>OX465581.1:2409731-2839049 GCA_950022655.1 Alentia gelatinosa | reverse complement strand
AACCAAAACTCGTTGGGTTTCTTCTTTAGAACCTCTCACCAGTGCCACTAGCTACTTCAAACTGCCAGTACAACGCATCTGATTCATCAAGTCCACAGACCATCCAATAGTGGGATCTTGGTGAAGAGAGAATCTCAGACGAATAGTGTCGTCAACAGGTCTTTAGTTCTTGTTCATCTACAACCCGGGAGGTTACCCCTGAACCCTCTGGACCGTCTGGAGGCATCTGGAGGGTTTCCTCTGTGTACCACTACTAATTCATGTCAGTAAACCCTAGAATATCATGTCTAGACCTTTAGAAATGTTTCCAATAAAATCCCTAATTCTATCAGATATAAGTGTTATATACCAAATTAAAGCTTATGAAATATAGAAAATGAGAATATATTTTTCAATAGGGGTTGTCCATCTAAATTTCAAGTGAGTTGCTATGGAAACCAATCATGTCATTTCCTGTCCCACTACCTGATCTGGCGCATGAATACACTGCACCGACCTCCCCACTCATATCCTTACACCACTGGGTCTAGAAAATATCAGAACCAAAATAATCTACACATCCCCACCATCAATCTGGTATATAATAACGTGCAAATTGTTTTATTTCCATAGCCCCCCCCATCTCAAATAGGACAGATCACACATTTTCTGGTGGCACTACTGCACTGTACTACCTTCTTTTTTTTCTTTTTTTTTAGTACAACAAAATTCACCAGTACTGGTGGTCTTACATTTTGCTGGTTGACTTTAAAGTTCACATCAGTTTTCTCATAGATAGTATGGACAGTTGATTCTTTACAGATGTGATATGAATATTAACAGTTGTAGAAGTATGACTTAATACAATCATAGAAATATATATAAATACCATGGTGAGAAATAAACAACAACAAAAAAAACCCTCAACATATGTGGAATTAGT
Organism: Alentia gelatinosa; assembly: GCA_950022655.1. Taxonomy (NCBI): domain Eukaryota; kingdom Metazoa; phylum Annelida; class Polychaeta; order Phyllodocida; family Polynoidae; genus Alentia; species Alentia gelatinosa. The sequence continues at coordinate 2,838,127 of OX465581.1, read as the reverse complement.
ATTGTATATTTTATCCTACCCCGTTTCCACCATTTTTGAAAATTAGAAAGGAGTGACATAAACAACACTTTATGTCACACCCGTGACCTAAACAAATCCAATGTAAAGCCTAGGGCGTTTTTATTAGGTGTAGGATAATACGACATATTAATCATGGGAATAGATAATTCACTGCATCATCACTTACAGTTAAACAGATTGCTGACGACCTTCATTGAAGATGTGAGGTCAGTCTAACATGATACACCTTGTTCACCTAAACTTCACATGATTTGTATGTGTATGATTTTGGACAGAACAAGTGAAGGAGATGGCTGTTACACTTTGCTACCACTGTGAATAACAGATTGGTGCAGATACCAAGAAATCGATCAGAACACTAGTGCATGGCAACAGTCAAACATGCTACTGTCACCCGGTGACAGTATCTGCTGTCGTCGCTTGCGATGGCAACCTTGATTTCGAGACTCAAACTGATGGTTTTTGCTCAAAAACAGTAGTTTCATCCTGTAGGGAATCATCAGGCATAGTTTGTGCATAGTACATGTGACAATTCGTTATGTTAATTGTCAGTGGTCCCAGAATCCATGGATTCTGGTGTTATGAGAGAGTTTATAAAAAGATTAAAAAATAAATTTGATTGTGTCTAATTTGTTTTGTACATTTCAGGTATTTTTCCTGAGCCTCGAAGCGGACATCGCATAGTAGTAGACGACACATATCTTTATTCAATCGGGGGATATAACCCCGATTTCTGGGATGTTGAAAACACAGAAGAAACTTATTATCCACTATTTAGAGAGGTACGTCATGTGGTCTTGGTTACTCTTCAGTGAGAGAATAAAATCCTAATTCGATAAAAGTAGGGATATGTAAGATAATTAGACAATATATATTTGATCAGGAGATATTTTTGATTGATTATTATCTATTTTTTTTATATCTATATTTACTGCAGAAGAGTGCACTTTGTCTTGTCCTTTCCATTAAATCTGATTTATTAAAACAGAAATTACTGGATCAACTTTTATGAACCAATAGTAACTGGTAAAGATTTCCAAGAAAGATTATTAAAATATGCGTATTAGTATAAAAATCTATTTATAACTGGTGATCAATTGAATGAAGAAATTAACTGAAAAAATGTAATACTCATTTAGGTTTTCAAAAGGCATATCTTATTAAATATATTCTGAACTATATTTACTTTGACTTGCAGCTATGGCGATTTAATTTTGCTCGACGGAAATGGGAGCTCCTGAAGACAAACGGATACATGCCTGTAGAATTAGCATCTCACTCAGGTAAATAACAGGAATTTACATTATTTTTAGCCGATACATGCGATACATGCCTGTAGAATTAGCATCTCACTCAGGTAAATAACAGGAATTTACATTATTTTTTTACGATATGTGCGATACATGCCTGTAGAATTAGTATCTCACTCAGGTAAATAACAGAGATTTACATCAATTTTAGATGATACGTGCCTGTAGAATTAGCATCTCAATCAGGTAAATAACAGGCATTTACTCTAACTTGAGATCATTTTCCATGTATTAAATCTTTATTACTGTATTAGAGATGAAGAGTAGAGATCAGTAAAATAAGGACATTTTCTCTTTCTGTTTTTCTTCAGACTCAGTACATACACTATATATCAGCGCTGCTACATGGGCGCCACCTGTTGTTAATAACGAGACTGACTGAGCGTATATATCAGCGCTGCTACATGGGCGCCACCTGTTGTTAATAACGAGACTGACTGAGCGTATATATCAGCGCTGCTACATGGGCGCCACCTGTTGTTAATAGCGAGACTGACTGAGCGTATATATTAGCGCTGCTACATGGGCGCCACCTGTTGTTGATAACGAGACTGACTGAGCGTATATATCAGCGCTGCTACATGGGCGCCACCTGTTGTTAATAACGAGACTGACGGAGCGTATATATCAGCGCTGCTACATGGGCGCCACCTGTTGTTAATAACGAGACTGACTGAGCGTATATATCAGCGCTGCTACATGGGCGCCACCTGTTGTTAATAGCGAGACTGACTGAGCGTATATATCAGCGCTGCTACATGGGCGCCACCTGTTGTTAATAACGAGACTGACTGAGCGTATATATCAGCGCTGCTACATGGGCGCCACCTGTTGTTAATAACGAGACTGACTGAGCGTATATATCAGCGCTGCTACATGGGCGCCACCTGTTGTTGATAACGAGACTGACTGAGCGTATATATCAGCGCTGCTACATGGGCGCCACCTGTTGTTAATAGCGAGACTGACTGAGCGTATATATCAGCGCTGCTACATGGGCGCCACCTGTTGTTAATAGCGAGACTGACTGAGCGTATATATCAGCGCTGCTACATGGCGCCACCTGTTGTTAATAATGTAACTGACTGAGCGTATATTTCAGCGCTGCTACATGGACGCCACCTGTTGTTGTATGGGGGCACGGGGGTTCCGTTCGGCGACAAGGCCAGCCATGACCTGAATGTGTGTAACCTGGAAACACTAGAATGGAAACATATCAAATGTGAGGGTGAGCGACCCACACGGTCCTACGGCCATGTAAGTATGCCTAGTCTGTAGTCATCACATAATCTTTCGCCACTATATACCACTTGTATTGGAAAATATAATCCACACTAGATGGATATATAGGCAGTGTATACAGTGTCTATGATAAATATAAACAAACATAAGCAATCATTAATGCATCTAATTCAGTGTTCTATTTTGATCTCCCTTTGCCAGGCCATGTTCTTGGACGGTAACAATTTATATGTATTCGGAGGGACGACGGGATGGCAGTACAACTCAGACCTTTACCGACTCCGTCTCGACAGTAGGAAGTGGGATCACGTGACAGCATGTGGCGACGAGCCTCCTGGCAGGTACGATGACAGAGAGTCTGTATACGTTAAAAAAACAAACTTCTCCCTAGTCTCCGGCGAGGTACGAACACAGAAAGTCTATATACGTTAAAAAAACCAAACTTCTCCCTAGTCTCTGGGGAGGTACGAACACAGAAAGTCTATATATGTTAAAAACACAAACTTCTCCCTAGTCTCTGGGGAGGTACGAACACAGAAAGTCTATATATGTTAAAAACACAAACTTCTCCCTAGTCTCTGGGGAGGTACGAATACAGAAAGTATATATGTTAAAAAAACAAACTTCTCCCTAGTCTCCGGCGAGGTACGAACACAGAAAGTCTATATATGTTAAAAAAACCAAACTTCTCCCTAGTCTCCGGGGAGGTACGAACACAGAAAGTCTATATACGTTAAAAAAACAAACTTCTCCCTAGTCTCTGGGGAGGTACAAACATAGAAAGTCTGTATACATTAAAAAAACAAACATCTCTCTAGTCTCCGGGGAGGTACAAACACAGAAAGTCTATATACGTTAAAAAAACAAACTTCTCCCTAGTCTCTGGGGAGGTACAAACACAGAAAGTCTATATACGTTAAAAAATCCAAACTTCTCCCTAGTCTCTGGGGAGGTACAAACACAGAAAGTCTGTATACGTTGAAAAAACAAACTTCTCTCTATTAAACGTAGTGACTTTTATCCATATGTATGCAGTGGGGGGTACACGATTTTTGAAATTTTTATTACGTCTCTTCTTTAATAGGGAAAATATAGAGAGGGAATTTGTGTAAATACTTTATGAATGTTCCCTTGGTATCTAAATATATTTTTAGTTTTTATATTGTTTATGGCGGTCAGGACCCAAACAGGCTTCTCAAGACCAGTCAGACCGCTAAAAATGGATGTATACATGAAAAAAGGGTGCACAATGTGGCTTTCCGCTACTTTCAACATCGCTAATTCTTTTCTCATACTGAGACCCAACATTATGTGACTTTCCGCTACTTCCAGCATAGCCTTTTGATTGGTCCCATGTGGTCTTCACTAACGCTTGCTGCTATTTCCTACATACCTTTTTTTTTCTCAGATACCGACATGAAGTTGCGTTCTACAAAGGCAAGTTGTTCGTGTTTGGCGGAGGCCGAGCCCTGGAGTCCTACAAAATGGAAAAGGTACGATATTCCACGGTTTACAGACTTTGACTTTTCAGTTGATTTTCAACCCTTTTGTCTGTGATTTTCACATGTCCTCAAATTTTCTCAAGAAATTTAGAAACTTTATATATGATTAAGGCAGGTTTTTATTGATAAAGCAACCATTCTTGCCCAAACATTACAGAAACGTTCACCTTAAATATCCACAAATTCACATAGACTGAGTTGAGCCTCTTAGAGACCTGTGTGTGGTAGGGTCAGGAGAGAGCTAGAGGTATTTTGATGATAAGACTTTGTTTTACTTTGTTTTACTCTGTTCTCTTGTGTCTAAATTACCAACTGTAAAGATAAAAGATGTGTCATGCGTTAAAGGGTCATGCGATCTCTGATGTGTTTCAGATCCCAGTCTTTGATTTCGAGACGCAGTTGTGGAATGTGCAGAGCACGCATCCTGATGTCGCGCGCCACTGTAAGTATACGCAGTGCCTCGTACTCCACGGGCATGGAGTATTCAGATGAAGTTCGGATTGGGGTCATCCATAAAGTACCTCTACCTTAGAGACCCTTAGCTCCATTCCATGGCAATATTGATGTGTTTTCCTGATTGGAGGGAGCCAAAGTGAACCCGCTAAAACCGTAGATACCCGTGCTCAAAACACCAAGAATGAGGCTTACTGCTAAAGCTACGGTGATTTGGGGTTAGAATTTCGTTTTTGGTCTTGTTTGCTTCTATTGAAGTGTACTTTACAACATTCGTCTATGAATAACTGCCTCAAAGCTACAATGACAGTTGTTATGTGTATCAAAATTATGCATTTGAAAGATTCGAGAATGACACATCTAATCTCGAACCTATATAGTCAACAGACCTCCCAGCAAATTTTTAAAACCTATAAGAAACCTATATTTCAACTCTTGAGCCTTTATTTTTCTCTAAGTAACCTATATAGCCTATAAAACCCAATTTTTTTTCATTGCCATGCAGATTGATGTACATAAAGGAAATTTTGAAAGTGAAATTGACACAAAGTTAGATTGTCAAATGACAAGAAATCCACACTATCAGTGTATTTAAGAGATCTAAAAAATGTTTAAGAATCAACAGTTAGTATAGGTTCTTGCCGGTCTGGCTAGCTCGTTAGAAATACGGCGCACACGTCTAACCTGATGAGCCAGGTGTCCTGATGTCCGAATAAATTAGTATCAGTCCTACTCTTTTTAGAAATCAAGGGCTGAAGATAAGTGATTCACTATATTTTGACTCCATCATGTTGAATACTTTAACCCTAAAAACCTATAAAAGCCTATGTTTTTGGCCTTGGAAAACCTGTAAAAACATATTTTTATTTTTAAAACCTATTAAGAACCTATATTGAGGAAGAGTAGTACTGGGAGGTCTGCGTCAAAGTACTCAACGTCTATCTCCAGAAATGAGTTTTGAGCACGGGTATCGGCAGTTTCTGCGGGGCTACTTTAAAACACTAGTAGATTGTGAAGGCTGGTAGAGAAAAAGAACAATTCTACATTCTCAAAGTGCAATACCCACTAGTTATAGACTGGGATTTCGAGAGGTAAAAGGTAAAAAAAAACAATGTTAATTTATGAAACACATTCTGAGAAATTCTTCATCTTTTACCTCAGGTTTTCCAGTCGCCAGAAGGTGTCATAGTGCTGTCCAGCAGGATAATTGTAAGTAGATTTCATGGGAATATTATTATCTGTATCCAGAGATGGCAGTTTTCCTCTTTTCCTAGAATATCCTTGTTTTCAGGTTCAGTTTATCAAATTTGTTTTTCTTGTGTAAAACAAAGAGAGAATAAATTTGGCCTCATTCACACCAATAAACAGTAGTTCAACACACCTCAGCCCCATTCCATTGACAATGACGATGTGTTTTCCATGTTTTCCCATTCTCTCTGAGGCAGTAAATTCCATGTGAAAAGTGTTTCCTATTTTTTCCATGACCCCATCTGACATCACTGTGTATAAAAAAAATGATTATTTCAAAGCAGAGATGTTACAAATAGAAGATGTAATGTTTAAAACCTACAATTCCAGCCCAAACATTACTGACTGTGTTGTATAGTAATCCTATCAGACATTAACATGCCGATATTCCCCGAATTGATGAACTTGTCAGATTAGTGATATCATTTATGATGTACGCACCGCACTGCCCTGATTCCATTGCCCCAACAATGACCGTCAGTCGTAACGCACACATGCAGGCTGGGCCCGTCTCTGCCATGGCCCGGTCTGGCCTATGGCCGCACCCCTCAGGACCTCAATGGGTTACTGTACGATGTTATCCTGATTGATTCCAACCAATCAGATTGGGTTTTTTTTTGGGTTGTTTTTTTTGGCAATTTTTAAGGGAATATTGTGTCAGACAATCACCGACTTCGGCTATATGGCCGTTCTTCCACTCGGGCCCTAGCCCCCTACTCCTCATTCTTATGGCGGGTGTTAAGCCGGATGGGCAGTGGGTACCATTTTTGTGTAAGTCTTTGGTATGACCCAGTCGGGGTTTGAACCCACGACCTCCCATGCTCGAGGCGAACACCCCTACCACTTGGCCACCGATAGATGTTGATGTCTAATAGGCTGTATCTTTTTTTATCCAAGTCAACCCTGATATTGATTGGAGAATGCTCCCCATTAGACCACACAGCCTTCGTCAACACTGTTGTTGTTGTTGTTATTATTATTAATACTATTATCATTATTATCATCATTATTATTATCATCATTATTATCATCATTATTGAACCAGGATCATTTATTCATATAGGTAAAAAAAAAAAAAAAGATTTAACAAGAAACAATTTATTGGCTATTCCATGTGTAAAGATCTAAGTTGCTGCATATTTTTCTCATTGCTATTCAGATGTGTATATATGTGGAGGTTACAACGGTACAGAAATCTTCGGTGACTTGTGGCGGTTAGACTTGAAATTCCTACAGTGGACGTGTTTGCCGGCCACACTACCGCAGCCTGTGTACTTCCACGCTGCAGCTGTTACCAAGGTAGGTCGCCTACCCACAGGGTTAGCTCAGTGGTTTAGGCACTGGACCTGTAATCCCAAGGTTGTGGGTTCGAGTCCCACTGCAGCCACCTTTCTCCCTCATCCCAGCGGTGCTAGACTTACTGCTATATCGAAGGCCAGGGTCGCCTAGGACGTTAAAAATAAAACCAAACCAATTTTATTGTCAGTATAATGTCTATGCGTTAAAAAAAAAACCAAACCAATTTTATCGTCAGTATAATGTCTATGCGTAAAAAAAAAACCCAAACCAATTTTACTGTCAGTATAATGTCATAGACAGGGTGTGTTTCTCTCGTTGTCAGTGTAGCGGTTTAATTACCCACCTTCGGATAGATCTATCTAATCCGGCGATGTTTAATGCTACCCTATGAGAGGCCTACTAGGGTGGACAGCAATGATCAATCTGTTCACCCTCTTATTCGCCTCGCCTCCTTGTGGTGCAGACCAGATATGCTTGCATGCACGCACAACTAAAGCGACCGGGGTGGTGAGTTAGCTCAGTAGTAAAGAGCACTGGACTTTGTTGATTGGAGTCCTACTGCAGCCACTTTTCTCCTTCACCCCCAGCAGTGGTAGATTTGCTGCTATATCAAAGGCCAATCCTTCTCATACCATGTCTTTGTGGTGTGGGAAGTAAAGGAACTCTCACCTCGGTAAACGTGTAGGGGTGAGATTTCTACCTGAATTCATCTCATAGATTTGGTCTTACCCATAGTAAGTCTAATTGAACAAATTGGATGTTAACTACCCAACAAACAAACAAAGACGTATGTTTCTTTTGTTGTCAGTATGATATTGACATGGTATGTTTCTCTCGTTGTTAGTATAAAGTAATTGACTTGGCATGTTTCTTGTTGTCAGTCCGGCTACATGGTGGTTTACGGAGGCGTGACGGAGATCGACCACATGCGTACCTCCGACATCAGCGCCATCTGGCTGAACGTACCGCCACTAAAAGAGCTCACCTGGCAGACGTTGCTCAAGATGTTACCAAATATGACGTCACTGCCACGCGCTGCGCTCCTCAAGGTCGGCGTCCCGTCTGACCTGCTCGACCGGATTCGGTGATGTCGACAACGCCAAATGGCGTTCACATGAAATGAATGTATTTATATAGGAATGTGTATCTATACGACTGTACCTAGAGGATCCCCTCTCTGAGGCATAACTATGTTATATTGTTGTGTATTTTTTTATATTTTTTTAAAATTGAAATGGTCAATAGCATGTTAATCACACATCACAAAAGCATAAAAATTTGCTTTTGTATAAAGAAAAATTTTGATTTTTTTTTAACAAGGTAGCACCGGCTTGATCCAGGGGTTTCTATTGCCACATCTTAAATATTTTAGTATCAAGAAATACTTTCAATACTTCTCCAAGAGAAAAATGAGAAAGTAAATCCATATAACAATTATAAACTAGAAAATCATCAATAGAATGGGCACATTGCTGTGAGAGTTTTAACCGCATAGGGGGCATGGCGCACTGGGATATTGAACCATACTCGTGTATATAGTCTGTGTTGTTGGTTAACTCGTGAGGTTTCCGGGGAAGTTAATCAGTGTACAAATAACCACTCCACGGAGCCCGGTCAGTTTTATGTAAATTCCACCCCTAGATTAATTATAGAAAACAAGCGTTGTAAATTTGTTTTTCAGATCCAAGATGAAAACAGATGTTCTTTTGTAAATCACCGCGTCTAAGTTATGTGTCATAATTTATTTATGATTTACATTTAAGTTGTTTCTATGTAAAGTATTTGGAGAGGACATGGCCGACACTTTTTTCTGCATCTTGATTTCATCCCTTTCTTTTTAATCCGTGTCTCGTCTACGTACTGCCCTGGTAGTAAAAACTGATCAGATTATTTTTGCATCTTTGTATTTTCATTCTGCAGCTAAAGGTGCAGATGGAAGGCTTTAGACACATCCACCTAAAAAAAGTTACTCATACTGAACAAAGTCGAGGTTGAAATACTAAATGCCAGTTTGAACCAAAATAGTATAGGAAAACTGGGTCAGGGCGAACAAATTGAATTGTTACGCAGTACTTTAGTGGCTTTGTACAGCCCGACACTGAAGGTCGAGGTATGTGAAACTAGGGAAAGAACCAAGTAAGATTTCTTCACCTATGCCCAGTTTTCCTATTTTTCTATGGCGTCCACAAGAGGACAATTTTTTTTTCAGTGAGACAAACAAAATATTACCTGAGAAGATTGTCTCAGTGAGACAAACAAAATATCACCTGAGACAAAATATCACCAGAGAAGTTCGTCTCAGTGAGAGAAACTTCATAAATCTACGTAGGGGGCAGTGGGCCGTAGCCGTGAGACAGTCACTCGCCAGTAGTTATATAGAACAACATGACCATGCTGTATACAAGTCGAGATGACGTTTGACAGTAATTTACGGAACAAGGCCGCTGGCTGAGTTCCGTCAATAATATCAACCTTATCAGGTCTTGTATCATGTGCAAGTATGGTAGGTTGTTCTATATTGATCGTATACCCAAAATGTACATGGGTATATGATAATATTAGGAAACATCCTTACTGTGGGCGAAAAGTTTATTGTTCGAGGTGAGTCGCCGATTTCATACAGCCTGATGCCATAGGAGGAAGGCCGTATTAAATCGAAGATTGACCAAGAACGAGAATCGTTTTGTTCACAGTGAGGACGTTTGCTTATTATTATATACCTCATAATCATTAAAAACGCCATTTTAATGACTTACAAATTCACTCTCACAGTGGCCATGAACATTATTTTTACTGCACCCCTAGCAGCGGGAAGTATTTAATAGACATTCGGATACAGGTATATAATAATAAAGATCTGCATCAAAATCTATAGCTGCTGAAAATATGCAATGAGTTTTGGTTGTGGAGTAATCTCACGAGGCAAAGCCGAGCGAGATTACATATCAAAACGAATGGTGTATTTTCAGTGGCTCCGGCCATTTTATCTCACCCCTATTACTGACTGATTGGCTAATGTTTGTGACATCATCCCCCATGAGTTTTTACTCCATGAGCGTTGAGTATGAGTTCTCAATGTTAAGTCTATGGGGAAAAATACCAGGGATGAGATAGATAATGATAGATTCTATGTTCATGGGGTGGAATACTATTGTAATCGGTTTATTTCTTCACTGTACAGATCTGTGATGTCCTCTCTTCAAGTTGTTGTAATCAGTGATACTGCAGTTATGTTCTTGTTGTTTATTTTATTTTAAAGTTTGGGGATAGTGTTTGTAGTTTTCTATTGTGGAGAGTATAGACTTGATTCCTCCATGTTGACTGGTGCATGTGAAGGTCACACCTGATAGGGGCTGATGCAGCATTCGGGCATTTACTGCTAATAACAGGGATGTCAGTTTTCCTTTTTTCCGCGGAATTCCTTGTTTTCATTTTTTGGAATAAGAAACCATTTTTTCTTGTGTAAAATTAATATAACTAAAAAATACTCATAGATTCCCCAATCAATCTGCCTCCAGACCCATGTTCCGTAGTGATAATGTTAATTTTATCTACTATATTTCAGGTATTTTTGGTGTATATATAATTCTATCAAATGTCTAACCATGTATTGCCAAGAAAATTATTTCCTTGTTTTTTTCTGACCCCAACTGACATCCCTGTAATAATAAAAAGGAACTGCATCAAGATCAAATGCCGCTGAAAATACCCCATGAGTTTTTGTTGTGGGGTAATCTCACGAGGCATAGCCGAGTGAGATTATGTAGCAAACCAAAATAAATGGCATATTTTCAGTGGCTACGGATGAGTGCGGTTCAGATTTTATCTCACCCCTATTACTGATTGGCTAACATTTATGGAATCACCGCTTGTTGAGTATTTTTTTCACAATACTCAATGGGCGTTGAGTATGAGTTCCCAATGTTAAGTCTATGGGGGAAAATGAGCAGGGGTGAGATTAAGGGGGGATATACACTGTATCGTCAGGCAGTTTTCCGTTTTTTAAGGTGTACTTAATTTGCACCATATTCGAGTTAAGCAAGATTTGAAAATATTCTGACTTTTTCCCCCCGAGACCTCACTGGCATTTCAGTATTTTAGAAACTATGTTGACTGAAATTAAGAAAAACAAGATCGGGTTTGAGAAAAGGACAGTTTTATGTGATTCAGGACCACATGGTTTCTTACTTTTGTATTTTCTCTGCATACTCTGTTTTTGTTAAAGTTTTCATTTCGCCCAGGATGAAAAACAAGCTTTAGAGTTGGCAGGTTGTCAAAACCATCACAAGAATGAGGCGACAACATGTTCCTTAAGTGCTGATTCCACCAACACGATGCATTTGCTGTGTTATATCTTGGTATGTCTTACATTGTCGCGATATATCTTACCTCCTTTGTCGCGACATGTCGTGTGCAATCATATGTGTACTTTTTCAATGATGTCGTGTGTATATTTTGGTGCTCCACCACCGTGATGCTTCAAAATCTATTGCCGACATATTGCGGCTTTCTGCGGCATATTGCTAGGGCGATGATGTTTCACGACAAGAATGCAGTGAAGGGGCTTAACCAGACCAATGCATCACGACAAATATGCACGCAATTATTCAAAACCTAGCAAGACTTACCAAGATAACCAAATCGTGAAATTAAAATCTTGTTCAGGATTAATTTAATTTCCAGATTTATGCATAAAGAACTGGTCAACTCCTAAACCCTCAAAATCAGTGTATGATAGAGATGAAAAATTTATATGGAACAGATATTTTTTTAATGTGAACGGATTTTTTTTAATGGGGGGGGAGCATTATTCTCTTTTTCGGCAAGGTCACCTTGTCTACAGAAGTTTCAAGGAAAGGTTTATATTCGTTTAAGATATGGTGTTTTAAAAGTTGTTAAGTAAATAAAAAGAAAAGGAAGGATGCAAGGCTGTATATTATAAATATTTCCTTGTTTCATTTCCCAGGGAAATATTTAGTAGATTGGGTGAAAATCAAGGAAATGTCAGGGAATGTTGATATATATTTCAGATTGTGGCAACCCTGTAAAAACCGAAAATGCATTTTATTATTAAGTAATGTGAATGTATTAGATTTTACAAAAATAAGGGTTTTCTTTTTCTTTTTTCCTTTTATATAATTTTTTTTACAAATAATGTTGATATTTGGCATACTATCCATAGTCTCTGAAATAGTCTCGTGTCCCGAGTACTGAAGCTTTAAACAACAAGTTGTTTGGTATGAACTGCACTTTTGTCAACAAATGTCCTTTCCTTCGCCTACAGGTTGAAACGAGAGAATAAGTAACTAAATTACTTTTGTACAAACTATATCTTACACACCATCCGAAGCGGAAGAGGCCAGTATGTACAGAAAGAAGTGTGGAATAATACGCTTATTTCAAAATTGTACAAAATGTGGTTACTCATCCACACCCAATTTGGGTATAAAAGTACTGTGTACTACGTAACTTATTTTCTCAAAAGATCAGATATTAAAGCCTTGTATTTTGTCATGTCCCGCTATTCCTCGTGTCTGTGAGACATCACCATCTTACTTCTGATTCTCACCGATCCGACGGTCAGTTATAATTGGTGACATCTTTTCGATGTACGATACCATCATAAATTTGCATGACTGAGATCAAAGGGTGCCGCTGTCGGCCAGGCCAGGCTACCGGCAGAGTGCGTCATATCCCACATGTGACTACTGGCTAACAGTCATAAACGGGGCAATAAAATCGGATCAGGAAAGTGTTTGCATGAAAACGAATGTCAATGATTTTTTTTTAAAAATCAAGAATTGTGAGTCCCTGCTTACACTGATAATAATTACAAAGGAGTGAGAAATAGAGAAAGAATTATAAAACAAATCAATGTTATGCATTGCATTTGGGTAAAAATACTGAACAAATAGTTATTTCCTATTGTGGATGAAAAAGCAAGATATTTGTACAAAAGCCATTGAACAAGACCTCAAATAGATTAGCCGTGTCCGAAAATTATATCTAAATGTCTGTGTCATCACATTGTCTTTTCTGATTTTGTTTCGTCCATGCTGAAGTCCCGATTCTGAACTACGATTAATTCTTAAAGGCTCACAGTAAGATACATTTCGTTAAAGGCTTGATTCCATTTGACCGAGTTTGCTGCCGCTCACCACTCAGGCCGTAATCGGGGGACTGCTTTAGCCCTGATCTGAAGTAAGGACATGGCTCGAGCAGGATCGGGACATAATATGGTTAAATGAAATCAAGCCGTAGAGCCGGTGGCACACCAAGCAAGAAATACAGCAATTACCAGAATCGCCAACACAATCTGGCGTGTATGTGAGTGATTATTTCATATTTCACCTGATTATTGCTTTCTGAAACGGAAAATTATCCTTGGGAGATATTACTATGGAATGATATCTCACAAACACGCCATTTTCTGTTGGTGATTCAGGAATTCACTGCGTGTCTTGCATGGTGTGTCTCTGTTGTGCTGTGATAGTTTGTTACCCTGCGATAAGCTGTTATTATTGCCCTATTCAATACACCCATGCGTTAGGACACATTCTTCCATTCAGCAAGCACATACTATTGGACGTACTAGTTTTACGCTATAGAAGTTAGTTGGAAATGTTTTATTTCTCCTGTTACAGGCTCTTAAATGGCGTAAAATTACATTATGACGTTCATTATGACGTTCTTAATTTCGGCAAATTGCACCAAAACTTCTAACAGAGATTATGCTAAATCCTAACAACCTAGGGAATTGAGTGCCGATGAATTTTTCGCTCTCCAATTGTGGACTTCAACACTGCGCATGATCAGACATGCGCACCAGATACTAGTGGGCGATAATAACGGTTTATCGCAGGATAACAAAGTATCGCACTACACCGGCTGTAGGGGTGATTCAATTTTCGTTATTCAATAGAACATGAGTTTCACCGCGTCAGTTACACAATAATTGAGTTTGTATTGGAGGTCCCCACTCCCTCTAACTGTAAGGTGAAACGCGTCGTTACTGGATACAATCAGGGAAGTCCTCTTTTTAAAATCACGATTTAATCTCCTGGTTATGAGAGCTGTGCACTGTGTGCAGGAATAAACAAGTATTACGATATCTAGGAGATGTGTTGTTCCTTTAACCCTTCAAGAGCCACACATCATTCACCATGTACCCATACTATAGCAGGCACCAGAACCAATTGTGGCCTTTGTATGACCGGCTTTTGTTGTCAATATTATTAAAAGAAATTTAAAATTTTCAGTAAATCTGTATTTTATATTAGAACTTTTCGATATTCTAATGACCTATTGGCAACATTAAGCATAATATCTCATATAATTTTTATGATTCTGCGATAATGAAATGCCTCAAGATCTATTGCCAACATATTGAAGCATATCACGATTTAAAGGCATATGACAAATATATGGACTGGAAGGAATACTGGATGGCACGCCCAGTAGCCAGCATGCCGACTAGCACCACAAGACAATAAGGAGAGTAGTGACGACGAATCTTCTGACTCGGGGGCTGAATTTTCTGATGATGACTATTGGAATGGTGCAAAATAATGAGAACTGTGTATGATACTGATGTACAATATGGTGTTATGTGTACAAAAGTAGGCATATGATAAAAGGCTATAAAGGACTCTGTGAAGCATTATATTTTTACTGATTTTAGTGATGTAGAACATATCACATCAATTTGAAATGCATTTTATTGAATTTGTCATGTTAGGTTTAGTGGTAAATGACACCTTAGTTGCCTCTCTACCTCATCTAAATCTATGTGGGTGACTGTTTTTGGCCGTTATCGCATCCTCGGGGTGAATTTAGAAAAACAAGTTATTTCAGTCTTCCCCCACCTACTCAGAGGGACATAGGAGCTATCAAAATGGTCCCCTCTACACAAGCAAGGTGAGATATGGATGTTTGGAAGTCACGGTCACAGGACTATTGATTTTTACCCAACTACAAAGTTTACAATTATCGATTTAGAGGGGGTTTTTTTCAATTTTTTTCAAGATGCATATATGTATTTATTCCAATAATATAAAAGCAATACTTAGTATACTTGTAAGCTACACATTATGGTCGTGTAAATGCAAAGATTACATCCATTTGCTCTGATAGTACTCTGATAACTTTTTATGTTTAGATGGGTAAAGAGTACTTGGGATATGACTGGATATTGAAGAGAAATATGAAGTATGTCTGAACTACATGGTGGAGCTAAACTGAGCAGGATGTTTATTTCTAAGCCTTCTGGGATATAGAGTTGCTCCATATTTGACAGCATCATATTTGGTGTAGCTGTAACACAGTCCCCTATAATTTTAGTGCATACATACTCAAAAGATGTTATCGTGGTAAGCTACGTACTATTAAGTGCATGTTGATAGTTATACTGACGGTGTTTAATCATGAGTTGGTCACGAGCTGGCCACGATATAGTCATGAGTGATCATGAGTCTGCTTTGGGCTCCCGACGAGGATGGACGCCCTGATTCTATACTACGTGCTGTAACCTCCTATGTTGGCAATGAGAAGAAATATAACAACCAAGTAAACACAACGAGAAGTCTCCATCTTATTATTCCCGCCCTTAACTGTGTAACATAGCGGTCGTCGGCTATGACCGTGTGGAGAAGTCTATCCTCAGAAAGATCCTTCCTATGAGCAATTGCATAGGTCGGTTTGGCATTTTTGGAATGTATGGACAAACCTAATCACAAAAAAGACTCCACAAGTTTGATAAATAATGGATGTTTATTTACAACTTCCCAAAGAGATCCCAGTTAGATCACACACAAAGTACAGTATCTTGGCATGGGTGTGCCAAGTAAAGCCGGGGAAACTAATTCAGGTACCGGAGTACTGGACTCGCCTAACCACTGAGAGGGTTTGGAAAACCCAGCAATGTGAGGATCCAAGGATTCACTCTTCTCAGATAAAATGCACAAGAATGCCTGCTGCCGACCCACTGCGAACCCGGCCTATATATATGCGGCAAGTTACGTAATCTGGGATCCTCCACACCACTCACCTGTGCGGGTTCACCTGGAATCACTACACAGCAGGGACTGACATCCGGCAGCCTCTTTCGAAGAGCGAAAGAACCACCGCTAGATTGCATGACCAGACCTCAACATTGTGATGCTTATCTAATGTTGAGATACTGTGTATGTGTTATCACTGTCTATATGTCACCTTGATTTGCAAATGTCAACCTAAATTGAAGTGGGAAATGTTAACCACTCTATATATGCCGAGGCATGGGATCAATGAAACTAGGTAGTCCCAAGGTAACTGAATAATTTCTTAAGGATGGTGCGAGGAGCACGAAATGCCACCGATCATTTAGTTAATAAATGATAAATGTGAACCTACCAGTTGATGACCAGGAGTGTCGAAATCACTGGAGGGAAATAATTTCTTTTGATAGAAACAAGGGAACAATGGAAACCAATGCAAAAGTATTGTGTAATGTTAAGACCAAAACAGAAGTAAAATTGAAAAATGCTGAGGATATAGGAAAGTATATGTTAAGATTATTATTATTGTCTGATAATGATGTGTGTGGAAAGCATTGAGAAATTATCAAATTGTAAGGGATTGAAAATTATACACATCAATGTCTGTAGTGTAAAGGCAAAATATGAAAGGTTAAGATTAGAATTTAAAGATAGAAAGTTGGATATTATAACTATATCTGAATCTTGGATGACTAATTACGACAGTAAAGACTCTTTCTTATTTCCGGGCTATGTATCAATTGGCTGGGATAGGAAATGGAGGGAAAATTCGGGTGACATGGATCCTAAAAAAGGAGGAAGCCTGATGACCCTAGTAGGTGAATGTAGTGTGCGATTATGTGAAATATGGGAACTAAGGCAGGATGATGGTGGATTAATATGGCAGCATTTATTCCTATGTCTTCATGGTACCAAGGCTATGGACAGAGAGGGAGAAGTATGTCACAATCCCCTGTTCCTAGAAATACTACATAGGGGTCATACATGAATAGTTTGAGTTGTTCACAGATGGCAGCAGCTTACAGTAAGTGTGTCATGTTAACAGTAACACACATATAAAGACCAAACATTAGACATTAGATGCAATAGTATACAAGGATACTACAGTGAAAACTACCAGTATGATGAATATACATTTATGGATTATAACACAAGTACTAAAGATCTAGAAATGCAAATTATCTTAATTAAAAAGAAATTTCTAAAACCAATAATATTAATTAATGTGTATAAGTCACCAGATGGTAATATTAATAGTTTTTTTTAGAACAATTAAGGACAACTTTAGATAATATTAGAAACCAGAAGGCAGAAATCATTGTGATGGGGGACATAAACATAGACATAAGCGGTAAAAAAGACCATGATGCAGGAAGATTATTAGGAATGATGTCACAACTTGGAATGAAACAGTATATAGACGTCTTTACACGATATGCTGAGCTAACTGAGACTAACACAATATTGGAATTGATCTTTACTAAGTCTAATAGTGTAAAACATCGGGAGTCCTAGAAACAGAAATCAATGATCATAGTTATATTTCTTATTAGAAAAAAGAAAGGGAAAGAAAAAATGGTTAATTTTTTTTTTTAGGTAGAACATATAAAGCCTACTCAATAGAAAAGTTAAAAGACTACATAAGAAACTTAGAATGGGAAGAATATAATGATCTTGAGACCAGTTCTGAACAGTGGGATTATCTTCTAACAATATTGATTAACTTCCTTGATAGAGTTTGTCCATTGAAAAACTTTATAGTAAGAACTAAAGATGACCCATGGATGACGGGTGAATTAGCAGTATTAATAAATGGAAAAAAACCACAGCCATTAAACGTGTAAAGGATAAGATAAATAAACATGGATGGGAAAAAGTGAGGAAATTAAGAAATGAAGCTAATAAGATAGCAAAAACAGCAAGAATAGATTACCTAAAAACACAAATTGAGTATAATAAAGATAATCAAAAACAATTTTGGCGAACAATAAAGAGTATTCTTCCTGGGTCGGACAGAGTAAATATACCAAATATAAATCTTGAAGATAAAGAATCAAATATAATAATAGGGGATAAAGACATCCCAGATTATATCAACAAATTTTTCACAGGAATTGGTTCGAAGTTAGCCAATAATATATACACCATGGAAACCTTATGATCCTAGAATTCTCGAAGATATTGAACTCTTTTGGGTTGTACCAGAAGAAATAGAGAAATTATTGAAAGAAAGTAAGAGTAAAAAACCCTTTGGAATTTCGAATATTAGAATGGATGTTCTTAAGGATTTAACAAATGCGTTAACTTCACTCCACCAGTTGGGGGTTATCCCCAATTGATCATACCAAAACAGTGTATTTTGTCCGGTCTTGTCTTCTTCGGTTTTGTTACCATTATATGTCTCCCATTTCATGTTTACTAATTGGAAGGATATGTATATTGTCCCAACAAGAGTAAATTGACTACAATACCTAGAATTAAGGCACCACAGCATACAATTTTTTATTGAATGTTTGATTACTATCACAGTACAATAGGGTTGAACTTTTATTTAGAATTATGTACAAACATCGAAATGTACTTGAACCATTCTTAAAATGCACCCTATCCACTTGTTAAATGGAATGCTATTGAATTTGAACTGATAATTGAAGGGGAAAAAAAAGGAAAAAAAAAGAGAGTAAGCTGTAGCTGAGATTTCAAGGTAAAAAGATATTGATGAAACATAAGTGTGAGATAAACACAACTGTTATATCTGATACAATAGATTAACTAAACGCGATATTTCTGTTAGAGAATAAGACACTTATGGAAAGAAGACTTTGTTAGGAAATAAGATCTAATGTGAAATAAAACTTACTCTATATAAAAAAAAACCCCCAAACATAGAGGGGGTGATGCCACAGATTGTGCTAATTATAGACCCATTTCAATTCTCCATTTACAATCGAAAATTCTTGAAAAGATCTTAAATGATAGAATTTTGCATTTTGTGGAAAATTACGATGTGCTATCATCAAAGCAAGGTGGTTTTTGCAGGGGCCACTCAACGGTTAAAACAGTCTCTGAGTTTAGTGATCATGTGCTTTGAATGATGAATGTTGGTATGTTAACTGGCACAGTATTTATTGATCTGAAGAAGGCATTTGACACTGTCGACCACTCCATCCTAATTTCAAAACTAGAACATTATGGAATAAGAAAAGGAAATCTCGAATTGTTTAGAAACTATTTGACAAATAGATCGCAAATAACTGAAGTTAATAATAAATATTTGGACAGGAGTGGAGTGGTCTGCTGTGTCCCCCGAGGGTCGAATTTGTTCATACTGTTTATAAATGACTTGATTAGTTTCATACCTGAATTTGATATAAGATTATATGCGGATGATACGATTATTTATGCTGGAGCCCCAGATATTGAACAGGTCACCTATAAATTGCAAGAAACCCTAGATAAATTTGAACTATGGTGTGATCAAAATAAATTGTCGATAAATGCCACAAAAACAAAATTTATGCTGTTTGGAACAAACTATAGATGTAGACAGACTGGGCATATTTCTTTAACATTCAAAAACAGAATTGCAAAATGTTAAGAGTTATAAACACCTGGAGTTCCATCTGGATCAAAATCTAAATTTTTCTGCACCCATGAAAGAGGGTCTGTGGAAAATTAACTTTAGAATGTATTAGCTGACCAAACTCAGACCATATTTAAACAAAGATTCTGCTTTACGGATGTATAAATCCTATATTATTCCGTATTTTGATTATGGAGATTTATTATATTACAATGCTCCGAAATACTTATTAGATAAGCTCCAGAGGACTCAGAATCAATGTTTACGTATTGTGCTGAAAGCAGATAGTTACACTAGTATACAAAATATATAGATGGGCTTTCATGCCACTGTTGCAGGATAGGCGTTTGGCTCACATGAATAATTTCGTGTCCCAAAGAGCCCAAGATGAACAATTTGTGGACTAAAATGTAAGAGTTACCAGACAATATGCAGCCCCAGTATTAAAAACTGTCCAACCTAATATTCAATCATATGTAAACAGTGTGGAATATACGGGTTCAACTCTATGGAACCGACTACCAGTAGTGTTGAGGCAGACCCCAACATATAAAGAGTTAAAAAAAATTACCAAGATGGCGATGTTAAGCTCAATCCCAATTTGATGTTATTTGATGTGTGCGAATGTCTATCATATACTGCCCGCTGCTAGGGTGCAGTAATGGTATTGTTTGTGCCCACTGTGACTGCGACTTAATAAGTCATTAAAGTAGCAGTTTTTTGCATCGATCGGTATATGATAATAAGCAAACGTCCTTGCTGTGGATGAAATGGCTCTCATTCTCGGTTAGTCGTCGATTGGCGACTGACTTCGTAAATTGAGATGTTATTCCAATACAAAAATTGGCACAAGGATCTATTTATAGTGATTGTGAAACTGATATTACTCAGTGTGGAGATAAGTCAGTGTATTTACATATACTACTGTAATAGGAAAGTCAACAAGCAAAACAAAGTATTGATTACTTTTGCGAAACTTAATGTCCAAGAGGTTGCCTTATGAAAACCAGCTGACACTGATGTGCTGATAAGGCTCCTGTTGTATATCTAAACCGCAAGGCGGCGCTACCGTAGTATAACGCTATAGTTCTTGTATCAACCACCAGATGTCTTTACTAGTATTAAACGGCTTGAACACAAAAGTATGGCGACCTGAGGATGGGATAGAATCACCCAGCTCGAAAATTAGACCATCTTGCTTGGCGCACAAAGTGTCTCTACTTGCAGATGTCAACACAAGCTAAGTGCAAGGCCATAGAAGCCATTTACTACAAATTGGATGAACTTTCATTGAAAAAAACCAGTGATAATTTGTTGTGTGAAAAGAGCCCATGTGACTTTAACTTCTAAACTCTCTAGGCCTGAAACAAATCTAGGTCTAGCTTGTTTCAGTCCACAGTAGTGAAAGTGAATTAAGCCTTCAAAGTTAAATGACTGTATTGATATAGGCTAGGCTCTCTACAAATTAGTGAACCAGAAAAAAAGTGACAGTGAATCTGAATAACCCAGAAAAATTATGGCTGAAGCTAGGAATGTTGTAAATGCCATAGGTGAGTTTAGTCCCAATAAAGAAAAGTGGGCTAACTATCAAAGAAGGTTCAATGCCTGGATGCGCATAAACAAAATCCAGGATGATGAAAAGATCGATGCTTTATTAGCTATGGTGGGGCCTGAGGTTGTGGACTTGTTAGTTGCATTGTGTGCCCCTGCTGAAATTGAAACCAAAACATATGCTCAACTGACTGAATTAATTAGTAAACACTACACCTCCGGATCCAATGAGTCAATTGAGAGCTTCAAATTTGATGAGTGCAAGCAGGAAGATAATGAATCTGTAGCAGATTATATCGTGGCTTTGAAGAAAATAAGCATACACTGTGGGTTTGGTGATGAGGACCAGGTCAAAAAGAGGTTAAGAAATCGCCTAGTTACTGGTTTGAGGTCCGCAGCAATTAAAAACAGATTGCTAGGTGTGGGTGCAGCGTTAACATGGGAGAAAGCTGTCGATGTCAGCACGTCAATGGACACCGCTTGCCATGGTAATCAGCTCATGGGGCCCACACAGGATGTAAACCGTGTTCAGCGGGGAGGTTACAAGCACAAGGGAAAAGCCCCCTCTAACAAAAAGTGTTATCGGTGTGATGGCGACCACGAAGGTCGGTGTCCCTATGAAAAGGAAAAGTGCTTCAATTGTGGTAAAATAGGTCACATTTTCAGGGCTTGTAAAACAAACCGTGCTCAAGGTCAGTCTCAAACAAGAGGTAGCTCGCATAGAGGCCGTGGCCGTGGAAGAGGCCGTGGGCAAAGTCGCGCAAATTACATTGATAACGACAAACCAGAGGAAGAAGTCAGCTATGCGTCGCTGTTCGAAGTTAAGAATGGAAAATATGGAGAAATAACAGTCAAGGCCCGAGTCGAAAACAACAATATGACATTTGCTTTGGACACAGCGTCGGCAGTTTCAATTGTCGGTGATTCTTTCCCGATTTTCAGTTGCGCGAAGCGTCTATCAACTTAAAGTCATACACTGGACATAAAGTCGAGCTACTTGGTGAGAAAGACGTACATGTGGAGTATGGGAGTCTAAAGAGACATTTGCCGTTAGTGATCGTGAAAGGTGCGCGTACACCGTTATTCGGACGGACCTGGCTGAAAGCCATACGTATAGACTGGGAAAATGTCTTTGCGATCCATGCAACACCCCTAGAGCAGCTCCTGCATGAGTATCAGTCCGTGTTCAAAAGAGAGACAGGAGAAATAAAGGATTTTGAAGCTACAATCGAGTTGAAGCCGGATGCCACACCAAAGTTCTACAAAGCACGCCCCATTGTCTATGCCCTCACAGACGGTGTGAAGAAGGAGTTACAGAGGCTGGAAAATAACGGAGTCTACCGTAGCGTCGAAAAAAGTGAGTGGGCATCTCCTATAGTAGTGGTTCCAAAGGGGGATGGGTAGCTACGATTGTGTGGTGACTACAAAGTGACAATAAACAGTGCAGTCATTGACCAACCGTATACGCTACCTACAGCAGAGGATATATTCGTGACGCTGGCAGGTGGTAGTCAGTTTACGAAACTGGACTTGTCTAATGCCTATACACAAGTGGTGGTAGAGGAAAAGTCGCGGAAGTACCTGACCATCAACACTGTGCAAGGACTTTATGAAGTACTCAGGTTGCCCTACGGGGTAAAAACAGCACCACACATCTTCCAGAGGATAATGGACCAGGTATTACATGGAATTCCTGGAGTTTGCTGCTATATTGATGACATATTGATAACTGCTCCCACAAAAGACGAGCATCTAAAGCGCCTTGAACTGGTACTTCAGAGACTGAGCAAGCACAATATTCGAGTCAAACGTGAAAAGTGTACGTTCTTGGCTCCTGAGGTCCAATATCTAGGACATGTACTCAACAAGGAGGGTCGTAGGCCAGTACTAGACAAAGTTTGTGCGGTGAAAGAGGCAAAAGCACCGGAAAGTGTCCCAGAACTCTGCACCTTCCTCGGGATGATCAATTACTACGGTGGGTTTGTTAAGGATTTGTTGACCATCCTAGCTCCGTTAAATAACCTGTTGAGGGACGACATACCGTGGAAGTGGTCATCACAGTGCGAAGAGGCATTCAACAAAGTCAGGGATGCCCTAACAAGTGACACAGTCCTAACCCACTATGATGTCAACAAAAAGCTACTGCTCGCTACGGACGCATCTCCTTACGGAGTCGGAGCAGTACTATCACACATCGATGACAAGGGAGAGGAAAGACCGATAGCCTATGCATCAGTCATGCTGACAAAAGCCGAGAGAAAGTACGCACAGATAGAGAGAGAAGCATTAGGCATCATCTTTGGAGTGAAGAAATTTCATAAATACCTATATGGAAGAACATTCACATTACTGACAGACCATAAACCACTGACGAAGATACTCGGTCCGAAAACATGCCAACCTTGGCAGCCCTGACACTCACTTTTGGTTATGTTAAAAGTAATATTAAGTAAAGAAAACAGTTATGGTTAGTTGATAGAGGACTATCTAAATACAAGTTGATTTATTGGATTTTAAAGACTCACAAGAACTAAGCATATTCATACTTATAAACAGTTTACTCATAGTTATGGACATCTACCTCAAAGAGACCAAAGACTTTAAACATGTTCTTATTATATGTTTATTCCAGTACGATGTCAAAAGCAGGGTAGGTAATATAAAGATGGCATTGGAGATCCTATTTGGAGTTGCATAAGAATAATATTACGCCGGCCGCTGTAATCAGCATCCAGGACGCTTTTATAGTAGATCCTACAAAAAGAATATAAGACAATAACATTTACTGTCACTATTTATTCACTTGTATTACCGTCTAATGCAGGACGTAAAATAACCACACATATCCAGGGAGATATTTTTCAGTTGTTACAATCATTAATAGTGACCAGTTTTTTTTAAATATTTGAATCACGACATCTGATACAACCAGGGGGCCGTTTCACTAGAAGTCTCACTGTTAGCAACAGTGCCACCACAGTGACAGTGTGCGTTTCATGAGAAGGTGCAGTCAAGCGTGAACGCGAGTCAGGTAAGGAGTGAGACCAACAGTGAGAGAGTACGTTTTACTAGAAAATTTGGTGTCATTGTACCTATCACTGTTGAGGCGCTAGTAACAGGGTAGTATGTGTCACTGAGGGCATGTTTTCACCCACTTCCCGTAGGAGTTAGGCAATGAAATTTTCACGATTACGGCCGCACCGTTTCGAAGATATCAGCGTTTGAATGTCATAGCAAATACTGCTCTGGTTGCCAGTGTCGAGCACTTCCCTCCGCCACCGGGGGGAGAAAAAAAGAACAGCTGAAACCCCGCCGCACTACGGAGGGAGTGAAAAAGAACAGTGACCAAAGCAAACGCATGGAGGGAATGACAAATTCAAACGCCGATATCTTTGGAACGGTACAGCCGTTCTTCTTCATATTTGGCACGATTATAGGTTATATGTACCCCTTTGCGTGGCCGATTATCTTCATATTTGGTACGATTATAGGTTGTATATATACCCTACTCGTGTACAAATTTCATTGCTTAATTCCCATGGGAAAGAAATTCCACGTCATACCGGCCCGTTGACAAATAAATTCAAACGTCAAACGCGTGTGCAAAGCGAGAGCACTGATGAAACGCGAATTTGGGGTTCACACTGTTGGTGCCACTGTTGGGGCTACTGTTGCAGTCCTACCTCTTGCTTTGACCCCCCTACTAGTCAAACGGCCCCCAGGGGGCCGTTTCACTAGAAGAGAGAAGTCTTGTTGTTTCTAACAGTGGCATCACAGCGGCAGTGTGCGTTTCATAAGTAGGTGCACTCAAGCGTGAATAGCACTTGGGACATGAGCGACACCAACAGTGGAAGTGACCGTTTCATCAGTCAAGTGGCTCTCGCTGTTCCTGCCACTGTGGTGCCACTGTTAGCGAGAGGGTCGACCCTCTCGTATTGATCAAAACAACCATTTAAAAACATACTATATCATATTTAATTAAATAAAAAATGCGCCGAGCAATTCCATATGTATCTTTTACCCAGATCTCGATTTTTATAATTTTCTAATGGTCAATTTCTTTGTTAGAACTATTATACTATTCAAACCAAAACTACAGTCACTGCACTACTCGGTCGGTATGCCACTGTGCTGCTAGACCCTAGACTATCACTTCCATGTCTGACAAGCGAGAGCTACAATGTCGGCACCATAACTCAGTCAAAAATGCACGTAGGGACGTCAAATAAACACTGAAATATGGGGAATGACACGAGGAAAAAATTTGTAATTATCAAATTATTCATTTCTTATTGATTTATAAAATGTTCCATTCGCTATGCTGGCATAGTGAAGGGAATGGCTACCTCAACAGCGAGACTATTCATGAAACGCGAATTTCGGTTTGCCACTGTTGGTGCCACTATTGCGCTCCTACCTCTCGCTTTGACCCTACTACTAGTGAAACGGCTGCCAGTTAGTGAGCGTTTAGAGTGCATTGCGTTTCATAGACAAATGATCATAACAATAGCGATCATTCTGAGGGGTTTGGAATTCTTGGTCACTGTTTTGCATTCCAGAGTTGTGATTGTTTGGTAACCATGTATTCCAAATGATGTTTTTGATTTTGAATGGGTCTTGGACCATCAGTGAGGATAACAGACCAATTGTGATTGGGTCTGTGGAATGGTTTGCTGTCATGATCGCTATATTCTCGCCTAAATGGTCACCCTTTTTCGATCACAACAAATATAGACATTACTGTCTGAAAAACACCTCTCTGATCATACACAATTGGTCTCCGTAATAATGATGATATTGGATAAATAAAAATGCGTCCTGAAATTGCAGACAGAATGATGTTAATTAGGTCTGCTAATATTTTACTGGCACATACCATTATTTGAGTCTTACAGAATCCCAAGTCACTACAATGGAAAGAGTATGAGGAACAATTAATTGGCAATATTTTGCAATTAGAATCAGTCCGTTATGGTAAAGTTCAAAACAAACTTCCTACCTGAGGACACTTCCCGATCCGGCTCTGCATGGACAACCACACATGAAACATGGAATAATGGACAAAATACATCATCCGACGATGTGAATTGGTACTTACTTTAAAATACTGTCTCCATAAGATCAAAGGAAGAGAATAAAAAGTTTGTTTCTGGCTCGGGCAGTCTTAATTGATTTTGGAATCTATGACTTTTATTACTAGCTTTTCTATCTTAACTCTTTCAGTCCGAGCAATGCCTGGAGGCATTCCCACCCAGGGGACGAGCAATGCCTGGAGGCATTCCCACCCAGGGGACGAGCAATGCCTGGAGGCATTCCCACCGGGGGACGAGCAATGCCTCCAGGCATTGTTTAAAAATATATTTATGTTTATGTGTTACCATCACAAACGTTATGTTTTATGAGAAATAATGAATAGATTAACACCATTTTTTCACAATTAATAAAAAATACCATGTTCATTAGCAACCAATGAACGTCGAGTAAACACATACGCTCGACCAATGGGAAGAGACGGCGGATTCGCGAACCTGACCGGGTTAAAACGCTCAGGCTGGCAGTTGTGGTTGTGTTACCATAGGGTCACATACTCCGTCTTCCACACATTGATTCAACTCAACATACCGGCATGTCCAACGAACGTGCAAGCAGTGCGGCTAAGATAGGTTCTGTCTGGGCTGACATTGCAGTACAACAAAACCATGAAGAGAGCGAAAGTATGGATACTTCGGCTCCGCTGTGTGTACAGAACGAAGCAAGCGGTGCGTCCGTAGACGCTCCGATGCTCGAACTCCCGAAGGCGTCCAACGCTGCCACGGGAGATGACCGCGGCCGTGCCGTCAACACCCCGGCGGATCCGCGGACTCCGGCCATCAACCCCCGCTGCGCTCGCCCGGGCACCAGCAGAGGCGATGACGGCGACAACCCGTTCGGCGGGCCGTTGCCCCCCGTGGCGACGGGAACCGCACCAACGGGCCCCACAGGCGAACAGGTAAATGCTGCTATTTCCTCTTCACTGCCATACAAACCACGGTCGTTACGACAGTGTAAAATAGCTGATTTCTGCAGCTTTAGTCGTAACACTGTGAAGTCACAGACATCTGACAGTGCGAGTGACAGCACCACACGCACTCTCAGTCAGTCTGAACCCGGACCTAGTCTAGTCCAGGGCGACTCTGTAAGCATTACACACTCTAATGCATGTATTTTGAACACGCCACATAAGGGTGATAACTCTACACCCGGCACAAATAGTGACATAAACCTCACTATAGGTTCTGAAAGGCATGAGCCCACACCGAATGGTGTGAGCAAATGCAAACGCAAACGCGATCCCTCGGGAGGACGTGACAATACACTCAATATTCTCATAGACTTGTTGAATACGGATGAGGTACAACCCACCCCATCTAAAAAACGCTTTACGGG
Source organism: Alentia gelatinosa (assembly GCA_950022655.1). Taxonomy (NCBI): domain Eukaryota; kingdom Metazoa; phylum Annelida; class Polychaeta; order Phyllodocida; family Polynoidae; genus Alentia; species Alentia gelatinosa. The sequence goes on along the minus strand of OX465581.1, from coordinate 2,810,457 downwards.
GCTAGGATCAGTATCAAAGTCAGTTTCTGAAACTACCCTCGTTTCCAAAAGCCCAGATCTAGAAGTGAATCAGGAAACTGTCTCACAACTAGACAACAATAAATCGAACAGTTCCACTAACAAGGACAGTTCGCCTTGCACCAGTATAGGGAATATATGTGGCTATGAACACCATATGCTAAATACTCCTAATCCATTTGCAAACATGCACCCCCGTGGTATAGAAACTGACGATTGTTCTCTCTCTCTTCAGAGTATCGACAGCATGGTGCCCAATTCCGCGAAGGGTTTATGGAGAGCCGCCAAGTCTGAGGCAAATCGATGTGTGAAGGCACATCTACGCGCACAATGGTACGCCAGGGCTCAACAACTGTCCCACATAGAGCCTTGGTCTGCGGGGATCACCGAGCCCCCACAATACCTCCGTGGCACCACGCTGATGACCGAAATCGAGAGAATTCGGGTAAAAGCAGCGAACGACATCATGGAGGCGACTAAAAACTACCTCTACGATGCAAGCAGTGATGCTTATGATGCCTCCGAGGCGTATTATAATACGGTGAGGAGTTTGGTGTCCAACAACAAACCAGCTGAGGAAACGCTAAAGATTATGAAGACAATCCGAGAGCAGAACTCTAAGGCGAACGCCTACGAAAGTGATACAGAGAAGGCTCGCCTGAAGGCCAGAATTGACACAATCGCGGAGAGACGCCCCGTCTCTCATGATCTACAAGACCCGGCCACTGCCGCCAAAAACCAGGCTAAGCCCCAAAACGAAAAAGCCTCTACTAATGAGACGGTTTTTCAGCCTGCAGCCCAAACCGGTCAACGTGGAGGGCGGGGAAAACGCCGCCAGGGCAGAAATGCCCCGTACAACCAGGGCGACAGAAGGGGCTCAAACCGCCGAGGCCAAGGCAGGTCAGGCGGGAACGCCAACAAGGAGAACACCAGGAAATGAAAGGTGTCTCTGACAGTTGTGTTCAATTGGTGGTGGGTAAAGTTACCAAACAAAAGAACGTTGTGTTGACCTCTAAACCGTCCCTGGACTCTCACCTGGTGCCACAGGCCAAAACTGTTACTCCTAACTGTATGAAACCTGTCGTACCACATGTTGACATGTCATGTCCCAATAAAGTTCAAAGTGTTTGTTACTTGGGTGTTCCTGAAATTCATTTATCTAGTAGAAATACTGAGAATGAACCCAGACATAACCGTAAGCCTTCGACAACGGAGGCCACAGATACTATAGTGGTAAATCTATCCTCTAAGAACCTGACAACAGATGAGCTCTCTCTCCTCAATAAAGGTCTAAACTTTTGTCCCACTGTACTAAAACCTAATGACGGGGACCAAAAGGTCGAGTTAGATGAATTCCATCAGAAACTTCGAACTGTTCAATTCTTCAACAAGGAGCGGACCAGTACAGGTCACTCCGACTTCCCTAGTATGGGGAACCACGGTCCATACAATGATCCAGTGATGATAAAAAAACTCAAGGGTAAATCAAACTGGAAACCACCACTCGGGTCCCAGAACCTAGAATGTTTCATAGCAGTAAATGAAATAAATCTCATGGCCCCGAATACGAAAGTAAAAAGGGTCAGGCCGAACTTGTCCCAGGGTGAGAGGATTGCACTACGCAACTTCCCAAAAGATGACAGTATCGTCATCAAACCCGCCGACAAGGGGGGAGCCACGGTGATACAGAACACAACTGACTATATCACGGAGGCCCACAGACAACTGGGAGACACGGCTACATACAAGCCTGTGCCCACAGACCCGACGACCATCCTATATCAAAAGGTAGAGGATAAAATCAATGAAATGAACAGTAATGGTGAAATAAGTAACAAAATGACGGGAGCCCTGAAAACTGACAAACCATGCGCCCCTAATGTATACTTTCTGCCAAAGATCCATAAAGATGAGAGACCTCCACCGGGCAGGCCGGTAGTTTCGGCCAACAACTGCCCGACTGAGAAAATTTCCGCATTCGTGGATAAATTCCTCAAACCATTGGTACCAGCAGTTAAGTCCTATATCAAGGACACCAACGATTTCATCAATCGTATTAACTCAGTGGGCCAATGCAATCGGAATGCCATAATTGGGACACTAGACGTCAGCTCACTGTACACCAACATACCGAATGACGAAGGTATCGAGGTGATACGGAGAAAACTAGACACGGTGAGAAAGGGTGATGTTAAACCCTCCAATGACTCGGTACTAGAGTTATTGGAAATGGTCCTGAAGAACAATAACATTGTGTTCAACGGAGACCACTACATTCAAGTCAGAGGGACAGCCATGGGGACGAGACTAGCTCCGTCCTATGCCAACCTGTTCATGGAAGCTGTAGAGGAGAACCTTCTATCCAGCTACCACATCAAAACCTGGTGGAGATATATAGACGATATATTCTTCATCTGGGAACATGGTGATTTGGAACTCGAGAAATGGTTGAAACACCTCAACTCGGGACATCAATCCATCAAATTCACCATAAATAAATCCAGGAAGGAAGTAGCCTTCCTGGATACTTGGGTTAGGATGAAAGATCTGTACACGAAACCGACAGATGCCACCAAAAGAAGTCTCCCATACTCACAACTACTAAGGATCAAACGGATCTGCAGTAGAAAGGGAGACTTCGAAAAGCATGCAGACGAGAAGCTGGAACAGTTCCGACATAAGGGATACCCAGAGAGGATCCTGGAGGACTGCAAACGCAGAGTAGATTTACAACCCAGACGGGACCTACTCGCAAAAAAAACCACTCCCGCAGACAGGGAACGAGAGGAAAAACTTTTCCTCATCTCCACCTACAGACCAAACGGTAATAAGGTGGGGGATACAGTGAGCAAAAACTGGGACATACTGGGAAGGTCCATTACGACAAAACAGATGCACCGGAAAACCCTAGTAAAGGGCTACCGGAGACCCAAGAACTTGAAGGATATTCTAGTTCGAGCAAAACTGAGTACCAATTTGGGGAATGGAAAAAAGAACCAACCATCCCCAGAAGGAGCCCAGAAAAACGAGTGTAAAAAGAGAGACTGCACATACTGCAAACTCATGAACAAAGGGGGTGAGGTCATCTCAAACACCACAAAACAGAAACATCCCACCAAGTGGAATGTAACATGCAACAGTTCAAACGTGATCTATTGCATCGAGTGCAAAAGGTGCCACATGCAATATGTGGGCCAAACGAAAAGAAAAATCAAAGAGAGGATGTACGAACACCTCAGGAACATCAAAAAGGCAAGTAACCAAAATGATGTCCCGACGCACTTCAATGAATGCGATCACCATGGAACCGAAGATGTAGAAGTACATATACTGGACTTCATCTTCAGGCACCCAAACAGTAAGCTGGCCGGTATCCTAAGGAACCGAATTGAATTCAATTGGATCCACCGGCTCAAAAGCCAATCCCCATGGGGATTGAACACAATGGACAACCGGTACGGTTAGAGATGCCCAGAATGCCACGTCAAAAATTTTTTTCTATCGCCAACCCCGAACGGGAACGCGACGAAAAAATTACACACTCAATAGCGCGAATTGGTAATCTCGAACCCAACCCCATTGCACCAGCCTGAGAGCGAAACATGACAGCGATGAACGCTTCACCAGCACGAAAAAAAGAACTTTTTTCTACGCAATACCATCCGCAAGTATGGTTGAGATCCAACCAAATCCAGAGACGTTGAACGGCACGTCCCTATGACACCTGACGAGAATTCAGTATAGATTCAAAACCACAACCTTGTAGATCTCTCTCCTTGAATTGGAAAAGTAGGTCACGTACCACACACGGCCACAGTCAGTCTGACAGTAGCCGAAATCCCAATTCAGAAAAAATGACGAAAAAAACCCACCCAAGGGTAAAATGGTCAGTCCCTACATAATACAGGCACTGCCCCCCCTTCCCCATATGCTATGATCGGCCCCTGTACACACAGAACGGCGTCAGCGAACGCAGCCGACCGCACAACGTCACGGACGTTGTCAGGCGCGAGCGGGGAAAAGCGTCATTAGCAACCAATGAACGTCGAGTAAACACATACGCTCGACCAATGGGAAGAGACGGCGGATGCGCGAACCTGACCGGGTTTAAACGCTCAGGCTGGCAGTTGTGGTTGTGTTACCATAGGGTCACATACTCCGTCTTCCACACATTAATATATGACTACATATATGAGAGTTACTCACAAATGGCGCATTCGATCTTTCCTCCTTTCTCTTCTGAGGGTGTGTCGTACCACCTCCACCCACCCTCACCACACTCAATAAGACCATCGTTACTGATGTTGTATCCTGGGCCCTGTTTTTCAGTCACGACAATCGTTATGAACGACATGTTTTTGCTCTGAGTGTGCTATAGTCGCGACATTTTACAGGGTCGGACAATTATCGCCGCTCCACGACACGTAGGGCGGTGTGAGGTGTGCTATAGTCACGACACTCGGTGGCCAATGGACCGGAAAGTGAAGCTACAAGTGTCGTAGGTCTAAGACCACTCTAGATATGTCGTAGCGAATGCGCAACTTCACTTTCCGCTAGAATTAAGTGCTGAAATTTTCACACGAGTAAGGTATACATATAACCTATAATCGTACCGAATATGAAGAAAATCGGCCACACCGTTATGAAGTTATCGGCATTTGAAATTCGTCATACCAAATGCTGCTCTGGTGGCCAGTGCACCCCTACCATCACGTGATCTAATTTATGCGGCGACCTTGACATCGACTGCGCTTACTTCACTCTCCCAGCAGAGATTCCGGGCGCTATACCGCGGAAGATCTGCTCGGAGAGTGCGTGTACGATATCCGATCGATAGCTCAACGTGTCATATTCAAACGCCGATAACTTCATAACGATACGGCCGTTCTTCTTCATATTTGGTACGATTATAGGTTATATGTACCCCTTACTCGTGTTAAAATTTCATGGCTTAATTCCGTCGGGAAGCGGAAAAGTCATCTATATACGAACAGTGATGTGTTATAGAACCTAAGACAGTTCTATACTTGTCGCAGCGGCCGACATTTTTCGCGGCGATCGTCCGTGCCGCACTACGATCGTGTCTATAGAACAGCGGCCATTTTGTGTCTTCCAGAATGTCGTGAAATCGCTGAACGATCGTACGGTATCGTTGGCCGACGATGTCGTGACTGAAAAACAGGGCCCTGGGATGCAGGAGATTTGCATCAAGATGCCCCTTTCAGAATCAACTTTTAGCAATTCCTTCTTGTAGATATTTGGAAATTCTGGCATTTGACATATGCCTGGAAAGGTAAATATGATATATGTTTTGAAACAGGTATTTGTGTTATTAAGTATCACAAGCATCAGAATTTATACTGATAGACTATGCAAAGTATCTATATAGCATACAATCTTTTTGTCAATCTTTCTAACATATTCATAGATTTTCCTGATTAAGTAGATTTCTTATTGATACGATAAAGCATATTGCTATATTCCTTTCTTAATTTTGTTTTCATTCGTCAACATCATTTATTAAGGATTAGGCAGTTTTCTTAAGGTATCAATTTAGTTCTATCTAGGTACAAATGATTAAAGAATTCGAAGAAAATTAATCAGTGGCAGATCAAGTAAAGAAATCTCTTTGCATAAGGAACTATTCATTGTTGTACATGTTTTTGTGATAGTAAAATTGTGTAAAAACGTCATGTGTTTCAGACGTGAAGTGAAAAGGGAACTGCTAGAGAGACTGAGATAGAGGAGAGAGAAACAGATAACAGACTGAGAGAGAGAATTTAGAGTGAGAAGATTTCACTTACGAACACATTTCCCGAGCTCAGGAGACCATTCCCCAGTTGGTGAACACGTACTTGATTCTGACCCTAAGCACATGTGTCTCGCGTTACACCTTAAATGAGTAATTCAACGTCAATTAATCAATAGTTATCAGTGCTTAGGACTACAGTAAAATCCTGCTTAAATGCACCACACATAAGGGTACACTCCCTTAGGGGTCAATTTGCTCTATAAAGTTTTATTCGAATGCTCTGTAAATGGTACCCCACATCCCACATTATGGGGTAATTATTTCACTTATTCTCCTCAGTGTTCCATTGAAATGAAGGCATGACAACAAGAGAGCATGGCCACTGATTGTCAGCTGGTTTCAGGAATCGGAGAAGGCAACAGCGACGGCTGCATGGCGGTGTAATGGGCAACAGCCTATAAAACCGGCTAAAATAGATTTTGTACGAGCATCGACATCGGTTGATGCAGTTATACTCAACCACACCAGAGGGCGCCTTCATCGCTGCAACGCTCACCCCAACTGCCTACCATCAAGCGGACGAGTCATTACTCACCGGGTTGAACATACACACAACACACAGAGACTATCACCAGAAACTTTGCTTTCAAATTCCGTGTATATTTGTCATACAGACAACTATATAATGGGTCATCGTCGTCTTTGTGCCATGTGCGGCAACAGGCACGGGGCACCAACAGGCAAGAAATGCAAAAGGAAGAACCCGGACCTGCCAGCTGAAAGCAGAAAGCGCGGCAAGCGACAATGGGGCCTCGATCTAATCTACCACACCGTCCGCTCATGGAAATAATGTGCATGGGTATTATACAAGTATTGCCCTTATACACTCAGTGATCCAATGCTAAAGAATACGTTGCCAGGGCTATGTTTGGCTGCACGCATTGCGTAACCAAGCAGATAAAGCGAATCGCCGGCCAGTGGAAAAAGGCCTATTTTTTTTGTTCATTTTGCCGCTGAACTGACTAGTGTGTTTGTACAGTGAGATGTGTGAGGACGGTCTTTGGATAACATTTCGGAATATCTAGTAGAGTGTCCCTTCAAGTGGGGTTTTACTTTATCTCACCCCTGGTACAGGCAGAGCCATAGGAATAACATTAGAAAAAAATACTCAACGATCAACCCCCTAAAGCTGCAGTACTACTTCATGGTCGTGGCGGAGTATACACACATGCGACTAGCGAATCAGCGACTAGGAAAAAAAGAGTTCCGGTTGCATTTACCAGCAGCAACGGCAAGCAAAACGGATGCGTACAAATACGACAGGCCGCCCTTGAGCGGTTTATTTGCGGGAATATTTAATGACTTACTTACGGTATAAACTACGCCTCGTGAAGATTATTATTATATACCTGTGCAAAAACAATCTACACATACTGCCCTCTCCTACCCATGTCGTATTTATATCTGTACGGCACAGTGTGCCGTACGGGGTATGTGATCACGTGACTAGATAAAATATCGCCATTTTTAGGTATATAATAATACGAAAACGGGCTGACTATCTTCGTACGTCAAAATACTTGGTAAAATTATTGATCACATACATCCCTCTGCCTACGGCATCGGGATGTATGTGATCAATAATTTCACCGCGTATTTTTGACGTACGAAGATAGTAAGCCAGTTTCCGTATACTACGCATCCAAACTCGTGGCGTAGTGGTTAAAAGTCCGATTCTCAAACCAGTTCTGCTTAAGTATGCACTATAGAAGGTGTAACATCATCTAAACTCACAATGCTGAAGCACATTCCAGTAGAAGTTATAAAAAAATATATATATAAGTAACATATTACATATTCCATTTGTATCCTAGACTACAGTCACATATCTTAGGAATTCCTTATTGGTTTTATAATGATGTGTACTATATCTACGGATCATACACTTTCATAAAACTTGTCTAAAACCAATATTCAAAATATAATTGCCTCTGTTTATAATCAAGTCATACCTTATTCTTGCTGTGGATCCGACTTCTCTTCCCAAATCCGTTTCTACTGATCCATACAGAATGTGTGGTTCTTCACATACTCCTACAAAGTTAAAAGTATTTTTAACAATTTCCTTTGAACATTACTTTAAATATTATACAATTCAATTCAGTTCTTATCTTTTATTTTGAACATCAAAGTAACGTAATGAGGTTACATCGAAATGAGAGGTTTTCATTTCAACTTAATTTCTGTTCTGTTGATTTGTAGTTGGGTATTTCTGCTACTGCTGGCCGTATTATTAGCTCCTCACATATTATACACTGCTATCTGTACCCTGATATTAGTGAGAAAAGATATCATACAGAATAAATCCTTAAAAATATTTTATATTTCCCTCATTTCTATTGATATTTCTCTGTTAGTTTACATATATACAGCCATAACAATTAGATAATGTGTGAATAGAAAAGTAAGGTACACTTCCTATCACAGCCGATGAAAAAAAGATATATATTCAGATTGATAGAGCCTGGCCTTACGTGAAGGGCAACAAACAACTGAAAGGCATTTCTAATCTTGCTAGAGATTCTTTTTCTATAGGTTTCTCCCACATATCTAATTTTCAATATAGGGTTTGAAGAGAATTCTCAGCAACTGACTTGTGTGCTGTGAATATGATATGATTCCGTAAAGGGCATGTTCCATTGGGTTGACTGCACAACTGCAAAATAGCAGGCTATGTCAGCCATACAGTAGCCGCACATTTTCTGGTTAACCAGTGTAGTGGAGGAGGAGAGATGTTAAATGGAGGCGGTCACCAGGTGGTGTAACAAGCGATGGCCCATACAACCTAATGAAATAGCTGCCATGCAGCATCGGCCTTTGAATCGACTCAATAGCCGATGCTGCATGGCAGGCGTGTTGTAAAATATTAGAGCTATTCTAGCCTTATCTTATAGTCAGGAATCATATTTAGTCCTGTATTTAGTTTCTATATGAATCTGTATCTATACATTTAAGTGAAAACCTTGAGTGTACTCTGTGCGTTCATCCTCACCAAGGTCAGGTGAGGTGAAGTGTGAGTGCAGGGTAATTTAACTGTAGTTGATAAAAGGGGGCTGCTCTCACCAGGCCATAAAAGACCTTCCAATGTCTGACGGGGGCGTGTGAGGGAGGACCCTGTGGGCGGTGACTGTGACCACCTGCCATATTCCCAGATCTGAATGAGGATAGGGTTGGATGGTGTGAGGGGCAGGCGAGCATGGAAGCACCCCTCTTCCGGAGAGGCAGGTGGAAACCAGTCTGACACCCCACCTGGTGGACACCATGAGAACTGAGGTTTATAGGATTCAGAGAAAGATCACGGCATGGGATTGACTACCAAATAGTGGATAGGTCTAAATGACAAGATATTTTGATGTTAAATTATTTTTTAGGAGTTCAATCCAAACTTGAAATCAATGTGTTGGAAGCTGTGGTGGCTAATTAATTGAAAGGCATATTAAAATAGAGTGTATTTCCTTGAATACTATGTAATGATTTAGGTGATTGTTCCTATTTATGCTGGATGATGCATACTAGCTACAGAGTGTATCCACGGAAGCTTGAGCTGTCTACCGGAGGGACAGATCGGTTTATGTGCTTGGGGGAATTTTACATGAAATTTTGAACTAAAATAATTGATTGGTATTTTGTTATAATGCGAGGAGATGCCTCCAGGTTAATATTGAATGAAGAATATTGAAATTCTTCCATAGACTTGTTGGCTTTGGTTTAAATGTAGATTTTCTGTATCTGTATATAAAATGTCAAGTGCTGCTTTATGATGTGTAGGTGGGTGCAAACAGACGTCACAGCCACGTCCCATCTGTTCAGGCTGACGCCATGTATCACAACACAAAGTGAGGGGGCTTCTCCTCTGTGGTTGATGTTGAGTATAAATAAAGTTGTTGACGAGATGGAAGGCAGTCACTCCACTGATCATACAATAGTATGCATCAAGGGACCTGCTGGTGAGTTTGGCTACATGAATGACAGTAAAGTCTTGTAGTTTGTTTATTTGTACGGCCAAGCTATGAGGGGAAACTTATAGATGTCTTTATAAGTGAACCTAAAGGGCTGGCTGATGAAGTTCTTGAACTGGCGATTGATGGAGATGATATTTTAAAGTGTGGCCTACGTTTGTACACTATACACATGTTTAGCAGACACCCGATGGCATTGGATTCAAAGCCAGCCCAATGTAACACCCTCTTTAATTTCCGGATTAATAAGGCTATGTGATAGATGGTTAAAAATAGTGGTATTTTGAATTAATTAAGAGACACGGGGCACGCCTTATCATAGCCTGGCAGCCTGGCCTAGTTAGACTATAGGCCAGGTAAGGGTTCCATTTTTATGATGCATTATTGGTAACGCCTCCTGGTTCCCCAGTCATCCGCTAGAGGGCTCGGCGGAACTAGGTGTATGACAAGCAGATACCAGCCAAACCACTAGGCTGGTTCCCGGGGTATAAGCTAGTCACAGGCGGGCACCAGCCAAAGTTGAAGCACAGAGTAGCGTGGTTGAAGGTCGTGCCTGTCGTGCCTGTCCCTTATTTCATTAGGGCAGGGAACCAGTCCAGCCTTGTCAGGCTGCCTTGCGCGCCTCCAAGTGTCTATGAAAGAGACTAACACGGGATCACTCGGGGTGCGCCTCAATCCAGGTAGTTTTGTTCTATAGAGGTTCTAAAAGCAGAAATACTTAAGACAAAGTATCCATAGCTTAACCAATTGATAAGGAATCCTAGCTTTGAGTTTATTGTATTTGATAGTTACACACAAGAGAAAATAACAAAAGAGTAAATTGGCTCCGAGTTTAGGAAATAACACACTCTCCAAGCAGTACAAAACGTCTGGCAGGAGAGTAACAGACATTTCCTACCCTGCAGTGTGGCCAAGATTCACCAGATGGCATTTCCATGGTTAAAGGTATAACTACTACACAGGTTGGAACCAGCCAGGGGTCAAGGTGGACTCTGGATTTAACCCGACCAGGGACCCGTTTCAATAGTCTGTAGGACGTCCGTTATTGGGTCTAGTGACACAATAGCGGCACTTCTCGTTTCAGTACTTAAGGGACAAACGTTTCTGGGACATAGGGTAAGAGACAGGTGCAAATAGTGGCTTGTACCATTTCAGAAGTGGCTGTCCGGTCACTAAAAGGGTCACTATAGTGTCTATAATAGCGAGAGGGTATACCCTCTCCCTTCTATTGTCACAAATGTGTAACTTCTCTTCCCGTAGGAATTAAGCTGTGAAACTTTAACCCCAGTTAGGGACACATACAACTTGTAAACATGCCAAATATGAAGGAGATCGGCTTATGCAATCCAACGATATTCACATTTGAATTCTGTCATAGCAAATGCTGCTCTGGTGGCCAGAGTAGAATTATTCAAGTGCTGTCGCTAGTTTATGCAGTGACCTTCACCTTGATGGCACTTGTTCCCGGTAGGACATGAGTATGTGAGATGGGGTACCCCACATGTTTTTCCGCTATGCTGTCCCAAACTAGGGACACATCCACAACAGTGACAAGACACACCTCCCCTACAGTGACATGCCTTATGAAATGAGACTTAAATTTTTTCACTATTCCTATTACTATCCCTATTACTGTCACTAGTCATGTCACTAAGTGGCTTAGTGACGCATTCTATTGAAACGGGTCCCTGGTTGCCAGTGTAGGTTCTGCACCCCGATAGGGGGCACTGCGGCACTACCTCGTGACGTCACTACTCTACTACTGTATATCAAGGACCGCTGTGCACCTGGGCCCTGTTTTTCAGTCGAGACGATCTCAAGTTGAGACCGTTTGAAAGGCAAACCGTTTTTCAGTTGAGATGATCTCTATGGATCTCAGGCTGAGACTGAGATGCGACCGTTTTGGGGGATATGGGTGTCTCTCAGTTGTGATGATCTCAAGGGATCTCAGCTGAATTGATCTCCCAAACGGTCTCAGGATCACTCACAGATCTCAGCGGGTCTCAGCTTGAGATCGTCACACCTGAAAAACAGGGCCCTGGGGCCTGTTTCAATAGAATGGGTCACTAAACCACTTAGTGACATGTTTAGTGACTCAAATAGTGACAGGAATAGTGACAAAATTTAATTCTCGTTGCAGAAGGCATGTCACTATTGGGGTGGTGTGTCTGTTCACTGTTGGCGACATAGTGACATTGCTGCCTGGGCCTTACAATGGATGGTGTTAATGCTACCAGGAACAAGTGCTGTGAAGGTGAGGTCACTGCATAAATTAGCGACAGCGCTTGAATAATTCTACACTGGCCACCAGAGCAACACTTGTTATGACAAAATTTAAATGTGAATATCTCTTGATTGCATGAGTCGATCTCCTTCATATTTGGCATGTTTACAAGTTGTATGTGTCCCTAACTGGGGTTAAAGTTTCACAGCTCAATCCCTAGGGGAAGTAAAGTTACGCGTTTGTGACAATACAAGCGAGAGGGTATACCCTCTCGCTATTATAGACACTATAGTGACCCTTTTAGTGACCGGACAGCCACTTCTGAAATGGTACAAGCCACTATTAGCGCCTGTCTGCAACAAGGACTCAAGGAATGGCTTGTCACTAAACTACTGCAACGCAACTTGTCGCTATTGTGTCACTACACCCAATAACGGACGTCCTACAGACTGTTGAAACGGGTCCCTGGCCACTGGCCCGCTGGTAATGGAATCGGATCTGACCCAACCTAAAACTGTAGGTTTTATATAGGGAGCCAAAGTGAACCCGCTCCAACCACAGATAGCCGGTCATAAGATACTATTTCCGGGTAAAGGCGCTCAGTACTTAGACTATGTAGGTTCGAGATTATTTGTCTCATTCTCCAAACTTTTAGATCCAAATTTTTAATAAACTTAAGAACTGTCATCGTAGTTTTGAAACAAAGTTATTCAGAGACGATAGTTATAAACTTCACTGTAAAAGTAACAAATGGGACCAAAAACAAAAGTCTAGCCTCAAAACCCCATAGCTTTAGCACTAGGCCTCGTTCTTACTGGCCACCGGAAATGGTGTTTTGTAGGTGGGTATCTGTGGTTTCAGCGGGTTCACTTTGGCTCCCTATACCTTTTTAAAAGTACAGAAGATATGTACATGCAAAAAATAATCTTAACAACAGAAGACCATTTGAAAACATAATCATGATAATGCTCTTGGAATTTACCTTTGCACTCCCCAAATGGTGGGTTCCATTTCCTGTCAGCCTCGCAAAAGCTCCGCAGAGTTCCTGTGTACGTGTATCCCTCGTCACACCTGAAAATGTCAGCTGTCAAGGTCAAATGTTCCCGTCTTCCTCTCTAGTAAACATCCGGTACCACTTCTGGTTTTGCTTATGAGAATCGTAAGGAGGATTAAAAAAAATGTGACTAGACCATATCAAAGTCCAATGCACACCCACAAAGCGGTGTCACTTCGACCTTTGAAACAGTACAGACCACTACCAGTCTGACTGTTCATAAATTAGATCAGCCAATAATAGCCTGAATGAGATTAACTATAATCGAAACTGTTGGTATGATAAAGCCCATTAAAAATGGACTTTATACAAATAAAGATCCCCTGCATACAGCAAAATGACAGTTAATACTGCACGGCCATCTGGTGTGAAAGGCATGAACCCTCAAAACGCCCACCAGGTGACTGCTCAACACAGCTGACACACCAGCTACCAGCTATCTCCATCCAAAGACAACACAGTAGAGAAGCCCTGATTGGTCAATCACCTTTCCCGCCTCTCTTTGTCTCAAAATGGACCAATAACATTGCAGATCAGGGTACATGTGACCACACACACCCAATGAGGATCAGGTTGACAAAGGACATTAACATTTTTTCCCCATTCCGAATACGGAGATCGTGGGAGTCTAGTCACATACCAACAGTAGCTCAAGCAGATCAGACACATCTCCACACATCGTAAGGAGGATTAGTTTGTTTGAATGATTTTACGTCCGGTCAACCAATGCAGGTCCTTTTCAGACTTCCTCATTATTGGAAACCTTTGCAATCATGGATTTATCGAATGATTTTTAAGTGTTCCTTGGAGAAGCAAGGAGAGTTCTGATCACAAAACTTTCCTTTCTATTAAATATACTTTTTATAGCTTTTTGAAAATCTTAGGTTCTCTGAGGAAGGCCAGGATTTCTTTCTTATCAGTGTTTTGAAATACAAGTTATATACTTAAAGAGGCCAAGTTGGCCCCAGTTAATAAACAATTACTGCCAAACATATGTTAATGTCTGCGTTTACTCTGTCAAACAGTCACACACAGGTTTTAGTCTCGGTCATATTAATTTATTTTTAATTTTTAATTTTTATTCAATTTTAAAGCAAGAAATACAATCGCCCAATATTGGCGTTCTTCCATGTATCCTCGAACAGGTGGAAATACAACACAGAGACATTGACAAATAGTGATGGACGATACAACATAAAGAGTAAGGTCAATAAAATTAAGTAAGGATATTCTTGTCACCCTGGTCATGTGATGCAGGGGACTTTAAATTGTATAGTATTTCGAGCAATGAAAAAAATCGGAGATTTATCCTTATATATAATATCTACTTTCGTTTAGTCAGCACACTTATAAATAATTCACTATTGGTTATATTGATTATATCTATGCGAAAATCAGTATGCTAATGAAAGGCATGGCATTGAATAATGAGTGTGGGTAGGTGGCTAAAATTGATATAAATTATTTCTGTGACTATTCCTTTTATTGATACCATGGGTTGTATACAATTATCTGTATCATTCGTGTTTTTGTCGGTAGTAGGTAGTAGGTAGCGCTACAAACCTCCTTCAATCCCTGGGGGCGGCCGTCTTTACAAAGCACCTACGCAATACACTTAAGCCTCAGGCAAATTTGGATGTTCATTTGTTTATTTAATATGTGGGGATGTGTTAAGTAGCTCTCAAGCTTTTCCCTTGACAAAACCAGACCACCCTTAAAGTTGCAGATGAAAAGATTATTTGATGGCCTCAGTTTAGACTCTGAACGCAATTTCAACTAATCTTCAAAACAACCAACTTTCTTCAAGTTGGCACGTTTATCTGGAGATGTAAATAACCATATTTCACTGTTGCTTGTACTGATTACACATTACAACGTAGATTAGTAGGTTTTGTTTTTTACCATTTTACACTTCAACAACGATTTCAGCTAACTCTGAGAATACAGGGGGCCGTTTCACTAGGAGGGTACGCTGTCATAGTGAGACCACAGTGATAGTTTGCGTTTCATGAGAAGGTGCAGTCAAGCGTGAACCCGAGTCAGGTAAGGAGTGAGACCAACAGTGAGAGAGTACGTTTCACTACACAATTAGGTCTCACTGTACCTATCACTGTTGAGGCACTATTAGTGACAGGGTAGACCCTGTCACTGTTGGGTTTAGAATTTTGTTTATGTCAGAGGAGGGCAATGAAATTTTTACACAAGTAAGGTATACATATAACCTATAATCGTACCAAATATGAAGAAAACCGGCCAAGCCGTTCCCAAGTTATCGGCGTTTGAATTTCGTCATAGCAATCGTCTGCTCTGGTGGCCAGTGTATTTTTCCCATCTCCGCTAATTTATGCAGCGACCTTGACATTGACTGGGTATTGGGAGGTGGGAGGGTGACTGATCACCAGAGCAGACGGTTGCTATGACGAAATTCAAACGCCGATAACTTCGGAACGCTGCGACCGATTTTCTTCATATTTGGTACGATTATAGGTTATGCCTTACTCGTGTAAAAATTTCATTGCTTAATTCCTATGGGAAGGGGTGAAATTCCACGTCATTGCGGCCCGTAGATGGATAAATTCGAACGTCAAACGCAAGTGCATAGCGAGACCCTGTGCCAACAGTGAGAGTTGGTCCCACCTCAACAGTGAGACCACTGATGAAACGCAAATTTGGTCTTGACACTGTTGGTATCGCTGTTGCTGGCACTGTTGCAGTCCTACCTCTCGCTTTGACCTCCCTACTAGTGAAACGGCCCCCCGGACAGTATAGAACTTCAAGCTTATGATTTAACCAAGTTGGACAAAATCAGGCACAGTCTGAATCCTTTAAGATGGTCTGGTATTCTTAACTGACTCTCAATGATAAAGCAATAGAAAAGAAGCAATATGTACGGACAATATGTACATATATTTTGAATACATGAATAAGACAAAGAATGTTGGTTCTTCTTTCTTCACTAATTTGGCATAAATTATACTCAGGCAGGTTTTTCTGCAGTGGTTCAACAGTACCCAATTTACCTGAGTCAGATTGGTTTGCATAGTAATCTCATTCTTAGAAGTGCTACAGATATAAAGGCCATGTGACACACGATACCCGATTGAAATAAAAGCTGATGAGACTGACGTGATGAAACTGTTAAAAAAAGTCGATATCACCAATAGAAAACCGCAATAGAAAACCTATCTACAATGTATTTAAAAGATGCTCTCATAGCACTCTGTCATCAATTTACACATTTATTAAATAGTTCTCTTGTCACAGGTATCTTTCCCATGAAATAGAAACATGCTATTGTCATTCCCTTGAAACAGGAGCAAAACAGTCTGGATGTGAACAACCTTAGGCCTATTTGCGATCATGGGCCCCATGCTATTTATAATCTATGTTAATGATCCCGAGACATGTTTAAACAGAGGACATGGGCAAGAGGACACACAATGTCTATTATACAGAGACTGTCCCTAAATGGAGAATTATTACAGTGAGTGCCCTCTTACAGGTACTTGACTGTGACCCTCGACCAAGCAACGAACTTTAAACCATATTTAAATAATCTGCCAAATCAAATATTGCACAAACTATACACTCTTAAGAAAATTAGACCATACATACCCAGGAAGCGTGCCTATGAATATATAAGTCAATGTTATTACCAATAATAGACTATTGAGACATACTAACGCAAACTGCTTTACTACTGATGTAAATAAAATACAAATTTGACAAAACTCAGCATTACGTATAGCACTAAAGTCACACCCACGTACACACATACCTGTTCTCCACTGCTCCGCCAAAATTCGCTCCCGACCCACTCCGACATTTACGACACAGAATCGAACGTTTTGGGTTTTTGTCGTAGCGGTGGACACACCGTTCCGACACGGCTTCCGACACACTTCGACACACTCCGACATGGCTACGACACAGCGCACTTGTCGTAGCCGTGTCGTAGCCCTTCCGCCAAATTCAAACATGTTTGAAAAATCGTAGAGGCCGGTTTGTGTCGTTGTGGTACCCACTGCTCCCAACACACTCCGACAAGGCTTACGACACACTACGACAAAGAAAATCCCTGTCGGAAAGGCTCTGTCGGAGTGTGTCGGAGTGTGTCGTAAAGCCTAGTCGGGGTGTGTCGTAACGATTTGGCGGGAAAAGAGAGGTTGCCACGGTACCGACACACTCCGACACAAACAGCTCACTTGGGGTACTTCATTTATATAGGAAATATAATGAAAAATATGATTTTCTTAAATTTTCTCACCCTACTGCCCCTACACCCTACTGCCCCTCTAAAATACTGCCCCTCCACCATACTGCCCCTCACCCTACTGCCCCTCCACCCTTCTGGCCCTCAACCTACTGCCCCTCCATCATACCGCCCCTACACCATATTGCCCATCCACCATACTGTCCCTCTACCGTACTGCCTGTCACCCATCCTGCCCTTTAACCATACTTCTTTTCCACCATACTGTCCCTCGACCATACTGCCTCTCCACCATACTGCCCCTCTACCATACTGCTCCTCCACCATGCTGCCCCTCTACCATACTGCTCCTCCACTATACTGCCCTTGAATGACTGCTCCTCAACCTTACTGCCCTTCACCCATACTGCCCCTCACCCATCCTGCCCCTTAACCATATTTCCTCTAAACCATACTGCCCCTCACCAATACATTCCCTCAACCACCATATTGTCCCTCAACCATACTGCCCCTCACCCATACTGTCTTTAAACCATACTGCTCCTCTACCATACTGCCTCTCAACCATAATGCTCCTCAACTGTACAGCCCCTCACCCATACTGCCCCTCAACCATACTTCCATGCAACTGTACCGCCCTTCACCCTTACCTTACCACCATACTGATCATCTACCATACTGCCTCTCAATCATACTGCCCTTAAACCACCACTCACTCATACTTTCCCCAAACCACCATTCTGTCCCTCAGCAATACTGGCTCTCAGCTATACTGCCCTTAATCCATACTGCCCTTAACCCTTTCTGGCAGGACAATGCCATATGGCATTCCCGTATGGAATAGATGAGTAATGCTGGTTTTTTTCCATTGTAACTTTTTCAAAAATTATCGAAGGATTATGAAAATTATATGACATACTAGCCTAAGTGTTGCCAGTAAGTCATCGAAATATCGGAAAGTTCTGATAAAGAATACAGATTTACTGGGATTTTTAAGTAATTTCATCTAAAACATTGACTACAAAGGTGGGCCTTACAAAGGGCACATTTGGTTCTGGTACCTGCTGTAGTATGGGTACATGGTGAATGATGTGTGGCTCTTGAAGGGTTAAACCTTACCGCCCCTCAACCTTACTGCCCTAAACATACTGGCTCTAAACCATACTGGCCCTCACGTTACTGCCCCTCAACTATACTGACCCAAACCATACTGACCCTCATATGGGTACTATGGTGAGGGACAGTGTGATTTAGGGGCAGTATGTTTGTGGGGCAGTATGGTGAAGGGGCAGTATTGTGAGGAGCAGCATGGTCAAGGGGTGGTATGGGTGAGGGGCAGTATAGTTAGGAGCAGTATGGTTGAACGACAGTATGTCTGAGGGGCGGTATGTTTGAGGGGCAGTATGGTTCAGGGATAGTATAGCTTCGGGACAGTATGGTGAGGGGCAGTATAGTTTGATACAATTTGATTCATGGGCAGTATTGTGGAGGAGCAGTGTGGTTGAGGGACAGTTTCTTTGAGGGACAGTAAGGTGCGAGCCAATATGGTGGGAGGCAGTATGGTGAGGGGCAAAATGTTTTTCTTCATGGGCAGCATGACACCCAACAACACTTCTATATATGTAAACACACCAAATGAAAAAAGAACAAATATTTCTTGAAGATCACAGATTTCAACTCTTCACCAAATAAACAACATGAAGCCACCAGTTTTGCTTTGTTTGTTTGAGTCTAAAATAAAACTGCACTATTAATGACGGTCTTGTTTAGGAGCCATAACTAAGAATTGTATGCAAAATTCCTGAAAAAACTGAACTGACCAACCCCCTCTCCATCTTATATGTCATACATGAATATATTTGTAGCAAGGGATGCCTTTATGTATCACCATATAGTATAGGTGATGAGATTATCCCTTGAGGCATCATCTTTTAAGATCTAGAATATTATTCTTTATTTATTCAGGTCAGTTCGCATACAGATGAGTGTCGCGGTCTACCACCTCCCTTGAACAAAAGTGGCTGCTAGTGAATAGGAAACTCTCAGATTATATAGAATCTTATACTGAGTTGTAACACATTGTGCCATTACAATGTGTAATATGTGTGGAGAGTGTGACTACGACCGGAGACTTTTAGAATGTGCCTCCTATAAAGAGAGCCGCATCCCTTCTCCAGGGGGGAGTCGAACACCAGCCGGCCACGGGAGAGGAGCAGGCAGGGCACTGATAGCTGCCCTGTGCTGCCTCTCACAGAACCCTCTACAATGTAACACAACGAAGAAGTACAACTATTAAACATCTACAATGAACCTGGAACTTGTGTATGTACTTTGTTACATATTTTAGGTAGAGTATTATACAAATACATCAAGGTCAATACAAACAAAATATGAACAAATACAATATAAATGAATTTACAGGTCTACAAGGCATACATAGTATTACAACAGTATCAAAACACTGACATACGCTAATACAAGGGGACAGATATGATTCAGTGTCATCAATGTAAAGGGCTTTTATAATAGTGCTAGTTTTATGTACTGCATTTTTGAACATGAGTCTAGGCGTATAGCTTCTTTTCTTACATAGCTCAACGTTACTTCCTTCCTTCTCCGATCTAAGGGGATGATACCAGTAAGTTGGTGTAATTCGTCGAATAATTCAAATAACTTCGTAAATCCAGTTAGGAACATTTAAATCTGCATGTTGATGTCTTTTCTCTGAAATTCTGGCCGTTGAATGGTCAATCCTCTATGACGTCATCTCGCATTCACTCTGCCTCGGCCATGGCGTAGTATTGTCACTTTACCAGGGTGATCGTTGAGTATTTTTATCTAATGTTATTCCCATGGCTAAACTTGTACCAGGGGTGAGATAAATGCTGAACCCTATTTATAAGAAATCCCTTTCATTTATGATTATCATATACCTATGGCAAAACGCCAATGAAATACTACCCGCTGCTAGGGTTGCAGTAATAGTAACATCCGGTCTCACTGTGACATATACCGTAGTGAATATGTTGTCAATCAGGGACAATGTAAGTACATTTCTTAGTTTTATTTGGTTATACTGTAAAATGTATCAGTGTGCAATGTTTTACTATATGTTTCCATGTTACAAGCATTTGTTCCCTGGATGTGACCAGCCTAATATGCATGATACAAAGTATAGTGCTGGGAGTGTGGTAGCAGTTCGTTTTCTTCCTAATCTGAGGCCCCGAGGGGGGGAGGAAATTTAGGAGCTGGGAGCTGTTTCAAAACGTGGGATAAGTCTATGGTTTTGTAAATGTAAATCTTGGTAAAATCGGACTTTGAAAAATGAAGGTTGGTATAAACCAGCAACTGACTTATGGCTTTAACTTTAATGGCTAGTCATGTATTATATTTACAGTAATTTGTGCCTTGGTTGTGTTAACACACAGCTTGGGCTGGAACTAAAAATTAGTAACATGAAAATTAGTCCATAGTTATCCAATTGTATTCACTTTATGTATTAAGACATTTAATATTACAGCAAAATTCTACAAAAGCTCACTCAAAAGTCAAGAAAACCAGACGAACTAAATCAAACGACCCAGACCCACTCTCTAACCACAACGGATCACAACCTGAAAAAGATACACTAAAATACACCGTAAACTGTGAGTAAACATCAAATACTCATTCCGCAGTTGTGCACTACTACTTGTCAAATGTCACTAAATTTTAATCAATTCACTACTGAAATAGCAAGTAGCCAGGTAAGCAAATGAAACGATTGGTTTAGGTGACGGGGACCAGCTGAACCCACCCTCACCTGTCAATATCGATAGCTCTAAAATTGAAAGTATTAATAGACACAATATGAAAGCAGAAAAAATGAATTTCAATACTGACACTAGGACTTTAAAAATACTGCACATAAATGTGAATGATAAATCGCACTCATATCTTTACATTCTTATCCCCAATCAACGATAAATTAAAACTAGGGAAAGGATTCCATATAATCCATCAAAATGTTCAGAGCCTGAAAAATAAGCTTGATATAATAGCTCAGGATATTAAACTTATTAACGCGGACATAGTCACACTGTCTGAAACCTGGTTAACAACAGCACTACCGGATGGTTTATTTCAAATTAATAATTACAGCTTAGTTAGAAATGACCGAAATTGGAGGAATGAGAAGGGCGAAATTAAGATAGGAGGTGGTGTTGCCATTTATACTAAGGAGAATCTAGACACTACTCATCTCACTGATTTCAATATGAGTACAAGTGATATTGAATCAACCTGGATTCATGTCAATCTTAAAAATCAGAAAAAACAGCTTGTTTGTTGCATTTATAGACCTAACAAGGGAGACATTAAAACCTTTATAACATTGCTAACTGAACAAATTGAAGTGCTGAAAAACAAATTTAATGCTGAGGGATGCTAGGGATAAACAAAGGATAAATGCTAGGGATAAACAAAGCTCAGACGCTCAGCATATCACAACACTAGAAAATCAAAGTGGGCTAAGGCAGATAATTGACAAACCAACCAGATTCAATAATACGATTGATCTAGCATTCACCAACTGTGAGCACATAACTGCCTCGGGTACTCTAAGTCAAAACATTAGTGATCATAGTGGTATTTTTCTCACGAGAAAAAAACAAAGATCGGAATACCAATCGAAGCAATTCTTTGGTAGGTCTTACAACAATTACGACAAAATTACTTATCAAGAAGCCCTGATCGATGCAGAATGGGATAAATTTTTTGAAATAAGGAATCCAAATGAGGCATGGAAATACATGCACACGTTAATGGAAAAAAGAACTAGATAAGATATGTCCCCTAAAACAACATCAAATTAGATATAAAGAAGAACCTTGGATAGATCACAATGTTATAGAGCAGATCCAAAGTAAAAATTGTGCCTGGAAAAAAGCACAGAAATCAGGTAAACAAATTGACTGGCAACAAGCAAAGAAACTTAGAAATAATACCAAGAAAATTATCCATAATGCAAAGAAAGAATACATAACTTCATGTACTACTAAAGACAGTAAATTTTTTTGGGATAGTATGGAATCACTAATGCGCACTAAAAAGAAATCAACTAAAATTCAGCTGATTAACAAGAAAAATCAACTAAAAAAAAAAAGGGAAAAGTAAGATCGAGTTGCGGGAGCGTTCAAGTCTGTGTGGAGTGTTCAGAGTCTCTGAGTGAGTGTGCCTACTCGTCACTGACCGGCGTGGTCCTGGGTGAGAGTGGGAGGCGCCCTCTGCCGGATTAGAGTATAACCACATCCACTAGTGGATGTCTGCAATTAACCCAGTGGATAACAGTGACTTGAATGAGAATGCTATAGCTGACCACATTAACCAATTCTTCTCTACCATCGGAGTCAAATTAGCCAGTAAATTTAACACACCATGGTACGATGATACTGAGGAAACTAAAGCCATGATGTATGATTTTGAAATTACAGAAGAAGAAGTAATTGAGGTCATTAAAGAAATAGATGTAAACAAATCCTCTAGCATAAAATCTATGTCATCTGAGATACTTAAGGATGGCTTTATTGTGCTTTACCAGCAGTTACGCCATATATTCCAATGCTCCTTAGACATTGAAATTTTTCCAACCGAGTGGAAATTCGCAACAGTGGTACCTCTAAAAAAGCCAGGCTTCAAAAACGATGTGTGTAATCTTAGACCTGTCTCTCAATTACCGTTACCAGGAAAACTCTTAGAGAAACTTGTACACTCTAAAATTTCGATGTTCTTGGAAAATTTTGACTTACTCAACGAAAAACAGGGAGGGTTCAGAAAAAATCATTCAACAGCCACTACAATAGCGGACCTTACTGACCAAATACTAACCAACATGAATAAGGGAGAAATAACCCTCACTACGTTTTTAGACCTAACTAAAGCATTCGACACCGTAAATCACGAAATACTGCTGTTCAAAATGGAAAAATTAGGAATTTCTAATGAATTGGTGACTTGGAGCAGGGATTACCTAACTGGTAGGTCACAAAGCACAATAGCCAATAACATCACCTCGCAACCAGAAAAAATAACATGTGGGGTACCTCAAGGTTCCATCCTTGGACCTCTATATTTTTTAATCTTCATAAATAACATTGACAGATCGCTTGCACATTGTTCCGTTAACCTATAAGCAGACGATGCGGTAATAATAACATCGGGCAAAAATATCGATTTACTTATAAATGAAATGGAAGAAGATATACAAAATATTAGTGCCTGGTGCGACAATAATAGGCTAACAATAAATCCCAAAAAATCAAAGAGCATGTTATTTGGCACAAACCAAAGGCTAAGAGGGCTCCCAGCTTTGAAAATCAAATCAAAACAAGATACACTGGAGGAAGTCAATAATTTTGACTACTTAGGAGTTTCACTGGACAGGGCTCTAACTTACACCAAACACTTAACAAAAACAATTCAAAGGGTGTCACATAAACTACATGTCCTTGCATATCTACGAAAGTATTTGACGAAAGAGCAAGTGACACTTATCTATAAATCAAGAGTCCTGCCTTATTTAGAATATGCGGACATTATGTATCACGATACTAATGTTGCCTTATTAAACAAATTACAAAGATGTCAAAACAGGGGTTTGAGAATATGTTGCAAGGCAGCCCCAGAGGCACGAACAAATGACTTACACAAAAGATGCAATATCAACAAATTAATTGATAGACGAGAGGCACATTTACTCAACACAGCATATTTACGGACCAAAAAACAATCGAGACTTCAAGAAATGAACCGAAACACTAGATTGCACGACGCACGGGTTTTAAAGATCAATAATAACATCAAATTAAATAAGTACAAAGATTCAGTTGAATTCAAAACCGCCAAATATTGGAATGCGCTAAGCAAGGAGGAAAGAAATATTGTTGATAGTGACAGTTTTAAGCGACGCACTAAAATAAGACTTAAGTCAAGACTTCAAATTGAGGCCCAATAATCGTTAATGTTGTACTTTAGGTATAAAGTTATGGAATTAAGGTCTTTCCCATGAATGTTTGTACAGGCAATTTCTACCTGTAAAATGGGATATAAATTTTGCTCTTATTTTACCATTTCAATGCAAGTACATTGAATTGAACACCAGATGTAATAGTGTTGTATAATATCTGGATGTACTTAAATGATCTCTTTCATGTGTCTATAGATACTTAGTGATAAATGTTTTTCTCTACTATCTCTAAATTGTATTGGCACCTGTTTCAATGAGCCATGTAAGTCCATAATCTGGACGTCAGGCAATTCAAGGATGTTTTTTCTGACTGGAGCCTAGCTGTTTTTACTCCAGTATAAATAAAAACCTTAAAAAAAAACTTTAAAACATTGTAAGCCAAATGACATCAGAAACCTTTTTGGCTTGGCCATGAAAATCAGCCTTATGATAAGGCTGAGGCCTTTTGCCTCCTTAGTGAGTTGAAACTTTCAAGAGAAACTACTTTAAAAAAGAAAAACATCATATCTTGCCATATTGTGGCATCCTTTAGGATTATTTTGAGCTAATTTTAGTGGATGACCCATAGAAAATAAAACAGGTCCCAGGCGCCTGTTTAATTTTACACCCCAACGATACTTGAAGGTCCGATGAGAGGTCGTAGGAGGGCATGGGTTTAATAATTAGATTTAAGTGGGGAAGGACAGCTGTGACTGACGATCCAAGAGGTATCATCAAATTTGCGATTAATAATTTATCGGGGGGGGGGGGGGGGGAGGATACCTCGTGAAAAGTGTCCTGGAACTCTCCTGACTGGTGACACCTCCTTGGGTATCATGGGAGAATCAGAATAAGAAGTGTAATATATCCATTCAAACCTACACATATATGGTGTTTTTTTTATGAAATAAAAACAAACTGGCAGAGATATAGCGAGAATATCTGCATTATTTAGCTAGATTCATTTAGAATTATAAACAAAGGAATTACTTGTTAAAAAGACCACTATATGGCGCCACCTGCAGTGTTTGCCAATTCTTGTTCAAGTCTCCCCAAAAATGTCTTGGGTGTATTTTGTCCTCAGTCACGATCAGGGTCACTCAAATGAGACTTTGACCCAGAATTTCACTCTGCATGGACAAAACTGGGGGCTGTTTTTAAAACTAAGAACGATATTGGCTGAAAGAGTACAATTAGGACTAACCTCAAACGACAGTGACCACGATCGGAATGTCAGTCCGTTTTTAAACGGGGTCTGCATAATTCCAGGATATCTTTTGCAATTTATATTGTTTACTTTTTAATCCTTTCTTAGTGGAAGATGTTTTGTTATAAAGGATCAAACCCATCTAAAATCGGACCTAAAAAAGGGTAAAATTTGTGACCTTTTCAAAAATTAGAAAAGGATATTTTCACTGATCGTCTTGTAAGACTGTCCTCTATAAAGAGGGATTACTTTAGGTAACGAGAATGCAACAAAGACCACGATAAGATCAATTATTTTATCGTTCTTAGTTTTAAAAACACCTCCCAGGGATAATTACACGCGTTTGACGACCCCTCGCCCAAATTCTCGTCGGTGGAGGTGTCAGTCGTCCGCACTGTCCTCCTCCAAGACACCTCAAAATTAAACAAACCCCAGGGGGTCGTTTAATTTTGAGTGACGACCTTTCAGCGATAGCTCGTCAAACGCGTTTAATTATCCCTGTCGTCCATGGGGAGTGAAATCCTGAGTCAAAGTCTCGTGTGAGTGACCCCGATCGTGACCCAGGACAAAATACACCTCCAAGACAGTCTTGGGGAGACTTGATACCTCGTGGAGCGTCAGGCACAACAGTCATTCCCCACGATAAATCAAATTATTAAACCCAAACCCTCCCACGACCTCTCCTCGGACCTTCAAGTATCGTCGGGGTGTAAAATTAAACAGGCGCCTGGTGGAACTGGAGGTCGTTTTATGTTCTGCGCAACGACATACATAATCCTTCTCGATTGACAAGTTCTTGTGGAATGTGTCTTCCGTGGAGGTATCCCCTGGGGCCTGTTGAATTTTACTACGCGACGATACTTGAAGGTCGTATGAGTATTCGGGTTTGATAATTCAATTTATCGTGGGGAAGGACAGTTATGGCCGACGATCCACTAGGTCGAGAATGACACCTCGTAAAAAATGTCCTGGAACTCTCCTGACTGGTGACACCTCCTTGGGTATCCTTGGAGAATCAAAATAACAAAAACAGCTTAATCTATCCATTCAAACCTATGGATACGTCTTTGTAATAGACTAAAAACCAAACGGCCAGAGATAAATTGAGAATATCTAAATATCTAGCTGGATTTATTAAAAATTACAAAAGAAGAAATTAGTTATTAAAAAGACCACTATATGGCGCCACCTGCAGTGTTTGCAAACTCTCGTTCAAGTCTCCCCCTGGGACCTGTTGAATGGTCTAGAATCCTACATGTAGACCCTTTTTCTGTATGCCATAGAGACCCAGGGACAATGTGGGTTAACTTTATTCAACACTGATAGACGACGTTATGCACGGCCAATACTGTCTTAGCGCACGAGCTTAAATATTATCAAACGATACAGTGGGAAACACACTGTACGATTTCGTTCCCACCGATTGACTCCCAAAATCGGAAGGGCATTCTAACTTGTCTCAGGCGAATGTACAGCAGGATTTATAGATGGGGGTGGTGGTCATTATTGGGAATCAATCGACAGCAAATTCTGTTCACACTGGACGACTGACTTCCGATTTTCTCAGAGATTTGAGGCCACCGATAAAGAAACAAGTAATAAATCTTAGTATATGGGAGCTAAATCGGTGAGCGGGCCTCAGTCTGTGTGTGGCAGGGGCATTTCTGCTCACCCAGCGACTAATTATGGGCCATAATCGGTAGGCGCTACAGGGGGTATTTCTTATACTCCATTGTCGGCGACAACGGGAAGGAACAGGTTCCTTAATTTATCAGTCCGGCATTCGGAACATTGGACTGCAATTTGTCGGCGACAAAGGTACAGTGTGTATGGGCCTTAAAGCCAACACACCCTGTACGATTTCGGAACATGAATGTTCCTTTCTCGGCGACAAAAGAACAATCGTAAGCTCAGGCGAGGCCTAGAAAATGTGTCGGCCAATGTGACACCCCCCTACAGTAATTTGCCTAAGATTTGGAAATCCCCCCCATGGCGATGTACCTTTGTCGCCGACAAATTGCAGTCCAATGTTCCGAAATCGGGACCGATAAATTAAGGAACGTGTTCCTTCCCGTTGTCGCCGACAACGGAGTTTAAGAAATACCCCCCGTGGTTCCTACCGATTATGGCCCTTAATTAGTCGCTGGGTGAGCAGAAATACCCATGCCACACACAGACTGAGGCCAGCTCACCGATTTAACTCCCATATACTGAGATTTATTACTTGTTCCTTTATCGGTGGCCCTAAATCGCTCACGATTTACGCAGTCAATCGTCCAGTGTGGACAGAATTTGCTTACGATTAACTCATGCTAATTTATGAAATTAAAACTGCAACTTGTGCCAATCTAGGATCTGTATTACTAAAAAACCTGCATTGTTAAGATAGTTATGACTCCTGGTACCTGGGTTCAATTCCTAGCCTGGTCCTTATATTGCTGGTGCGAAAGGGAACATTATGACCAGTGGTTCCGCCAGGAATAATAACATACATAAAAGAATTTTTTCTATATATTGTAAGCCTATTACATTGGACAAATGAACAAATTTTTATTTCAATGAAGATAAGAATTATATGGCCATCTTGATGTATAAGAAATATGTGGATAAATGAGTGAGTACATGGTTTGTGCAGTCCTATATACATAGTCTTGTCACTTGTATATTTTGTATTCTTTGTGTTGACGCCAGCGTGGAAGATCGCCTGGCAACAGATGAACGATTGTAACGTCATTAAATAAAACTTGATTAAAAAAAACCCGCTCATTCATCAATGATGAACGTACCATTTGCTCCTAGTTATTTCATACAGGGTCGTTGTTTCAAATCTGAAAAGCTGACATGAGGTTGTGAGGCTTGCCAGTTGTAGGACGACGGTTGATACGGTTGGGGTTGAAGGCATCCTGCCTATTGCCTAAATGGCTTCTTTATGAAGTGTTTTTACAGCGACTATTTCCAATTGTCGCTGTTAATTGCAAGGGGAATGTAGACCTAATCATGAACTGTATAAAAAGAACACTTTATATGGTGGCACCATTCAAAATCATGTATAGCAGTCTTTCAGAGGGACATGTTGGCATTGCCGAAACTGAGTGTTGACATCACCCGTTATTGGTTGCGATACTCGGGTATTTCAGTAAGTTGAGCAATGACTGTTTCGAGGTAAACAATGTGGGGCATCCTCAACGGACCTCAGGCAACATTTCAATGTGACAACATTGGAGTAGCACTCTGGGTTGAAGATCATTCAACAAGGGTGTTCATAAAGGCCAATGCCCATCTACCGATTTCGGAACATTTATGTACGTTTGTCTGCAACAAACGAAGGGTAATTTGTCTCAGGCGAGGTATCCTAACGGAGTCGGTAGGTGTAGGACAGCTAGGCAAGGCTAACCAGCAATTAGTGAACCACCTCCTTCAGACGTCCTTTTATCACTGACAAATTGTGGCTTTTGCCCTCCCCAGGGATTAGTGGACCATACACCGATTTTATCAGTGTGCGTATATATGTCGGTAGGTGTAGACTGATTTCCTCAGGACTAATACCCACCAGCCCCACTCCTCGAGGGCCGCGGGTCGAGCATGGGTTGCGTAATTTGCCTGCGACAAGGTGACCGATTCCTATACGATTTGGGAACTAATCATTCAACCCTAAATCGGTAGATGGGCATCCGGCTTAAGCCACACTTCTCAGGCAGGGAATTAATATATATCATAAAAAAGAAATATCATTCAAGTTAATTAGTGTAAATCAAATATGGCTACCTGAAATCCAATGATATCCTAATTTGGGATTGAATAAAGATATAAACCTCACTTTAAATATTAAACATGTATTTTCTGAGGTTGGAAATTCATACATATATCACCAACAATGTCCTATCCCTAAATTACCTTCGTGTAAAACCAAATATGACTGCCTGTCATCTAGCTGTCAGGTAAATAGGTATTAAATTCTATAATCATTGCCAATAATCGTCTAGTGTTACACTAGACGATTATAGGCAACGATTCTTGAACGTGACAGCTTTCAGCCATAAATGTCAAGAAATTGTCTAATGTAAACGCCAAGCGTGTGGCGACTGCAGATCATCTGATTACATCTGATTAAGCACCACCTCACGACTATTAGACATGCTCTGACACCGGCGACTATTTCAAGCCGGCTGGAATTAGTCATCTAGATGGGCGGCAACTCTATGTCTGAGCTCGACAACTTTTGTAGCAGATATTGCCACCACCTGACGATATTGGCTTGAAGATCTACAATCGCCACATATTTAGTCATCTAACTCGGCGTTTACATTTGACGATTATAGGCAGCGATTCTTGAGACTTTCAGCCGTAAAAGTCTAGAAATTGTCTAATATAAACGCCAAGAGCGTGGCAACTGCAGATCGTCTGATTACATCTGATTACGCAATAAAGCACCACTTCACGACTATGGGACACGCTCTGACTCCGGCAACTATTTCAAGCTGGTTTGAATTAGTCGTCTACATAGGTGGCGATTCTGTGAAAAGTCATAGTCGTCAGTGCGAACACTCAGGTAAATTCTGACATCGACTACTTTTGCGGTGGACATTGCCACCGCCTGGCGACTATTGGCTGACGATCTACAGTCGCCATGTATTTAGTCGTCTAATGTAAACGCCGGGTAATATAAACGCCGGGTCAGCCAGGCTGGCGTTTGGGAGTTGAGAATTCATCTAGAGAGATACCGAAGTTGTGTTCCGTCCTTGCAAAGGGTTGCTGAAGTTTTCCCAATCTTCAAATCATTTATGTCAGAGCATAAATTGTTCAGTTTCTCATTGACCCTTTTCTCCTCAATGACGATTGTCACATACAATAATTAAGGCCTGATCTTATAGACTATCAAAGACAGCGACAAGAAATGATTATTTGGAATATCTTCTATTCTTAATGAAGAAGACAGAAAACCATACACAGATATGTATTTATAACATATATCATAACAAAGTATACACATACATAACAATTCTGAACAACTTGTTATTGCATACCGAAGGAATAAAAATCTCAACGAGATTTTGGAATCCAATCGGCTAAAATAGAGTTAAACTAAATCAAATAAATCATATTAGATCAAATAAATTCAATTAAATCCAATTAAATCCAAATTGTTTTCAAAATATAATATTTGTTTTTGATATCACCTTTCCCATTTCAATTAATCACATTATCAATTTTTTCCCACTCTGAGTATTAAAAATCCCCCCCCCCCAAAAAAGTGATAAATATTTATTTAATGCAAATTATTGATATCCTTTTCCTGAGCATCTCTATTCAACATTCTAGAAATAATCTGTTGTCAGTACAAGACAAATATAGTAGAAAATTGTTTGCCTTGATAAAAATCTTACAATCACATTCACATCTGTAGAGTTCATATGATACAATTCCTCTTGGATACAGCAGTACTCAGTGTCTATCAGCAGTCATCAGTCTCTGTTCCTTGTTTCCTCCAGTGCTGGGGTGATAGCAGCATGCTCAGATACCCAATCCCCAGTCATGGCCTCTGTAGCCTAGAGTCCTATCGTAAAACCGAATGAGTTTTAATCTGGGCTCCCGTATGCGACGACTGGAGTTTGG
Organism: Alentia gelatinosa; assembly: GCA_950022655.1. NCBI lineage: Eukaryota > Metazoa > Annelida > Polychaeta > Phyllodocida > Polynoidae > Alentia > Alentia gelatinosa. Next base: position 2,779,375 of record OX465581.1, on the reverse strand, counting down.
CGTAGTGATATCCGGAGCCAAAACTCCAGTCGTCGCATACGGGAGCCCAGATTAAAACGAATAAGGTTTTGATTTTATCCTACCCCCTGTGAACGATGTTTTTATGTGAGGATAATAACAAAAAAACACGATAAAAACTTTCTGAAGTCCCCTATATAGCTCTCCTTGCTGCTCTGAAGGCGCTTGGAACTACTTTCAGCTGCTGATCTCTGATTGGTCCATTTTTTGTTCGCTCCTAGGAGCGATTTTTTATCCGTATGCAACATATGGGCGCATACGGAAAGTCAATGTTAAGCCTATGGGATTTTATATTAGGGGTAGGATAATATAGTGTTCCAGCCTTCTCACTGTAGTGGTGGTAATGCTCAGCAGCCTGGAGATGTTGATGCCTTGGTGTCTGGGTGAAGATTTGTTACTGTGTGGACATCTGCTGCTTATATACTTTTCATGGGGTTCAGTGCAAATGAAGACATGGGACGATTCAAACCTTGGGGGTGGCAGGCCAAACAGCTGGGCCTTAATTACTATCTGGACCGAGGACCTGTTAGGAAGCACCCTGCGCTATTCTCAATAAATATGTCACACCTCCCTCCCTAAACAACAACAATATTTCTTTTTTTTTTAAACACCATAGATCAAGAATCATATCATATGATATATTATATGGCATATTGCAAGATACATTCACCTTTTGTCAAAATTACATTTACTACCTTTTACCATCTTTAGGTAATAATGCTTAAGACCATATAATGTACATAATCTAAGAAAACATCTAAGAAACTCATGACAATGCATCAGCACTGACACTGTCGACACGTTGTACATGAACAACTTGCAAATTAAATTCTTGCAATAACAAACTCCAGTTTAACAATTACCTGATTTGTTTTTCATCTTCCGCAAAAATATCAGGGGTTTGTGATCTGTATACACAAGTACAGGATCTGTAGAGAATGACATATAAAAACTGGAGTGTTGTAAGTTTCCATTTCAGCGGTTGAATAATTCTTTTGTTGACAATTGAAGAGAACTATACAGGGTGTTGAACACCGTTGTCACTTACATCAACCATTGAAACAAACTTCATGCCAAAATCTGGAGGCATCAAAACAGGGACCTGTTTCAGTAGTTTTGTGATATGTCTAGATGGCGTCTGAGACAGCATACGGACAGATCATAAGACTGCAATCAATGACACATGGAATTTCACTAACTTCCCGTAGGAAGTAAGTGATGACACTTCAACATGAGTAGGGGATACATAGAACCTATAATCATTCCAAATATGAAGAAGATTGGCACCTCTGACCCTCTGATATTTGCTAGACTTTTCTGCTGTTGCTTGCACTGTTAGTGCCGCTGTTGATGTCTGTCTAGGCCTAATGTCACGAGACTACTGAAACAGGTCCCAGGTCCAGAATACAAATTAGATTTCACTTTATCAAAAGCATCATCACACACTTTGGACCAGATGAAGTTTGTCTTTTTCTTTAACAATCTTGTAAGTGGAGCATTGATTTCAGAGAAATTTTTACGGAAATTTCCTGTAATATCCAGCCTTACCAAGAAACCTCGTCAAACGTCGCTTCTTTGATAGAAACTGGGGCCTGTCTTTTAGTCGTGACCATTTCCTAGAGTGAGCAGTTAGTGACCGTTTGGAGACCTTTGGGTTCCAGAGATAAGTCGCCATAACATGTGCGACCATTTAGAGGGTAAACTGTCGCGGTCACTGTTTTGGGTTCCAGAGTTGTGACCATTTAGCTCACATGGTGGCATATTTTATTTTATACACTTCCACTGTATCAAATGAAACAATATTTACTGTGATGAATTATCTATATCTATTTTATCACAAAATTTCACAATTTTCTGTTGAGTAATATACATGTGAGACATGCTTTTGTTTGTTTTTGAATGGGCCTTGGACCAACAGTGATCATAACAGCTGAACAGTGACCGGGTCTGAGGAACACTTTTTGGTCATGATCACTGGTTTGGTCACCCAACTGGTCACTCTTTTGTGATCACTACAAATAAAGACATCGCTGTCTGAAAAACAGGCCCCTGGATATTAAACAATACTGCCGATTTTGGCCTCGGCTGGTGCAATCTGACCTAGACCAACAACATGTCCAAGATAAATCTTTGCCCATCCAAACTCACTTTTTGTCAGGTTTACAGTTAGGTTTGCTTCTTTGAGTTTCTCTAACACAGACTGCAGCCTCGACAAATGCTCTTCCAAGGTGACACTAGAAGTCACAATGTCATCAACACACACTTCCATGCCATCAGGAGTAACAAATGCAGACACTCGCTTTGCTCTGTTGCTCAAAGGAACAGCCCAGTAACCTTTGAGTAAGTCACACTTGGTGATATACTTGGCTTTGGAAATTTTGTCAATGCAGTCATCTATTCTTGGAATAGGATATGGGTCTGTGACGGCTGTCGGCAGCTGTGTATTGATAGAACCTTGTCCGTGAGTGGTCAATTTTGTTTAGGCCTGGCGTCCACCTACTGAGATAGAAATTTAGACCTACCAATATGGCACCGATACAAAAAGTCAATATCGGAGACATATCGGGAAGAGGCAAAATCGTGTCTGAACATCCCACTTCACCGTGTATCGTAAAGGCCAATGCCCATCTACCGATTTCGGAATATTTATGTACCTTTGTCGGCGACAAACAGATGGAAATTTGTCTCAGGCGAGGCATCCTAACGGAGTCTGTCATAGTCGGTAGATGTAGGACAGCTAGGCAAGGCTACCCAACGATTAGTCGGTAGGTGTAGACTAATTTCTTTAGGACTAATACCCACCAGCCCCTCTCCTCGAGGGCCGAGGGTTGAGCAGGGGTTACGTAATTTGCTTGCGACAAGGTGACCAACTCCTATACGATTTGGGAACTAATCGTTCAACCCCAAAGCAGTAGATGGGCATCTTGCTTAAGGGTTTTTTTAAGTGCCTAATCGCAGAAACGGGGTCAACTGCCCCAATATTAGGTGACCTTCCGATGTGATTCTGAATTTTTATCAGAGGTGCATTATAGACCATATTGGAGCCATATTGTAGTAGGTGGTTTAAGTCTTACTGTCCTTGTCTTTGCAGTACATTGGATGAGATCGATCTCACCGGTGGCACGAGAAGGATCGGGTTCAGTGACTTGCAAGAATATGTCTCTTTGTGTAGTTTGCGTTGGCAGTGGTTCCTGTGGGAGCACTGCTGCCCTCTAGTGGGAGTTTGAGGTGTCTGGTCCCCTGTCGACCTATACTACACAGACCAGTGTTAGGATTGTACTGGGCCTGGAACTGTTCTATAGAAAGCACCAACCTCTGTTTCTCCTGCTGTTGGTGTCTTTGGTGCATGGAGGTTTATTTTCCTCCATGTCCTCAGTAGTTTCGATTATAAAAATCTCTTCAGGCCTTTGACAAGTCATACCATATCTGAGATATCTTGTATCTTTTGTCATGCAACTTGTCAGTTTTGATGATATAGTTCACCTCACCAATTTTTTCGACTGCCTCATAAGGACCATGATAGTGAGCCCTGAGAGAATGCCCAGAAATGGGTAACAACACGAGGACTTGTATCCCACACAGAATTCATACTCTTGGGGTTTCATATCAAATTGATCCTCCATCTTTCTTTGGGCTTCTATTATTTTCACGTGCTAACTCACAAACACAAACTAGCTTGGTCCTAACTTTGGAAACATAATCCAATACATTTCAGGATAATCCCCCAGCAAATGGTTTAAAAAAAAATCTTTCTTGTTTTCTTGCAATAAGTTTGCATCATGTTCTTCAGGGTGCAGCATAATCTGTCCAATGCACCTTGAGACTGACCTGATGGTAAGCACTGGACTTCACCTGCTTTATACATAGTTCATGAATTACTTGTTACAACAAGCCAGACATGAAGTTTGAGCCTTGATCAGACTGAATCTCTCATGGAAGGTCAACCAATGAGAAGATATTAATCAAAGCTTTAATTATCTTCAGAGCAGAGATATTTCTAAATACTATAGGGTCATGATTTTGTTTTTTTGTGTAGTATTACGTCTCGGTAGGCTAGTTACATCCTTTTGAGACTGTATAGGCTCAGGAAATCTTGTAGAAGCACACCTTACTGCGAGTAAGTACTGATTACCAGAAAATGTGCAATGTATTCTGAGTGAGCAGCAAAGGTGAGGTGACGGGGAGCGGGTGGCACAATGGAGGTCTCTGTTATGTGTATATACGCTCAAAGACCACCAGATGCAGAGATATTTCGAAAACCTCTGATGCTGGGACATCTGGTGGTCTCCATTTTCTCATTGGAACACCATCTTTAATGAAGTACCCTGTGGCTCCTCTTCTGAAACTGCATGCTGGGTAAGTGATAAATCTCAGGATCTTGCCCTTGTTCAGTAATCGAATTACTCTTGTCACCATTTTGACTTTACCCTGGTTAAGAACAGACAAAAGGATGACTTTAAGGTGTTCATCCTTTGAGTTGATAAATGTCTGAGACAAACCAATGATATCATCCTCAGTCTCAACATCCACAGAATGTTTTTGGCTTAGTATTTTAGCCTGAGCCCTAGTCACAGCACAAGAGGGATAAACTTCACCTATATCCTCATCAATAACATCAGCTTCTGATGACAAAGTGTCTTGCTCAAAAACCATTTTTGGTTCCAGAAAGACTTTTTCCCCTGCTAGATTATTTCCTAGCAACCTTGATCTACCTGCAACTGGGAGATCAAATTTTACTGCAAATTCAACAGACCCTGATACCAAATCAGACTCTAATCTGATTCTGTGAAGAGGAACACTCATGAAACCACACTCAACACCACGAATAATGACATATTCACTAGTGACTGAACCTGAACTGAAGGGTAATGCACTTTCTAAAACCATGGATTGAGATGCCCCAGTATCTCTCAAGATACAAATGGGCACAGAATCTGCAGTGTCGCTACCTAGAGACACACTACCATCATGTACAAAAATGGTTTGTATTCCTCTCTGACATTGGTCACCTTATCACTAACAAATGGCCCAATGACCACCAACACACTCCTCGGACTTTTGGGATGATGTAGCATTGGGCTTGGGCTCAGCTTTCTTCTTCTTCAGTGCCTAACACTCAGACATAATGGGTTCCACTTTGTGACAGTGATGACATTTTGAATTTTTTTGAGTATTTTTCTTGTTTACCTTTTGGCTTACACTAGATTTCAGATCTTTGCTATCTCCACCTTTTGCTCCCTGACTAGAAGTGCTCTCTTTGGATGTACTCTTCTTTTATTGAAGACTAGTCTTATGGGTTATGGCACAATCATTAGCAAGTTTGGACATTTCATGCAATGATTTCTTTTCATCAAGATAAGTTTGAGATCACTGAATGTTCAACCCTTAAGTTCTTCAACAAAGCAGAGTTTATCAAGAGTATCCTCCACTTCCATGGATTTACACCACCTGTCAAAGTACACTTCTGTTTCATGACCAAACTTCAACAGAGGTTTGATTCTCTTGCTTAGGGTAACTCCTAAAGCTGGCTTAGATCTTAAGCTTTGAAAACAGCAGATTCGACCCTTTCATAATCTAAACTGTCATCCAAAGGTTGTCCAAACAGTTAGGCCTTAATCGCAGACTGGGACAAGGACCTTGTTATGAAGCACCCTCTGTAATTCTCAATACATATGTCACACGATTTGTGGACAGTCTTACCTTTCTCAGATGGCCACATTTCCTCAGATGGCATTCAGAGGATGCACGTTATAGAACTGATCCACCTTTGGGCTATAATCAGATCTAGAAGACAGTTAAATACTTCAGAGTGTGATATCAGATGTGAGGGTGTGGTGTGAGTGATATTACTCCCTGCAATACTGTCATGCTCCAATCTGTCTGTATGTGGAACATACAGGCACTGTCCCTTGGCCTAACTTATTATGCTGACTCCACATAACATGCCGGTGGAGGTGACCCTTGGTTACGATCAACTCAGTCGCCCCCATGTGGTAAGCAGGGAGCCGGGATATAACCTTGATCTCGATGTATCACCCGTCAGTCCACAGCTAGTGGTCATTACAGTAACACCAGCAACAAAGCTTGTAACGGGACAAAGTCACTCATTTTAGTTTACCTTCAACGCGCACGATAGTAACACTGGTGGAGAACCTGGGTATACCATCATGGTATTCGAGCGGAGACTGAAGCGACTGGTTGCGTATTGTCTACATAGAGATGGACATGGTTCGTGGCATCTCCGCCATTATCATTTGGCTGAGTTACGCTTTGTGTGCTGCCATCTCCCGAAGTCAGTCTCAGAAGGTACGCGAGCCTGGGGAAGGTCTCTTCGAAGGCTTTCTTTATCGGCTCGCAGCGAAGAGCGTAAACGTATGGATTAAATACAGCATTGAGGTAGATTGCGAAGTTACATGCCCGGATGACCCAAGGGGGAGACTGGCCATTGACATCAAAACACAGCCGGAGGTAGTCGGGGAGGAAGGACAGGCACAGGAATCCGAAGAGGAAACCAGTGTACCGGGTCATCTGGAGGTATTTATGCTGGGCGACCTGACTGGGGAAGGAATGGACCTGCTGGCGAATGATCCGGGCGATGTTGAGATAAAGGAAAATGCAGGCAAAGAGGGGCACCATGATGTCTATTGTGAGAACATAAGAGACCACCATGTATCCACTGTCATCATCATCTATCGTTACAATCCCACACACACCATACTCAGGCAGGAATTTCACCTGAACCTCAGCAAGACCAATCCAAAGCAGGATGAAATGCAGCATGAACTGCAGTAGCCAATTCAGAAGAATGAATGCAATGATGTTCTTCGGCTGCACCAGTTTCCTACAGAGCTTGGATTTGAAATTGAGGTAGCAATAGCGACACAAGGCAATGCCAAGATGACCCCAGAAAGAAACGCAGAAGGGAATGGATAAAAACGCATGGGAAACGTAGCAGAGAACCCGTCCATGGGTCCATTTTTCAAGCACAAGTCCTTCGATTGTGAAAGGGATGACTATGAAGCAAGATATAATGTCAGTCACCATGAGGTTTATCATCAGGGAGGAAGCACTGGAGCGCAGTTTGGGGATCTTGATGAAGAGGTACATCACGGTGAGATTCATGACTGACCCAAAGAGAAGGACAAGGCTGAAGGCGCCCACCTCAATAGTCTTCTCTATCACACCCACGACTGGGTCTAACCCTGCTAGTGTTGAGTTTGTTGAGTTTGTCTCAATGGAGCAGTTGTTCACCAGGAATTTTGTCCCATTCCCCTCCATAAAGGTGTCCGGTTCTGTAGTTGTTGTTTTGGGAAGGATTATGTTGCTGCAGTTCATATTGGAGAGGTGAAAAGTTGATTGTGTCTGAAAATGAAAATAAAAACAGTTAATATTTTATTGATAATTCATATCAAAGAAGGCATTGTTTGTTGGAGGAATATACACAACAAATGAACTGGCAATTTTTGGTTTTAACATAAATTTATGAGTACCTTTGCAGTTAGAACTGGAATGATTCCTTATACTTAGTAAAAAGTTGTTATCAAAGAATTCTAAAATATTGAGCTAGCAATATCAAGCAAGCATTTTTCAGTACAAGCCAACTAGTCATCCAACATCCTATCGGGAGGCCTACGATTCCAATGGTAGCCTATCAGTATTCAATCGTGGACTATCGTGGAGTCAGGCCTGGCGTCCACCTACTACGATAGAAATTTAGACCTCTCGATATGGCACCAATACAAAAAGCAAATATCGGAGACATATCGGGAATTTGTAAAATCGTAGACATATGTTTAGACAAGCCAATCCCCCACGCATTGCATGGGATATTTTATCGGTGTCTAATCGCAGAAACGTGGTCAACTGCCCCGATATTAGGTGACCTTTCGACGCGATTTTGATTTTTTATCAGGAGGTGCATCGCAGACCATATCGGAGCCATATCGTGGTACGCCGGGCCTAAATCATAGAAACCTGGCAAACTGTCACAATCTTTTTATTTAATGTTTTCTTTTGGTTCTATTGACATTGTGGTGGATGTCCTGGTTGAAATTTCTATTTTTTGCCCCTATACACTGTCACGATTTTGCCTGACCTCCTGATGAAATCTTATTCCAGTCGGGGAGTCAATCGTAAGGCCTATCAGGACCAGAATCGGCGTTGGTGGGTGCAGGGCTTAAACCAACGCACCGTTGAGCCTTCAGCCAATCAAACACCAGTTATCATTGGATGACTGACAGCATGGGCGTAATACGTTTATAATAACAGAATATGTAAATTCCAGAGAAAGTGCATCCATTGTATCGTATTCTTTTTTTTCTTTTTTTTTAAATTTTCGTTGTTTATACCCTTAGGGAAGCGAAGGGCTATTAAGTTGGCCATGATCATGTACAAACTATCACGCAATTCTGAATTGATTGATCACAGAAAACTGCCTACAAGGGCAGCAAGCAAGATACGCTTTGTAAACTACTACCATAAAACTGGAAAGTATACAAAATCGCCAATGTTCCGTGGTATACAGATCTGAGATAGTTTGAATGGCGAAGTACAGGGACTGAACAGCTTGGCAGCATTCAAAAGAGTCAAGAGTATGTACAAATGAATGAATGATGGGTTGTTTTTTGGGTTTTTTTCTCTCTAGTTAAGTGTTGCGCTAGAAGGCGCTATGTGTGTTGTTTCTTTTCTGTACAGAGAGTTGTCTCATTGTCAAATGGTAGATCTGGATGCATCCAGAATTTGATAAATAAAGACCTAAAAAAAAAATACTGCCTCCAATCAACTATATATAGCTGGTTTGAATTTGGAGACAGTCCTATTTACATCGAAGATACTTCATCACAGTCGCATCATATATTTCAGTAATACACTTACTTATCATCCACCTAATTGTAATCACGTTACCAGATACAATCTGGTTTAACGTTTGGAGTACAGATTTTTCTTTTATCTTCTTTAGTTAAAGAGTGATAATACCTGAAACCTTACAGCATGGTTCCGAAATAAGCGGAGCCAAATTATAAAGGTAAGCCGCTTTCAACAGGTAATATACCCTAGAATAACTAATTTGCAAAGCTCAAATTTTCTGTGTTTACCTCCAACCAGACAAATTTTACTTATAGAACACTGAAACTTCCTCATTGCTATTTGTGAATTACAATTTCAGGTGAAATGGAGAAATCTAACAAAAAACCAAGCCGTTGAATTCTATGGTATCCCAGATATAGGCTGGTGTGTCCTACATGCATATCTCCCCAATTATACTTCAGGTACAACTTAGCTAACATAGGGACACCAAAAATGGATACATGATATTATTATATACCTATGTCCGAATGTCTATTAAATACTGCCCGCTGCTAGGGGTGCAGTAATAATAATGTTCGTGCCCACTGTGACTGCGACTTTGTATGTCATTAAAATGGTGTTTTTTTCACCAATTAGAGGTATATAATAATAAGCAAATATCCTTAGTGTAGACGAAATGGTTCTCGTTCTCGGTCGGTCGTCGATTTCATACTGCCTTCCGCCTATGGCGTCAGGCAGTATGAAATCGACGACTGACCTCGAACAGGAACCGTTTCGTCCACAGTCAGGACGTTTCCTAATATTACTCATACTGGATTTTCAATATTCTGATTCCCTGGGTATCCACTAAGGACAGGGGAGACCAGCGAACATTTCAGATTCAAAACAAGGGAACTGTCAAAAGATATACAAGTCAAACAACTCACATATCATGATTATGGAAGTATGAGGATTGTTAAAGGAGTTTCACAGATAACCCAGCTGTTTCTGTTTCAGACTTAAACCATTTTACAATGCACATGAGCAAAACAAAGCCTTGCAACACATGAGGTACTTTCCACTGTAAAAAGTAATCCCACAGACTGTGTCTGCTTTGAAGTAAATAATAACAGAAATGAGAGTATCCTATTTCCATATAAATATGTTCATCTATATTTATAAGTAGAACACATAATACCCCAAAAGCTCTCAGAATTTAGGATATTTAAAAGAATGGTGTAGGGGCCAGATTTGGGCCCAAACAGGTCAAGGCTGAGATACAAGTAGACTTTAGTACAGTCTGTTATTGCCAGGGCCAGGGCACAAGACTGCTATGGGGTGCCATTTTGAGTCAGGCATTCCTGCCTCTGCTGGTACTCAGCTACCCTTGGTTATTTGTCAGTAACCAGTGTGTTACTCTTCAAGCATGGACATGTACTAAATAAATCCTAGACAGCCTCGCGGAATGCTATAAATAGTATAGCCAACCCCGATATTCCTCTCACCGAAAGGTACCGTACCATACCGTACCGTACCGTAAGCCTAAGGCGGCGCGGTGCGTGAACGGACTAGGATACAAGCGGCTGCAGGAAGTAGAGCGCTGGATCTCTGCTAGGAGAGTGTGGGTGCTCAGTTTTACCCACGCACCGGTAGGTGGCGTTGAACGGCAACACCTGTATTGTCTTCCCCGTACTAACCTCATTTCACAGGAATTGCGTAATTGCAGGACATATGAAACCTGAAGTGCCTATCAGACAATAGCACTGAAAAGGCTTTGTATAGAATAATTGCAGGGTGTTGGTGGCTGCTTCACAGTTCGACTTTGTATAATACAAGCAGAGAGTGCAGGTGCCGCTCGTACGAACGTTGTTATCTGCTAAAACAGGTATAAATCCTCTGTTACCAAATAAAACCTATAAAGCATCGACTTTTGTTACCGATTTGTCACGACCATCGGCTCGGTGAGAGTCGGGAATAAAATGTCGGTGTCTCATACCTATAAAGCCTATAAGACACCGACCTGACGGCTGTGCCCGATTCTACCTTTCCCCGACGGATCCGTCGGGTCTGTGACAATCTGCATCAATCGGGTCGATGTACGCACTTCACCGACCCGATTTTATTGCTTTTCCCGACGCGTCGGGCATTACTACCATGTCAGATATGACCTACTCTCCCTGACCTTAAGACATTCCCATGGCTATGGCAGTATGATGCCTCCAAATATTCCCCTGGCTACAGCAGCATGATGCCTCCAGGCATTCCCCTGGCTATGACAGCAGGATGCCTCCAGGCATTCCCCTGGGTATGGCAGGAATATGCCACCGGGCATTCCCCTGGCTATAGCAGGAAGATGCCTCCAGGCATTCCCCTGGCTACAGCAGCATAATGCCTCCAAGTATTCCCCTGGCTACAGCAGCATGATACCTCCAGGCATTCCCCTGGCTACGACAGGAAGATGCCTCCAGACATTCCCCTGGCTATGGCAGTATGATGCCTCCAGTCATTCCCCTGGCTACGGCAGGAAGATGCCTCCAGGCATTCCCCTGGCTACAGCAGCATGATGCCTCCAGGCATTCCCCTGGCTATGGTAGGGAAATCTTAGAGGTATCATTGATACTTATATACAAAATTCAATAGATAAAAAGATAATTGTTGGACTTAAAAGAAACTTTTACAATGTATAACAACCATATTGACCTTTGATTCGGTATAACAAAATCTGATCAGTCACCAAGCTAAATTACTCAAATCACATGACACATCATGTGACATTGCTATTTGCCAAAAAAAGGTGGCAGTCATAGCAGGGTCGTTTGGGCAGGCAATGCCTGCCGTGTAATGCTGAGCAGGGGAACTGGGTGCTGCAGGGAAAGGGTTAAGGAGGGATTTGCAGCCTGAGTAGCAAAAGGCCCGTTTCCACTGGCCGATTATTGGGAAACGATCTGCCGTCAGGAACCACCGGTCGATATTTTGGGTTTAACAACAGCACATCGGTGAATGAAAACAAGACATTTAGAGAACTGGGAGCTGATTCAAAAGTCGAGTGAAGTCTCGCCAGCGGCACGTGACATTTCAAACCGAGAGGCCGGCAACAGCGAGCGGCACTTTGAATCAAAGCGGCAGCAAAACCGCTACCAATACCCAATAGCGAGCAGCACCTCCACCTCGACAGTGACGCTTCAAGTGCCATTGTTAGCTCTTGCTTTGGCGGTGAGTACTCTCGTTTTGCACCCTCCCGACTTTTGAAACAGCTCCCTGGTCAGCGATTAATTTGACATAGATTATGTATTTCAGTCACCACCGACCAACTGATTTCCTCACAGAATGACGGGATCAAAACACTTTGATTTCATTAGTGATCTCACTTGTTACGTGAAGGTTTCATTATGTAATAAATGAGGTAACAAGATCAATAGGCTTTGAATATCTATAGGCGTGGTCAATTTGGTCTTCTTTAATATGTGGTTGAAACTCACGTTATAGTTTGTGCTCTCTTTTTGGTTTGGTTCTATTCCTCCTTTTTTTCAATTGCTTTATTGGTCATATGACTGGGTATTTTTTAAATTTTTTTTATAACGAGCAATGCTCTCTTTATTGACCATGCAAGTACATGAAGTTTCATTGTTTCTTTGAGCAAATAAAATATAACTTGACCAGTTGTATATCATACATGTATATCAACTCAATAATACATTTATACCCAACTTGTATACACAATAATACATAGTCAGGCCTAGCTATAATATGCTTATCTTTCTCCAAGTTAATACCAAGATAATTACCAACTATAAAGTTTAGACTACTCAGACTCGTTGATACAATGCCCTAGTTTGTTCAAGCAATTCAATCTGTAAAAAAACAACACTCCTGCAATCACACCCACCGTTCACACTCTAGGTGTGATTGCTATATATGTCTCTATATGAATACCACCGGACTCGCGGTGTTTGTCCGAGCGGCCGCGTAACTAGGCAGTGGGCCGTTAGGCGGCGCTGAACGGCAACACCTGTACTTATTTACAGTCTATTTACAGGGTATTTTGTTGCCCTGCCTCCTAACGGCTACCTAGAGAACCAGCGTACAGCTCAGCCAATGAAAACAGCGACCTCTGGGCGAGCGATAATTATCCTTATTTCACAGTTATTCTGACATTTTTTATCACTCGGCTCCAAACGGGAATTGGACGCCTTGAGCCTTTTACCGTTTGAGCCTCCTGTCAGCGCGAAAACATGGACGCCTTGAGCCTACCCCGTGGACGCCTTGAGCCTACCTCATTTTAGTTCCGATTAGTGGGTTAGGATTAGAAAAGGGTTGGGTAGGGGTTAGGATTGAGTATATATGACTATAAACCAGTATAAGTACACTTTTCAAAGTTGTTTTACATCTAAATGCTCAAGGACACCAAAATGGGGTAGGTTCAAGGCGTCCACAGGGTAGGCTCAAGGCGTCCACAGAAAGGCTCAAGGCGTCCGGGGCTCGAATCGTCCCGGGCTCAAGGCGTCCATGAACCGCTCCAAACGCTCGCATGATCGAGCGATAATAAAGTGATACCACGCGACTTGTATAAGTCCGTGGTGATACATTGTAAAAGGTCACATGCGGCCAGAAGCGAGAGCAGAGCGATGATTAACTTACTCAGAAAGGCCCTGTTGACAACTAAAAAGAAACCGACATGTGGTTCTATCATGAAACATCAGAAATTCCATATGCTTGTTTATATGGCATGAGTTGTCTTCGCGGAATGATATCACGAAGCGGAGCTGAGTGATATCTGTAGCGGAAGACAATGAATGGTATGTAAAATGGTATATAAAATTGAGTGATGTTCAGATTTTATCCAACCCTGTTACATGTTTTTAACTTCATATATCACCAGTGGCATATAAATGTTTTATGTCATAACCGTGGCATACAGGCCCACCATGTTAAGTCTATGGAGATTTATATGAGGGGTAGGACAAAGGTAGCGCCATGTTCACACAGATAAGCATACACACGGATTTAGGTGGAGCAAGATCGCGTCCCGATGACTCTGTTACAAGAAACGATTTTCCTCTGGTAACAGTCACACAATTCACAATTGTATATGTTCATCTATTAAGGGCTAAGATACTCCCTGGGCTCCAAGCTAGAGGTCAAGTACCTCAAAGGGTTTACAGCATTTAAAAAAAACTCACGAGAGTATATCAAATACAAAAGATTGTAAAAACTACCAAAAATAAGAGTAAGCTCGAAAACACGTTAGTAAGTCCATAGATAAATATGTAATTAATTCCCAATTAGAGGAGTGTTACATGAAACTTGTTTGTCACCTATGGTGTCATGATAAAGCAAATGATTTAATACAAAATTTAAATAGACCCTATTGAGGTATCCCATAATTCAGTCTGTTTAGAAGTTCCGGTGTTCGCTGGGTGCCAACATTGAATGGTGATAGACCCCTGAACCGTAACCCACAATTATCCAGTTTAACAGGTTGTTTTTTTAATATTCAAATTGGAAATCCGATGTCAGAAATCAAAATTTCAGCTATTTCTACATATTAAACCAAAATTATATTCAGGTTCTCCGAATATAAATGGGAAAACTATGGTTCATGTTGTCGTGGTCTGTCCAGTCAGTCGCGAGCGGAACTTGTATTTACCCTGGGCGATAATGGGGAGTTTAGTAACCTCTGGAGGGCGTATTGATTATATGGAATGGTGATACAACCGGGCTTATGTTGGCAACCTAAAGTAGGATTCACACATGAGATAAATGGACCTGAGACTGGTGTACTTTACACCTTTGCACCAGTCGGCTACTATTTCCAGCTGGGTACAAGGTTTCACAGATTTGGGTGTTCAACAGTCCCAGGGTAACATGGAGGATTCAATTCACATGGGAAGACTTAACAGGTACATAGTCTCACCCCTACACCCCTACACAGCGTACACAGGGTACACAGTCGCTGACTCAGGGTACATCCCTGTGTGAATAGGTGTAATTTAGGACCACTGAGACTCACAGACTGGGGGAGAATGTGTGAAGTACATTTATCTTTCTGTCGTAAGGGCTCTGTCGGAGTGCTTCGGAAGCTCAGAGGACATCCCCTTTAATGCGGGCTTCCACCAACCACAACAAGGCTACGACAAGTGCCAACATGAAAATTCCAATCGGAGCCTTGTCACAGCCTTGTCGTAAGAAGGGGGGGGGGGTCTGCGACAGTGTTGTCGGGGCATGTCGTAGACGTCACTGGTTCCCGTAAAAAAGACGTCCATGGTACCGACACACTACGACAGTGATATCCAGTAAACCATGGCATTCTACGACAATAGTCCAGTCGTGGGAAAAATCGAACATATTCGATGTTGTCGTAGCCTTGTTCGAAGGCTTCCGACAAGCTTCCAATCGCAGCCCAATTGTGGCCTTGTCGTGGCCTTCTCGTGGCCTTGTCGTGGCCTTGCCATAGACTCTTTTCGGGAACTGGGGTCCACCAACCATGACAAGGCCTCCTGTCGTAGGCCAATCGTGGACCTAGTCGGGAAGCCATTGTCGTAGCCTTGTCGTGGTTGGTGGACTCCACCCTTTAAAGCGGGCTCCCACTATCACGATTTGCGCCTCCGACACACTACGATAGCCTTACGATGAGCGTTCTGATGAAAAAATGAAATTTCTGTCGGAAGGAACGGCTCTATCGTGGAACTGGGTAGCCGTTTCTTCCGACAGAAATTTCGCTACGACAATGGCTTTCCGACAAGGTCGACGACAGCTCTACGATTGGAAACCTTGTCGTAGCCTTGTCGTGTTTGGTGGACCACAGTTCCCGACAAGAGGCTACGACAAGGCCACGACATGCTGCGACATGACGTTTGTCGGGGGCCTGTCGGGGGCCTTCCGACAAGGCTACGACAAAATCGAACATGTTCGATTTTGGAGCCGTGTCGTGGCGTGTCGGGAGGTTATCGCGGAGGTCTACGATAGAATATTTAGGTGGAGCGTGCACTTCCCGACCGGCTGCGACAAGGGCTCACGACAACTCCCCTCTTCACGACAATGCTGCGACAAGGCACCGATTGGAACTTTCTTGTCTGCTTTTGTCGTAGCCTTGTCGTGGTTGGTGGACGCCCCCTCTTACCTGTGAAGAGTAGTGTCCCACTTTTACCAGGCTCAGGTTATGATGTTCTCAGGATCTATTGTAATCCATTGTAAACCACACCCGACACCTGTTGTTTGTATTGGGGTCTGCGGCAAGACGTCAGCTCCTGGACTATAATACCCTAATAGTGGTACCCACTATGAGGAGGAACAAACACGAGGGACAAGTGAAAGGAGCCATTAGCCGAGATTGGGTCCGGATCAAGAGAATATTAGGACCGGTAACGGACCAACAGCCTTCAACTTGTATTGCTTCAGAGAAATTCGTATTCATTCAATAAGGTTTCTGGTGGAAACCAACAGCATTGCTCTGTTCATCTGACCTATAACTATAAAAAGATATAGATACTGCCAACCATATATATATATATAAATATTATACGCTTTACCTTAATACGAATAATGTTCGTTTGCTAACATTTTATAGTAGGTATGTATATATAAACGGAATAACAATAGGACTGCTGAGTTTGGGCGTATAAGTGTTTATTGTAAACACCAGTCACCATAATAAAAAAAAATTACAGGTAAATGGGACTGATGTTTGGTGAGGCGTACTCACCTGTATGTGGTGGCGCCACTAGTACGGCGTAGTACGTCCGATACCAGAAGGTGGCGGTACCATATTTATATACAAATACTTGGTTGTTGTTGTATTTCTTACATATATATATATATATATATATATATATATATATATATATATATATATATATATATATATATACCTATATATGTATATACATATGAACACCTACATAGATATATGTTTATTATCCACCTTATACAAAGTGTCCATAGAAATGGGGAGTGTGTATCACCATACCCGGAGCATACAGATATATCCACCTAACACAAAGTGTCCATAGAAAACACATAGGGAGTGTGTATCACCATACCCGGAGCATACAAATATATCCACCTTTTACAAAGTGTCCATAGAAAACACATAGGGAGTGTGTATCACCATACCCGGAGCATACAAATATATCCACCTATTACAAAGTGTCCATAGAAAACACATAGGGAGTGTGTATACACAATATTGACTGGTTTCAGATACAAGTGGCCGTATGTTCCGAGGAGTTGACGCGTAGTAATATCCGAGCGTATGCGAGGATATTGCGGAGAGTCAACTCCGATGAGCATACAACCGCTTGTATCTGAAACCAGTCTATATTGTATTTATTATCCACCTTTTCTGGACAAGTGGCATGTCAATATCAGTTCGTTTTAGCTATGCACTATTTTTCCATAACCACTATTTTTCCGTATGCGCCACCCGGAGCATACAACATATCCGTAGGCGCCGGGTATGTCCATGCAAACGCCCTATGTGTTTTCTATGGACACTTTGTATTAGGTGGATAATAAATCACCATACCCGGAGCATACAGATATATCCACCTAATACAAAGTCTCCATAGAAAACACATAGGGAGTGTGTATCACCATACCCAGAGCATACAGATATATCCACCTGATACAAAGTGTCCATAGAAAACACATAGGGAGTGTGTATCAGCATACCCGGAGCATACAGATATATCCACCTAATACAAAGTATCCATAGAAAACAAATAGGGAGTGTTTATCACCATACCCGGAGCATACAGATATACCCACCTAATAAACAGTGTCTATAGAAAACATGTAGGGAGTGTGTATCACCATGCCCGGAGCATACAGATATATCCACATAATACAAAGTATCCATAGAAAAAACATAGGGGGTGTGTATCACCATACCCGGAGCGTACAGATATACAGCAGGATTTGTCTTTGACTAGCACCCTGTGGGGTACATAAATTCCCCTGTGTGAATTCAACTTAACAAGGTACAGAATCTCAGCAGGATCTGTCTCAAACAAACACCATGTGAGGTACATGAATCCCATCATGTGAATACCACTTTACAGGGTACAGAATCTCAACAGGATTTGTCTCAGACAAACACCCTATGAGGTACATGAATCCCATTGTGTGAATTCCACAAACTGGGCGTTGGGAGGTACATGAATCTCAGCAGGCTTTGTCTCAGTCAAACACTCTGTGAGGTACGTGAATCTCCACAGGATTCGTCCCAGACAAACACCCTATTAGGCAGATAAATCTCAGCAGGGTTTGTCTCAGTCAAACACCCTGTGAGGTACGTGAATCTCTATTTAAGTGGGATTCACAAGGTGAGATTCACGTACCTCACAAGCCGTTTGTCTGAGACAAATCCTGTTGAGATTTGGTACTGGAACACAATCTCCTCGTTTGACTGACAGGGTTCCACTTTGCTGAGACAACTTTTTCTCCTGCAATTGTCAGCGACAATCACCCCTAACCCTTTCCTTACCGGACCTGGTTGCAGGTGCATGTCTTTAAATGCAACATGCCTGACACTGGACTTCTTTTGTAGGGCAAGGCTATGTTGCAATTGTTGAGAAAATGTATTCTTTCCCATCATATTTTAAGTAGTCAGTCAATTTTTCCATGGTGATAACTATAGAACTATTTATTAACTATCACTATGAAGGCACTACATAATCTCTGAAAAAATTACAAAGATCGATTTTGAATTAGCTGAGATAAATGATATTTTAAGAAAAATGGTAAATGATGCCTCAAGGCATCATTTGCACTAGCTACGGGAGTGCCCTGAGGCATCATTTGCTCTAGCTACGGGAGTGCCTTGAGGCATCATTGGTAAGGAAAGGGCTAACAAGGAACAGAATCTCATGAGATTTTGTCTTTAAACAGGTTTAAAATATAGAGGGACATTTTGGTGAGACAAATGTATTTCACCCATTCTCCTCCAATCTGTGAGTCTCAGTGATCTCAAATGACTCCTATTCACACGGGGAAGTATCCTGAGTCGGTGACTGTGTACCCTATGTACCCTGTGTAGGGGTATAGGTGTGAGATTATGTACCTGTTCAGTCTTCCCATGTGAATTGAATCCACCATGTTACCCTGAGACTGTAAAACACCCCTATCTGTGAAACTTTGTACCCAGCTGGAAATTGTAGCCGACTGGTGTAAAGGCAGGGTTCGTACACAGACAGCCCAATGAAATTCCAGGATTTTTCCAGGCTTTTCCAGGCTCTAATATCTTTTTTTCCAGGCACATCTGGTCACTGTTTTTAAAACCATGTCTGATTCATCACCAAGTTTAGTTAAGATTTTCTTCATCTTCCTTACTACCGTGGGAATTCAGTGGTTTGGGATAGATATCTTCAAAATTGTGTCCACTTTTAAATATTAAGACAAATAATCAAATCCATGATATACTATTAGCAATTTGCAATACATGCTCAAATAAAGGATTATTGGAACCAAAGGCAGTCTGGTACCGTAGAAAAGGAAAGCTATTATAATGACCAGAATTTCATGGACTAAAAGAATTATGTTTATGCAAAACTGAATTTTCCAGGCTCTTCCAGATTTTTCCAGGCTCTCTGTGAGAATTCCAGGCTTTTCCAGGCCTTGAAAACCCAAAAGCATAATTCCAGGCTTTTCCAGGTTTTCCAGGCTCTGTACGAACCCTGTAAAGGTGTGAAGTACACCTGGTAACATTTGTCCCACCGTGTGAATCCCACTTTACATACTCATCTCCCTGTGAAGGAGTAAGTGAACATACTTCCACCTAAATTACAACCCTTCAGCTTATTTTTCACAGACAATACTCATATCATTGTAACAGAAAACCCTCCAAGTCAGATAAACAAAATAGCAATGTTCTACTTACCGTCTTCCGCAAATTGCGAAGGTTAAAACTCGGAAATCAAGTCGTTCAGTAAGCAAAACACGAGTTCCGTATAACTGCCGAATGGTCTCTTCGCACGGTCAGCTTCCCTTTCCTGCAGCGCTGTAGACCAAATATGTCCGCACCCACAATTATCACTGAATAATCAACTCACACAATCACTGGTGTCCTAACAACGCATGGAGAGTGTCTGGCGGGCTGCGTATTGGAGAGCGACGCTCGCTCCTGCCAAATGTCGTCTGCCAATCTGACAATAAACGTTCAGAGCCAGGAGGATGTGGATGACAGAATGACAGTGTTAGAGTGAGGCGTGGTGTTGGATTTCTTTGTGGTAAAGAGCTGTTTTCTTGTGGGTTCAGTAGAAGCTGAGTTGATGTGTGATGCTTGGTAAGGCGAGGGGGAGGACTGCGGAATGACCAGGTACCAGGCAGACTGTGGAATGACCAGGTACCAGGTGAGCTGCGAGGTGCGGCTCCCTGCAGAGACACCTACCGGGGAAATCCCGGATGATGATTATAGGTAGATTGGCAACCACCCCCTGTCTGCGCTGAGCTACGATATAAGGGTTGGTCGGGTTAAATCCCATACGGTATCCCTTTTGACCCTTATGTATATTATAAAAGCAGATATACTTAATATGAATTATCCATTGTTTACGAATTGATAAAGGCACCAAGATTTGTGTTCGTTATATTTCGAAATAATACACAGGAAAGAAATAAGAAAACGGATAATTGCTTCGAGGTTATGACATAATACACTCTCCAAGCAGTACAAAAGGTCAGGCAGGAGAATAACAAACATATTCTACCCTGTAGTGCAACCAATATTCACCAGATGGCATATTCCTATCTGAAGGTATAGAGGGAAACTATGTTCCGGTAAAAGGAAGTCAAAGTTACGAGGTAAGGCTTGGAAAAATTACTGCCCAAGGCCCTGGCCGCGGGCAGTAATTTTTACAAGCCTTACCGAGTAATTTTGACTTCCTTTCACTGGTACTTGGTTTCCCTATTCCTATATACCTTCAAATGTGGTTTAATAAGAGACAATCTGATTGGTCTAAATGTCAACCTTGGGTAGTATACGGCAACCTTGGGTAGTATACCAACCTTGGGTAGTATCAGATAGTTACTCCACCCCCCAGAGCGTGGTGTAAGCATAGAGTGTACAGCCATAGGTATATAGGAATAAGTAATACACTATCGTAAAACTGGATGAGGTTTAATCTTGGCCACCGTATTCCACGACTGGAGTTTGGCAAAGTGACTTCATGAGGCGAAGCCGAGTGAAGTCTGGAGCCAAAACTTCAGGAGTGGAATGTGGTGGCCAAGATTAAAACGAATAGGTTTTTATTTTATCCTACCCTATCACCTCGATTTTGGAATATTACGTGATAACAATGCTGTATGCCACTAGTGGCATATAAAACTCCGTATGCCAGTCAGCGTGGCATACGGAAACCCAATGTTAGCCTATGGGATTTAATATAAGGGGTAGGATAAAGGTAGGAACCAGCAAAGGGTCAAGGCAGGATCTGGATTTAACCCGACCAGAGCTAATATTTTGTAGCTCTGGTTGCCAGTGTAGATTATAGGGAGCCAAAGTGAACCCGCTGAAACTGCAGATACCCGTTCACAAAACACCATTTCCGGAGATAGACGCTCAGTACTTTGATTATATATAGGTTCGAGTTTATATGTGTCATTCTCCAATCTTTTAGATCCATATTTTTAATATGCTTAACAACTGTCATCGTAGCTTCGAGACAGAGTTATTCAGAGACAATAGTAGTAAACTCTACTTCAATAGTAACAAACGAGGCCAAAATCAAAATTCTAGCCTCAAACCACCTTCGCTTTAGCCCTAAGCCTCGTTCTTACTGGCCTCCGGAAAGGTATCTGTGGTTTTAGTGGGTTTACTTTGGGTCCCACATAGAAAACACATAGGGAGTGTGTATCACCATACCCAGAGCATACAGATATATCCATCTAATACAAAGTGTCCATAGAAAACACATAGGGAGTGTGTATCACCATACCCGGAGCATACAGATATATCCACCTAATACAAAGTGTCCGTAGAAAACACATAGGGAGTGTGTATCACCATACCCGGAGCATACAGATATATCCACCTAATACACATTATCCATAGAAAACACATAGGGAGTGTGTATCACCATACCCGGAGCATACAGATACATCCATCTAATACAAAGTGTCCATAGAAAACACATAGGGAGTGTGATCTGATGTCCGAAATGGAAATTTCATCTATTTCTACATGAAAATCCGAAATTCTATTCAGGTTCTCCAAATAGAAATGGGAAAACTGTGGTTCATGTGGTCGTAGTGTGCCCAGCCAGTCACGAGCGGAACTTGTATTTACCCTGGGCGATAATAGGGAGTTTAGTAACCTCTGGAGGTCGTATCATCACCAAGGACAACCTATATGAATCACCTCAATTGTGTGCAAGATGAACATAAAGACATGGCATTATTCATTTATCAAGAATTTGACCTATACCGCCATTTGGGGAGTGGCCATCTTGGATTTTCTGCTGAAATACACATAGATCTTGAAGTATTTCATGTAGGAGCCTAATCGCAACCGCACACATGACACAAGACTCATAAAAAGGTTATTTCCTGTGTTTTGAAAGGTTAAACCTCCTTATTAAACATTGTTAGCTCTTTCTAAATAGAAAAGAATAACAGAAAATTCATTCAAAATGAGAAGTAAAGGTCCAATCCCACTGGTGCGGGTGCGGACTATTTTATGAGCCGGTAAATGCATGATCTGCCTATTTCATTGCCCCAACTGCACACAATGGGAAGATAATTCACTGGTGCCACTGGTGTGACTGAATTGTCGCAATAATAGCAGTGGGACCTATTTACATGTATTTCGCCCTCCAGATGTTGGTAAACTCCCTATTATCGCCCTGGGTAAGTAAAGGACCTGCTCCCGACTGGCTGGCCGCACCACACCATGGTTGCCTGGGAGCTGTTCCAAAAGTCGAGTGAAGTCTCGCCAGCAGCATGTCGCATTTTAAAGCAAGAGGCCGCAACAGCGAGCGGCAATTTGAATCAAAGCGGCAGCAAAACCTGGACCAATACCCAATAGCGAGCAGCACCTCCACCTCGACAGCGACGCTTCAAGTGTCATTGTTTGCTCTCACTTTGGCAGTGAGTACTCTCATTTAGCACGCTCCAGACTTTTGAAACAGCTCTCTCGTCATCAAGAACCACAGTTTTATAATTGGAGAAACTGAATATAATTTCGGCTGTACATGTAGAAATAACGGAGATTTCCATTTGTGGCATCGGATTCCCGATTTCAAGACATGTACAAGCAGATTAACCAGAATAATTGTGGGACATGGGTCAAGACTCTATGACTGTACCACGACGGGAACCAGCTAACATAGGATCCTGTAAACACACTGTATTATGGGATACCTCAATATGGTCTATATAAATACACATATATGTATGTGTAGATATATACTGTGTGTAATTATTCTTATATTGCTTAGATTTGCTAGGACTAGTTCTAAGAATAAGAACCCGTGAGTGAACGATAATTGAAGCACCTCCCGAATGTATTTATTCAGGTCTCACAACACAGAATAATGTATCTGTTTCACTGTGTGTGCATGAGACGAACCAGGTTAAAATAAATCTAAGATTAAGATCTAAGATCTAAAAATTAGGATCTAAGATTTAAAAAGTCCCACTCCAGCTATATCCTCCACACAGTCACAGTTTCCAAAACTAGATTGTTATCATTGATATTTTTGTCAAAAGTTTACACTATGAAAATATGCCCTTTTCCATTTTGTTGGAAGAATTGTGGCATGATGCTACACTTTTTGGAACAAACGAGCATCAGATTCAGACTCCTGAGGTCATAATTGACCAACTTGGCAAGTTTCGGCCAGGAGACTCTCGGGTGTCATTGTGACCCATGTTTAAGGGCCTTTTTGACACTTTACTTCATGGTGACCGAGATCTACTTCATTGTCTGCCCTGTCACTGGCTGTCACAACTAGGGACCACACCCACAGAAGTGGTGCAGGCTTCCGACATGTTTGTGTACTACGTCACCATGTTGCCGTGCTATTCACATGATGTGGGCAACCATATACAACACAAAGATCATATGAATGGACATGCGAATGCCTTGCGACAATATCTAATATATTGAATATTATCGCATGTGATTCGCACAGTCGCACGGATCGCAGACGCATTCGCTTGGTCGCCATAGTGGATTTGGCGCTTAAGATAATCTTGACTAAAAAACAAGGCCCTGGATCCTACTGAAAATAGGATGACATGTCTATCCTAGTAGTTAACTCCAGAATAAATATCAACATAAAAAAAAACCAAAAAAAAAACAACCCAAATTTCTTTCAATTTAAAGAATGTATGAATATCCATATAATAACAGATAAAATCCCTATACAATGCGTGGTGGATTGACATGTCTATAGATATGTAGCAACGAATGCGCAGCCATCACTCAGTGCAACAAACAACAAATCTCTCATTTATTGTCCTTTAAATGGTTCTCCACAAGCGCCCGCTCTTCATATCTAATATCAAAATACAGCTTCTGAAAGCTGAAATTCAGGGCTTTCCTGTGAATATACATATAGGAATAATGGAGGAATAATTCATTTAGATTTTTCACTTGTTTTCAAAGGAATTGGCCTGGGCCTACACCCTTGTCCATGGCACCTGCTCTGTCAAACTCAGTGTTTATTTCATCCATTTGCTGAGTTCTTCTGCCACTTTCAATGCCAAAACACTATTTCAGCCAATGAGAGGACATATTGGGCTTCATTTTAGTACTATTACGAAATTTCTATGACAAGAATAACTCGATCAAGCAACAATTTGAATAAAAGAAAAGTTCATCACAAAAAAATGAATAAATCAAACCCCCAGCAGTGGTAGATTTACTGCTGTAACAAAGGCCATCCTTCTCATACCATGTCTATGTGGTGTGGGAAGTAAAAGAACTCTCACCTCGGTATATGTGTAGGGGTGAGATTTCTAACTGAATTCATCACATAGATTCGATCACCACCCTAGTGGTGTAAAAGAACCTTGAGAAAGTCTGGAAAGGACCTATAATGGTTGACTGGACGTAAAATCGAACCAAACAAACAAACAAAAAAATATGATATGTCATAGTTTGACAAGTGTAAAAGGTCAGCATCTTGAAATAACTACACTAAAAAATTGAATGATCAATTCTCTGATTCATGTGAAGGCTTCAGATCCAAGATAAATTATGCAAATTAGCTGTCCAAATTCCTATTTACAAGTCAAAGATATGTTTTGCCTTGTACGACATGATCTAGATTAGAGAGGAGTATTATTTAAGTCTTTTTTTTGCATAATATATGCATCCTTTTTATAGATTTCCCTATTAATATGCAAATTAACTATGACATCATCAATATATATGAAAATAAATATCTCCATTGGATTCAGCATGTGAATATTCCCCTGTAGGCTAAATATCATGTCCCTATCATCAATATCTAGAGAGTTATTGTAATAAATCTGTTCATCTGTACTAATCATTATGTGGTGCCATGCCCTTCTACTGTTTTCTATATACTTGAGTTCCTCAAATTCAATCTTGATTTGACTAGATTTCCCTCCATAAGTCTTGAACTACTTGATTTTTAAAATTCAAGTATCCTTATAATCCTCTCTCTCAAGGCTATCCTATATATCATATCTGATTCTAATATTATTCTAATTATAGATATTATTCTAATCATAGATATGAAATTCACATAGCTAAGATATGTCTACGATTTTGCACCTTCCCGATATGTCTCCGATATTTGCTTTTTGTATAGGTAGGTCTAAATTTCTATCGTAGTAGGTGGACGCCAGGCCAAAAGTGCCTGATCCACTAAGGCGATTTTCCATGCGAATTTGGGTTCGCAGACGTTCGCAGACGTTCACAGACGTTCGCATGGGGGTCGGATTTTCAAAACCTGCTAAATTGCGCTCTCGGCCTGGGATCAGACACCCAAAAATTAATTTTAGAATAATACTGCTTTTTATATCCTATATCAGTAACCGACCAAGTACCTTCCAGAAAAACTTTATTCCAACAAAATCAGACAAATAGTTTAGATTTTAGAGCCTTTTGAAATTGTGTATAATACTGCATGTTCTACACCCCCCTAACATAATTGAAATTTCAAGAAACATTTTAAGAGCTTAAAAATTTAGAAAAACTGAAATCAAATGATGACATATGTTATATTTGACCCTAAACACCTTTATCAAATATTAGATTTTAAACAAAAGCTCTGAGCCACATTTGGGTTTGGGCCAGGCAGGGGTGTCGGACAACACACGGGGTGTCGGACAACACGTTTTTTAAACTACTCAGAACAATGAATAAGATAATATCAGTAACAATAATCCTTTATATTCTTATTGAAATGATAAAAAGCTATGTTTTTCAAAGCAAACCACTCAATTACTGATAAGAAACAACCCCAAAATCATGACTTATATCAGAGCGTGTTGTCCGACACCCCGGGGTGTCGGACAACACGTTTTCAGTTTTTGAATCACAAAAAGTATATTTTTTCATTTAGAAAAAAAACAACCTGGGTATTTATAAGTGGTAGGGATACTTAACATATACAGGGATATTTGTTATCCTATTATGATAATCATTTCTTCTAGACATCTTTTAACAGGCGTGTTGTCCAACACCCCAATTTTTGGAAAATTATCATCATGGAATCAGAATGCTTTAAATATCAGAATAGATAATCAGATTATGTTGAAACTTTCAGGTATTACAGTCAAGACTTTGGTCAACATTTTACAATAAAGAAAAATCAATTTCTCACTACATATTTCATTAGTTTTGTCCTCTGAAAATTGGGATGTCAGACAACATGCTGTATGGGTCTTTATGTTGGAAAATTTGAAGGTCCTGGATAGTTTTGACAATTCTAATATTTTTTCAAACTTTAACTAATTTTCAAAACTATATTGTCTACACTTCTCATGACATATCCTTTAAACAAGTTAATAGAAACAATTGGCCCAACATTGTGCCTCTTAGATTTTGAAAAAAAAGTGGAAATCATGAAAAACACTAGTTTTTGCTGATTTTCGGAAGGAAAAATACCTCTGAGCTATACAAAACCCTATGTTGGAATGAAAGACTATCAAAAGATGCACCAAAAACTGTCATTTTTACATTGATGAGATACATTCATACAGCATCAGCCTTAAATAAGCCTATTTTGGCCAATTTAGCAGGTTTTTAAAATCCCACCCATGGACATGCGAATGCCTAGCGACAATATTCAATATATTGAATATCATCGCATGGGATTCGCACAGTCGCATGGATCGCAGACGCATTCGCTTGGTCGCCTTAGTGGATCTGGCGCTTATTAGAGTTAAAGAGATGGTTGTGGAAGTACAACTGTGAACTACTGTGTAAAAACCTAATTATCACAGGTATCAAAATCAACGATTTAGAGTTTAAGAGACTGTTATGAAGTTCTCAGTTGTATCATGAGCACGACGGTAGACAGAATTACCTGTAGATCTCATCTCATCGCTCCTCCGCCTACTTGTAAGGTCACCTTGTTACCTGTCTCAATTTAATTACATTACTTAATAACTGCGTGTTATTTGTCTGGAACGTGAGGCATACGTGAGTCCTTCTACTGTGATGTATTGTTATAATGACAACTCTTACTTCATAGAACCAAATTGGCCTGTCAATTAAAACCACCAGAAAGGCATTGTGCCCACCAACGCCGATCGCCTGCGATAGACCCCCCGATAGGCTACGATTGGAAATGATAAAATCTTAGTCTATGGGGAGGTATTTGGAAGAGTGTATCCCAGCGAGGACGGTAGCCATAGGATGCAGGGACTGGAGCCTGTATCCCAGCGAGGACGGTAGCCATAGGATGCAGGGACTGGAGCCAGTATCCCAGTGAGGAGGGTAGCCATAGGATGCAGGGACTGGAGCCTGTATCCCAGTGAGGAGGGTAGCCATAGGATGCAGGGACTGGAGCCTGTAACCCAGTGAGGAGGGTAGTCATAGGATGCAGGGACTGGAGCCAGTATCCCAGTGAGGAGGGTAGTCATAGGATGCAGGGACTGAAACCAGTATCCCAGCGAGGAGGGTAGTCATAGGATGCAGGGACTGGAGCCAGTATCCCAGTGAGGAGGGTAGTCATAGGATGCAGGGACTGGAGCCTGTATCCCAGCGAGGACGGTAGCCATAGGATGCAGGGACTGGAGCCAGTATCCCAGTGAGGAGGGTAGCCATAGGATGCAGGGACTGGAGCCAGTATCCCAGTGAGGAGGGTAGCCATAGGATGCAGGGACTGGAGCCAGTATCCCAGCGAGGAGGGTAGCCATAGGATGCAGGGACTGGAGCCAATATCCCAGCGAGGAGGGTAGTCATAGGATGCAGGGACTGAAACCAGTATCCCAGCGAGGAGGGTAGTCATAGGATGCAGGGACTGGAGCCAGTATCCCAGCGAGGAGGGTAGCCGTAGGATGCAGGGACTGGAGCCTGTATCCCAGCGAGGAGGGTAGTCATAGGATGCAGGGACTGGAGCCAGTATCCCAGTGAGGAGGGTAACCATAGGATGCAGGGACTGGAGCCAGTATCCCAGTGAGGAGGGTAGCCATAGGATGCAGGGACTGGAGCCAGTATCCCAGTGAGGAGGGTAGCCATAGGATGCAGGGACTAGTGACAGTATCCCAGTGAGGAGGGTAGTTATAGGATGCAGGGACTGGAGCCAGTATCCCAGTGAGGAGGGTAGCCATAGGATGCAGGGACTGGAGCCAGTATCCCAGCGAGGAGGGTAGCCATAGGATGCAGGGACTGGAGCCAGTATCCCAGTGAGGAGGGTAGCCATAGGATGCAGGGACTGGAGCCAGTATCCCAGTGAGGAGGGTAGCCATAGGATGCAGGGACTGGAGCCAGTATCCCAGTGAGGAGGGTAGCCATAAGATGCAGGGACTGGAGCCAGTATCCCAGCAAGGAGGGTAGCCATAGGATGCAGGGACTGGAGCCAGTATCCCAGCAAGGAGGGTAGCCATAGGATGCAGGGACTGGAGCCAGTATCCCAGCGAGGAGGGTAGCCATAGGATGCAGGGACTGAAGCCAGTATCCCAGCGAGGAGGGTAGCCATAGGATGCAGGGACTGAAGCCAGTATCTCAAACACACACTGATGGGCTAAATAATCCGCCATGTTGGATCTTATGGTGAGGCCTACAATTGGCGTTTCCAATTGTATCCAATCATGGGCTATCATAAACTCAATGGTAAAATCATGTTCACTGCCACGATTTTCTCTGACCTCTTAATGAAATTTTATTCCAGTCGGGATGTTTTTCAGTCACGACATCGTCGGCCAACGATACCCTAAGATCTTCCATCGAATCTACGACATTTTGGGCGACAGAAGATGGCCGTTGTCCTATAGACAGTGTCGGCTGCTATGAAATGCCTTAGGTTTGATCAGACTTGGACAGAACAAGCGTAACCCAATATTTCAAATTCAAACACAAATATCGGCGGATTGGAGCGGCCGAACTTTTCAATATTTTGGGTGATTATAGGTTATATGTTTCTAAAAGTCGTGTTAAAGTTTCATGGCTTCATTTCTACTGGAAGAGAGTTGGAAATGGCAAAATCGTGGTCTATTGGGAAGTATTTGGAAGAGTGTATCCCAGCGAGGAGGGTAGCCATGGGATGTAGGGTCTGGAGCCAGTCTATCAAATACACAATGATAGGCTAAATAATCTGCCATGTTGGATCTTATGGTGAGGCCTACAATTGGCATTTCCAATTGTAGCGAGTCGGTATCCAATCATGGGCTATCATAAACTCAATGGTAAAATCATGTTCACTGCCACAATTTTCTCTGATCTCTTAATGAAATTATATTCCAGTCGGGAAGTCAATCGTAAGACCTATCAGGACCAGAATCGGCGTTGGTGAGTGCAGGGCTTAAAGGCGGGCGTCCACCAACCACGACAAGGCTACGACAAGAGCCGACAAGAAAGTTCCAATCGGCGCCTTGTTGCAGCCTTGTTGTAAGAAGGGGTGCTCTGCGACAGCGTTGTCGGGACGTTTCGTAGACGTCGCTGGGTCCCGTAAAAAAGACGTCCATGGTCCCGACACACTACGACAGTGATATCAAGGAAACCACCGCACTCCACGACAAGGGTCTAGTCGTGGGGAAAATCGAACATGTTCGATTTTGTCGTAACCTTGTCGGAAGGCCCCTGACAGGCCCCCGACAAGCTTCCAGTCGCAGCCTGTCGTGGGCTTGTCGTAGACTCTTGTTGGGAACTAGGGTCCACCAACGACGACAAGGCTACGACAGGCCTTCCAATGGTTGGCCTGTCGTGGACCTTGTCGGAAAGCCATGGTCGTAGCCTTGTCGTTGTTGGTGGACGCCCGCCTTTACACAAGAGCAGCTGATACCACTGACCACTTTATTGGTGATTCATGTTACTAGTGAATAACCCACAGCTATAAATGTACAATTTACACGTCAATAAAGAAATGAGTAAAATATATATATATATTTACGGTCCCACACAAAGCTATGAGAATAATCAAATTGAATTACTGTGTAGGATTTTTAGATCAGTCAGTAAGACCCTGCACCCACCAACGCCGATAGTCTACGATAACCTCCCGATAAGCTACGATTTTTTATTTTTATTTTTTTTTTATTAGGCACGTTCGCATACAGAGGTCGCAGTCTTCCACACACCCAGTTCTTGAGAATTGGTGTCATTCAGATGATAACTATCATATAGTGTAGATTTTTGAAAGAACAATAAACATGCAAGTGATTCAAACAGATAATGATATGATTTACTTACATCGAGATGATACTATTGTAAATATATGAATAACTATTATTACTAATACATTTCCAGAGAACCTGGCATGAGAAGATAATACCTACACCCCAAGAATTGACAATTGATATGATTATCTCACATCGAAATGAATATTGCTGATATATGTAAAATAATTATTGACAATACATTTCCAGAAAAATCTGGCAGAAAATAATACCTACACCTCAACAATTTACAACATGAATGAAACATCCTTCACAAAATATTACTATGAATATATACACAATATTGACTGGTTTCAGATACAAGCGGCTGTATGCTCCGAGGAGTTGACGCGTAGTAATATCCGAGCGTATGCGAGGATATTGCGTAGAGTCAACTCCGAGGAGCATACGACCGCTTTTATCTGAAACCAGTCTATATTGTATTTATTATCCACCTTTTTTGACAAGTCGCATGTCGATATCAGTTCGTTTTAGTTATGCACTATTTTCCCTCACGGACTATTTTTCCGTATGCGCCACCCGGAGCATACAACATATCCATATGCGCCGGGTATGTCCATACACACTCACTATGTGTTTTCTATGGACACTTTGTATTAGGTGGGTAATAAAACTCTTACTAAGCCCGTTTACTCTCCCTCTCCATGTTATCATGCTGTCCGTTCAGATGCGGGGTTTTCATCAACATTGATATATTATATGGTTTACCTGAGAGTCATCAGGTTAGATGCTCATTCACCAGTTTAAAAAAAATTCTTTTAGTAGGTGCTAATTTTGTTTCACTGGGAGTCCATTCCAAAACTCCTTACCCCTATACGGCATATAGCCTATGATCCATGGGCGCCGCCATGACGCCCCCCGAGTAGGTGTTCTTCACTAATGGAGGTGAAAAAGTAGGTGATTTTCGATAAAGGAGGTGGAAAAGAACTGAGTGATAATTGGGAAATGTTACAACTTTAGCCTTGCTCACATATTTATATAAAGTGTTCCATATGGAAAATATCATGTCTTGGGTTTAATCATTATGTCATCCTGCTCTGGGTTGGGTGTAGAGAGTCAAGGGAACCATGGTAAAATATTGAAAGGCACTTGAATTTCGTAAGAACAAAGAGCCAGAATACAGGTTTGTCCCCCGACCACCTAGTGACTGATTCGTGAACTAACAATGGCTCTGTCCCCTATAGGAAGGTGCCCTTTTTAACATTTCTGTTTTTGGTCTCGGAAGGTTAAATAAGCACTTGTTACTCGATCTGGTTATTCTTTCAGCCCCTTCTACTGCACCTGTTTGTACAGTCGTTAATCCGCTCTTTATTGCTAGTTTCCTCATATAGGGTAGTTCCGATTGGAAATGGCAAAATCGTAGCCTATCGCGATGTTCCCGTTTAGAGGGTGCGTCCACCAACCACGACAGGGCTGCGACAATGGCTTTCCGACAAGGTCCACGACAGCTCTACGATTGGAAGGCGTGTCGTAGCCTTGTCGTGGTTGGTGGACCCTAGTTCCCGACAAGAGGCTACGACAAGGCCCCGACAGGCTGCGACACAGAGCTTGTCGGGAGGTTGTCGGGGGCCTTCCGACAAGGCTACGACAAAATCGAACATTTTCGATTTTAGAGCCATGTCGTGGCATGTCGGGAGGTTGTCGCAGAGGTCTACGATAGAAAATTTAGGTGGAGCGTGCTCTTCCCGACATGCCCCGACAACGCTGTCACAGAGCTCCTCTCCTCACGACAGGGCTGCGACAAGGCACCGATTGGAAATTTCTTGTCGCAGCCCTGTCGTAGTTGGTGGACGCACCCTCTTATTCTAATCGTGGACATGGGTGTCTATCGTGGACTGT
Organism: Alentia gelatinosa; assembly: GCA_950022655.1. Classification (NCBI taxonomy): domain Eukaryota; kingdom Metazoa; phylum Annelida; class Polychaeta; order Phyllodocida; family Polynoidae; genus Alentia; species Alentia gelatinosa. Next base: position 2,746,918 of record OX465581.1, on the reverse strand, counting down.
CGGAGCAGCTTTGGATGACAAAAAACGTAAACCATTGTCACGATAGGCTCACAATTCAATCTGTATATCAATGTAGATCTCAGACAGAATTTTAATATTGAAATATACTATAATTTTGGAAAAATTGAATGAATCTGAAGTATTTTTAAGAAGTATTTACAACATATCATAATACACTTTTCAGATAATAAATCAATCAAATTAAAAAATATAACGGTGGTAGAATCATAATTCTGATATGAAACTATTATTTTCAGATAATTAGACTTCATCAAATAGTATCAAGAAGAAGGAGAAGAAGGAATTCCTGCCTCTGCTGGTACTAAGCTGCCCTGACTGATTTGCCAGTAACAAGTGGCTTGAGTTGGCACTAAAATTAGAACAGCCAATCATGAAATTCCTTTCTCCCATCAAGCATAACGGAACGGGCAAATGGGAGCCTTGCTCTGTTAGACCCTTGCAGACTGTAAGTCTTGGGCGGCGCGGTCTGTAAACGGACTAATTTGTCTCGAGCTCTCTGGTCAAAAGCGATCGGACCAGACCAACTCCTAAGTCGGAGACAAGGGTTAGTTGCCAATCTAGGTAATGGCCTATTTCCATTGACCGACGAAATGGGTGTAGATTTTATGAGGTACCCAGAATGTCTGTCGTTGGTGCAACTGACTATGTGTCGATATAGAACGGTAGTATATTTCACTAAGTGACCAGGCTTTCACTCAGTGGTGGGTGGTGCCACATTGTATAATCTAAGCAGAAAAAGTTGTGGATCATTTCACGAGCTGGGTCGTTTCCATTGACCGATTTTGGGTCAGCAGTGCCAAAAGTCCGTCTGTGGTTCGTGACTGTAGTTCGGTGACGGGAAATCGGCTATTGGAAACGGGCCTTATGAGGTGTAGTAGTTCTGAAACGACTCAACAGGTGGTGTCTCTACCTTTAAACACAGGTACAATGATGATACAGTACATGGTGTGTGATTTCCTTATTAATTAGGCGATGCAATTTCAAGCAATTGGTCAACAATCAAAGCCTATATTTATCAATCGTCGTTTCTTTCTTTTATAAAAACCTCCCGATAGGCTACGTATCGATACGGCCTGAAGAAGTCACGTGAATTGTGACGAAACGTTGCAAACAAGAAAGTTAATTTGCCTCCCCCCCCCCCCTACTTCGATGTTCAATCAACCCCCAAATAAAACCTCATTTATATCATTCAACTCGTTTGGTTTTTTGTGGATTTGACTTCAACTTGACTTTTATATGAACAAAAGAGAATATTTATTGAAAGCCCGGAATAACCTGTGTAAGGGGGGACCCTCATTAGTCCCTCCTTACATATTTAAAAGCCTTAAAGCCACTATAGAAATACTTGTTTCTTATCAGCAATCCATATAAAATATGTGAGAGAGGTTTTTTTCTTTTTTTCCCTTTTTGCTGAATGAAAGATGGCTTTTGAACTCCAAATATCTCACTCATTTTACTGTGTCTAATATGAAAATGAATACAAATAGTTTTTAAAAAATCTGAAAGTTGTGTTCTAAGTTTTCAAAAATGTTCTGATCTCCAGATTGCGTAGTTTGTCATCTATAGATTTAAAACTTTGAATTCAGCTCAACTTTGGAGGTTTTTCCGTCTGTGAACATCATTTATGCAGAGCTGAACAAATAAGTTTTTCTTTTTTTTCTTAGCAATTTTTAAGGGGATAATGTGTTGCACAATCACCGAATTCGGCTGTACGGCCGTTCTTCCACTCGGGCCCTAGACCCCTACTCCTCATTCTAATGGCGGGTGTTAAGCCAAATGGGCAGTAGGTACCATTTTTGTGTAAAGTGCCAGATCCACTAAGGCGATTTTCCATGCGAATTCGGGTTCGCAGACGTTCGCAGACGTTCGCAGACGTTCGCAGACGTTCGCAGACGTTCGCATGGACATGCGAATGCCTTGCGACAATATCTAATATATTTAATACTATTGCATGGGATTCGCACAGTCGCACGGATCGCAGACTCATTCGCTTGGTCGCCTTAGTGGATTTGGCGCTTTAGTCTTTGGTATGACCTTACGAGGGTTTGAACCCACGATCTCCCATGCTCCTGGCGAATGCCAAGTGAAGAGAGGAATACCAGGGAGCTGTTTCAAACCCATAGACTTAACCCACGTTTTGAAACAGCTCCCAGTTTCCTTCAATTTCCCTGACAACAAAAGAGATTTGATATTAGAAATAAAGAACAAAAAATCATCAAAAAAAACCGTTTATGCTGATACGCGCAGTGATGAGAACCAAGTATTTTTGAGTGACCTAAACGGCCCCCTCGGGCTTCTATTGTACTTGTATTCCATCAAAAATATATAGGCAATAATCGATGGTTTTGTGGACAGGCGGCCGTAAACCACGACAGGTTGACACGTAGTAATAAACGAGCGCTGGCGAGTGTATTACGACGTCAACCGCGAGTGGTTTACAGAGCCGCCTGTCCACAAAATCATCGTTTGGTGCATTTATTATCCATCTTTTCGAATAAATCAAACCCAGTAATAGGGTCAACAATAGGGACTTTTTCTTTGCTCTATAGCAAAAGGGACCATTTTTCCCGTATACCATGGTTTTGAGGCCGTATACCACAGGTTGGAATCCGTATACCACAGTTATGGTATCTGGCAGGTTTTATATAATGGGTCGTGGTTTACTGAGTCCTCATACATTTTAAATGGGGGCTTTGTATACGATGGAAAATACCGGTCTACAATTACAGGGTATAGATTGCATCCACTTAATCATGTAAACAGAGAAATAGTCGTGCACAAGGGAAAACAGACCTAAGTATGGGAAGTACACAGGTACGAGGAAATTCGGGAACTACACTCTCACACCATGCAAGCTATTTACTCCAAGGACGCGACATCCTCAAGCTAATAACCAATTCATTTATCGCATAAAGAGCTACAACAAATAGGAGATAGATATATGAACAATGCTGTGTATAGTTTTTGAAGCGATCTATATTTGATGTTGTGAATCATGTTTTTTCACCCTGAGGTTTTTTCATTTATGGTGCTAGAAATGACTGTATCGGACATAAAAAGATTATGGACTGTCACATGAAAGATTAATTTATACCTGAACTACTGAAAAGGGTGGCAATCTTCTCTAAGGCAATAAGAAAATGACCAGGCAGACATAAGGTAAGATTAGTTGTTTTTAATTTTTAATTTTTTGTTTTCATCATAAAATAAAAAAAAGGGAGCAAAGCACTCATATTATGTTTTTGACAGAGAAAAGTATATCTAAGATATTTGAATCATTGACTCTGATAAGGAACAAATGTTGATTGAGGGAAAGTCACATGTAATTTGATGTCAAATGAATGAATAAAGTTTTTGCTCAAAAAAAAAAAAATTCTTTTAACGCAATACGAATTGCTCTCTTATTGAGCTTTTGATAAACATATCAAATTAGTAGTAAGAGAAAACGTAGTGACTGAGCCTGAAGGGATGGCCGTTCGTGGTCTTTTGATGCCATATATATGTCCCGACGCCCCAGGCGGAGGGACCTATTTATGGCATCAAAAGGCCAAGGATGGCATCCCTACGGACTCAGTCGCAACGTTTTCTTATTATTACATACCTAAATATAAAAAAACTCCATTTTATAAACTTATTATATGTACCAATTGACCCGATGGTCACAGTGCGCCCGAATATTTACTACAGGCGCAGTGCGCCTGAACATTATTTATACTGTACCCCTAATAGCGGGTAGTATTTCATAGGCGTTCGGCCATAGGTATGTAATAATATCTAATTGATAAGAGTGTGGGTACACTGTAAAAGATTTACTGTGAATTTTATGGCTTTTCCCTGGCAACTGGGGTGCCTGGGAAATACCGTAAATTTTATAGGCAACTATACTTTTTTCTGACTGTAAATCTTAACTGTAATAAACCCTAATTTGACAACGGTTATAACCCGTAAATATGAAAGTGCAATACTTCATACTTATCTCACCCCGGTATTTTTCTCCCTAGGCTTAACATTAGGAACTCGTACTCCACGGCTGTGACATTCGTGTACCCAATACTCAATGGCTAATTTGGTGATTCATTTCATCAATAAACAATGTTACACGGTTCGCTTCGTGAATTACTCTGCAGTCAAACTCGGTGGAGTACGGACCAAGCTATTTTCATCTCGTGGGTTTCCTTCTAAATGTACAATAAAAATGGCCCCTTAATATTGATCTTTTTACTGATGGTACCTAGAACTGTTTTACATTCTGGATTGTATTAATTTCTTCCATTTATTGCTGATGTTAGAATCGCTCTGAGTGTATTCAATGTAACCATATTCAAGTTTTATACTGTAAACTGTCCATAGATTGGGTGGTTTACAGCTCTGAATATGATTACAGTTCAATACCGTTTTGTGATACCAAATATACGGTATGAAACTGTAGATAAGATTACAGTATTATCCTAACCCTAATATAAAATCCCATAGGCTTAACATTGAGTTTCCGTATGCCACGCTTACTGGCATATGGAGTTTTATATGCCACTAATGGCATACAGAGTTGTTATCATGTAATATTCCAAAATCGAGGAGACGGGGTAGGATAAAATCAAAACCTGATTCGTTTTAATTTTCAGGGTCGTACCCAGGATTTTTTCTTTTTTTTGGGGGGGGGGGGGGGGAGCACACCTCTGAAGATTGACAAGGGTCCAGCTAACAAGACCCCACTGTGGGGTACTGGGGCAAAGCCTCGGACACCCTTAGATTTTATAGATTATACAAGCTGTATTGCGGATTCTGTTTCAGGGGGAATGTGACCAGGGATCCAGCTCCTCCTGGGGGTCCAGGGGGCAAAGTCACCCGAGGAACTTGAATTTCATGGATTAAACAACCTGTACCAAGATTTTTTTCTAGGGACAGGGGTTACACTTCTTAGACTATCTAGAATTATTACCAGGGGTCTGGCTGCAAAACCCCCTCTGGGTGTCCAGGGGGCAAAGCCCCTGAGAACATTTGGATTCTATAGATTATAAAAGCCATCCTCAGGATTTTCTTTGAAGAGGGGCACACACATCTTAGGTTATCTGGGAATATTGTCGGTGTCTAGCAGAAAAGCCCCTTCTGGGGGTCCAGGGGGCAAAGCCCTTGAAAGAACTTGGATTATATGCAATCTCTATCCTGGCTTTTTTTTTCCAGGGAACAGGGTTACACTTCTTAGAGTATCTGGGTATATTGCCAGGGTTCTAGCAGCAAACCCCCTCCTGGGGGTCCAGGGGGTAAATCCCCTAGAAGACCCTGTATCATAAAAATTCTACAACCTCTCCGTGAGATGTTTTTTCAAGGAGGGGGTTACATATGTTAAGCCATCTGGGAAGATTGTCAGAGGTCTAGCAGCATGGCCCCACATGGTGGTCCAGGGGGCAAAGCCCCCAGGATCACATGTCAATATTGCCAGTGGTCTAGGAAAGCCCCTAATGGGGTCCAGGCAAATCCCTCTGAAATATTTGAATTTATAGATTACACAAGCGGTCCCCAGATTTTTGTCTCAGGGAGTGGAAGATACATACCTGAGACCAGGTACCAAGGGTCCATCATTAAAGTCCTCATAGTAGCACTTGGCTTCTATACTTTACACAAGGTACCTCTTGCATTTTGTTTCAGGGACCAGGATGGTTACTGATCTAAGGCTATTTATGATGATTGCAGGGGCTCTAAAACTGCCTCTTTGGGAGTCCAGGGGCCCCCTGAAGAGCTCTCTCTTTTTTGGGGACATATTTCCTTTGTTGAATGACGTACATATGATAACAGCACTTGGTGTGCACCAGTTGGTCAATGATATAACCCGATACAGCAAAACAAAGGCCAGTTGTTTAGACTTAATTCTCACAAATAATATGAACTATACAGCTTTTGTATACGAATTATAACAAAAACGAATTATAACAAAACAGAGTTCCAAGGTACACCCAGAAACTATAGAAAAGAACAGTATGAAAGGTATCTACTGGCTTATAATTGGAATGAATTCTATACTACAGCTAACCAAGATGATTTATGGAAAATAATGCATGATGTAATTTGGCAAGGTTTGGAAGAAATGTGTCCAATTAAAAACTTCAAGGTTAAAGAATTACGCGAACCCTGGATCACAAATGAGTTATTGGAATTAATTAAAGAAAAAGACAGACTGCTCTCTAAGGCCAGACGAAATAGAACAAATATAAACTGGGAAAATGCAAAAAACGCTAGAAACGCCACAACCAAAGCTGTGAGAAGCCCGAGGTAACTATATTAAGGAAACATTAGAATTAAATCAGCAAGATAACAAAAAATTCTGGGCCACACTCTCACAGTTTACCAAAGAAAATAAAAATAAGCAATCAATTATTAGCCTTAGAGACAGCGATATAGATATAGAACCCACAAAAACTGCTGATTTTATTAATAATTTTTTTGTTAATATTGGACCAAACCTTGCCAAAGACTGCAACCAACCCTGGGTAAATGAAGTTGATAACAATCACAATAAGTTAAAGAAAATAGAAATAACGAGGGAGGAAGTAGTTAAGTTATTGAATCAAATCGACATACTGTAATTATCTGCCATTGAGGGCTTATCTAGTAGATATCTGAAAGATGCATTCCTGACTGTCTGAACAACTGGTATATATATCTTTAATATGTCCCTTCAGCAGGGAATTTTTCCCAAATCGTGGAAAAAGGTTATTATTATCCCCCTAAAAAAGGAAGACAATAGTGCAGACGTAAATAATTTGCGACCAATTTCCCTCCTCCCGCTCCCCGGCAAAATACTCGAAAAAATAGTGCACGAGCGTACCTCAACTTTCTTAGATAACAATCAAATTTTATCGGACAAGCAAAATGGATTTAGGCCGGAACGCTCAACAATAAAGACTGTTTCAAAGTTAACTGAATATATTTACAATAGCTTAAACTCCCAAAATTTCACTAAATGTACCTATGTAGATTTCGATACAGTTAACCACAATATCCTAATACAGAAACTCCAAACTATAGGTATAGAATCAGATCTCCTAGATTGGTATACCAGTTATTTGACAGCACGTTCACAACAAACCATGGCAAATGGTGTTAAGTGGCCCCCAGGAGAGATCACCTGTGGAGTGCCACAGGGATCTGTCCTGGGGCCGCTAATGTTTATTATCTATGTCAATGACTTGGAAAAATCTATTACCAAATGTAACTGTTTACATTATGCTGACGATACTGTTATTTTTTTATCGGGACATGATATCAAAGACATCGTGTCTCAAATGCAAAATGATCTGGATAGGATGGCGCTGTGGTGCAACAGAAACAAATTATTCATAAATGTTAAGAAAACAAAATCAACAGTCTATGGATCAACAAGAAAATTAAATAGAGCTGCAATAGACCAATGTAGACTTTTTATAGACAACAAACAATTATAAATTGTTCCCACATATAAATATTTAGGCGTAACACTAGGCCAGAATTTTGATTTTAACTCGCATGTAAATACATTGGTTAAAACTGTTACCCACAAACTTTTCATTTGAAAAAAAACAGGAAATATATAACAACTGAGGCGGCTCTTACAATTTATAAATCAATGATCTTGCCCCTACTTGATTATGGTGACATTTTTTTATTGCAAACCTCAATATTGAATATTAACAAACTACAAATTTTACAAAATGAAGCTTATATGTATGATATGAAATCTAATGTACATGTATCTATGTTACAAATAAGTAAGAGAACCACTAGGAGAACTATTTGGATAACCTTTAAGCAGGACCAACCAAATACTTCAGTGTATCTTAATAGTCTTAACTATTATGGGCCACATATATGGAATGACCTGCCATCAAATATAAGAGACATTGAGATGCGCAAAGACTTTTAAGCATATCGGAAAAAGATGATGATGGCAAGTATCCTGTACAACTGTAAACCTCTATGCCATGTCTGTCACTTTTCAACAATACTGCTGTCTCAGAAACCCCTTTTTAAGTCCACTAGAGGACCAGGTCAGACCCTGTGCTCGCCAGGCAGACCACCTGCCTCAACCCATGATGTTGCCAGCCCAGAATTTTTGTATCTGCGTAATTTTTGGATATATTTTGTTTATATTGCTGCCTGTAACGAACGCATCGTCAAAATATTTGCTTTTTCTATAAGTACTGTTGATAACCAAATTACTGGCCGAGCATGAAAACCAGTTTTACGAAAAACTGAGCTCTTCCAGTCAAAATAAAAGACAAAAAAAAAACCAAAAAAAAAACCAAGGGCATGTAGGGAGATTTTTTTTAGAGGGTGGGGGGAGGGCACACCTTACATGCCTCCTTCAAGTGACTACCCTCAACACGCACCCCTCTCCTGAGATCTCGTAAGTCGTAATCTGTACAAGGTTCTCACTATGCTCTATGGGAGAAGAATTCTTAATGAACTAGGCTTAGAGCCGTGAAAATTCTTCTCCATAGAGATAGATTTCAATATCTTATGTATGTGTAAATAGCCCATTCTTGTATAATGCTGTAACTTTTTAACTATGATAGATAGAAACAAAATTCAAAAAAACAGTGTGTAGAGAATTTTCAGTCAGAACAGACCATCTTTGGGAAACTTTCGGATGGGGGGGGGGGCACGTGCCCCCTGTGCCCCCCCCCTGGGTACGCCCCTGGTTTTGGCCACGGCATGCCACTCCTGGAGTTTAGCTCCGGTGTGATGCCAAAATTGGTTACCCTGCCATAAGTGGTAATTATCGCTCACTATTGTCTTTGACACATGCGCGAACATGCGCACTCTTGCAGTCCATGATTGGAGAGTGACAAATTCATCGGCTGTCGAACCACTAGTTTGTTACTCTCCAAGCAGAAATCTAGCGCTCTACTTCCTGTGGCCGATAGCGAGCGATAGCGCCACGAAAGATCTGCTGGGAGAGTGCTAGTTTGTACATGCGCACTAAGCACTAGAATAGTCCGTGAAATCTAAGCGCTACACTGGACGGGAAGAGACATGCTGGGATAGAGTGAGCGATAATTACCACTTTTGGCAGGGTAACCAATTTTGGCACCACACCGGACTTCACTTGGCTTCACCTCGTGAACTCACTATGCCCGAACTCCAGTCATGGCATACGGGAGCCAAGGCTAAAACTCATCCAGTTTTACAATAATATATCGTCCATGGAGGTCCACGGAGGTATCCTGTATATTTTACAGGGACCAGAGGGCCACCCTGCATAAGGGGCCACTCAGAATGGAAGGTGTCCCCTTCAGCGTGGTTTTACTGTATTCATAATGTATTTGTCCACAGAATATTCAGTTCTATGATATCATACATGTTTGAAACTATGATATAAATACACAATATTACCATTATTTCGATCTGAGTGGCCATATTCTCTGCGTAGTTGACGCGTAGTAATATTCCGAGTGATAGCGACGAGTATTACGTAGTGTCAACTACAAGGAGAATATGACCACACATATCGAAATTGTGGTAATGTTGTATTTATTACTAACCTTTCTAGTAATTATTAGGAAAAACATCTAGTATATAATTAGAAATTCGACCCTAGCGCCGTGCTTTGTTTATATGAATTAGTTCCTATAATGCCCGTCAGGTGGCCGAAAAAGATGTATTCTCCTAGGAGATTCAGGAAGTCTGGATTCTACTGAGGGGCGATCTGTAGGCTCCATACGCTTAGCATGGAGACTCCGTACTAGGTGGGTAATAAACATATAATTACCGGCATTACTAGCAAATTACTTGTAGCATTCATTAATGAGAATGTCATGGCACCTCGCCTTGGATAATATACAATTCAATTCCATAAAACAACTTGTTCATCTATTCCAGAAGTGTTCTTAATACCCCTCTTTTGAATTCGGGTTTCGACCATTTATCCTACCCCTAATAAAAAACGCCATAGGCTTAACATGGGATTTGTTTATGTCACGGATAGTGACATATAGTGTTGTTTATGCCACTACTTTCTGATACTGAAAAAAAATGGAAACGGGGTAGGATAAAATCTAGACGCCACTCGTTTGAGTTTGAGCTTATTTATGCCACTCATTTTGTTGGCTCCATAATGTCACTCGTCTTCGACTCGTGAAATTATGGAGCCAACAAAATGCGTGGCATAAATAAACTCTGACTCAAACTCGTGACGTCTCTTGATAGTTCTCTGTAACTGGACATTAAGTGAATTCCAGGTGGAGCCGATTCAACAATAAAAAAATAGTCACTGCTGAGCTAGGGACAGAGAGCGATCAGGCGACAGCTTGGCTAAATGATATTTATTATCATTATTAATAGATGACAAATGACAATAAAATGTGAATAATAAGTTAATAAAAATGAATTGATAAATATAAATACATAGATAAAATTTGATTAATCATTTTGATAATGTAGTAGTAGTATAGGTAAGATAATTGAGGTAATAATAATACATTGTTGGGTAAGATATGTAGTGATAAGTACGCTGGTGACTTATGGTTGACGTCCACCGGGTTCCCAGTCCCATGGGCGCCGCCATCTTGTATACGCTCTCCATGCGTATCTTTGGTGTTCGTCTCAAGCTAGTTCCCGTGAATGCGTCTGCCGGTGGGAGGCCCATATTTGCTGGTTCTCTCCTAGCGGAGTCTTAGTTTTTTTTTTTCTTGTTTTTTTTTTAATAAAGACGTGTTTATTCAAAAGAATAGGGCATCAGTGTTCGTTCGACTTCTACACTAATTCCAAATAGACAATACAGGACAATACATGTTACATTTCATTCACTCATCACTTATACAAGTTTCCTTAACTTATACATCATGGTGTTTTCATTTTTTACAATATTAATTCTTTTTGAAAAAATTCCATAACATACATTTTGAATTGATCCCCAGTTTTCTTTAATTGTATCTCCTTTGGTAACTTGTCCCATAACTTAATACCTACAGCCAATGCTGAATTTTTATACTTTTCAGTATGTGGTCTTCTATTTTTCAGACATATTGTTTTTAATCTTCTAGTTTCTTTAACTTGAATAATTTCACAATTATCCAGATTCGTGCTCCACTGACCGTTTTCTGAACCCATACGGCTGTGGGTATCTCCGTGCCTACGGTCTTGATCCAGATGGTCGCAAATGCTCATGTTATGGCCGTTGAATATGTCCCGGTCCGGCTGTAGCCGTATGAGCAGGCATGGAAGCTCTAAGCCTAGTTTGTTAAGAATTCTTCTTGTACAGAATACCACTTAGAGAGTATGAGATCTTATGAGAGGGGTGCACAGTGAGAACCTTGTACAGAATACCACTTAGAGAGAGTGAGATCTTATGAGAGGGGTGCGTAGTGAGAACCTTGTACAGAATACCACTTAGAGAGTATGAGATCTTATGAGAGGGGTGTGTAGTGAGAACCTTGTACAGAATACCACTTAGAGAGAGTGAGATCTTATGAGAGGGGTGCGTAGTGAGGACCTTGTACAGAATACCACTTAGAGAGTGTGAGATCTTATGAGAGGGGTGCGTAGTGAGAACCTTGTACAGAATACGACTTAGAAAGTGTGAGATCTTATGAGCGCCGCCATCTTGTATACGCTCTCCATGCGTATCTTTAGTGTTCGTCTCAAGCTAGTTCCCGTGAATGCGTCTGCTGGTGGGAGGCCCATATTTGCTGGTTCTCTCCTAGCGGAGTCTTAGTTTTTTTCTTTTTTTTTGGTTTTGTTTTTAATAAAGACGTGTTTATTCAAAAGAATAGGGCATCAGTGTTTGTTCGACTTCCACACTAATTCCAAAGAGACAATACAGGACAATACATGTTACATTTCATTCACTCATCACTTATACAAGTTTCCTTAACTTATACATCATGGTGTTTTCATTTTTTACAATATTAATTCTTTTTGCAAAAATTCCTTAACATACATTTTGAATTGATCCCCAGTTTTCTTTAATTGTATCTCCATTGGTAACTTGTCCCATAACTTAATACCTACAGCCAATGCTGAATTTTTATACTTTTCAGTATGTGGTCTTCTATTTTTCAGACATATTGTTTTTAATCTTCTAGTTTCTTTAACTTGAATAATTTCACAATTATCCAGATTCGTGCTCCACTGACCGTTTTCTGAACCCATACGGCTGTGGGTATCTCCATGCCTACGGTCTTGATCCAGATGGTCGCAAATGCTCATGTTATGGCCGTTGAATATGTCCCGGTCCGGCTGTAGCCGTATGAGCAGGCATGGAAGCTCTAAGCCTAGTTTGTTAAGAATTCTTCTTGTACAGAATACCACTTAGAGAGTATGAGATCTTATGAGAGGGGTGCACAGTGAGAACCTTGTACAGAATACCACTTAGAGAGAGTGAGATCTTATGAGAGGGGTGCGTAGTGAGAACCTTGTACAGAATACCACTTAGAGAGTATGAGATCTTATGAGAGGGGTGTGTAGTGAGAACCTTGTACAGAATATGACTTAGAAAGTGTGAGATCTTATGAGAGGGGTGCGTAGTGAGAACCTTGTACAGAGTACCACTTAGAGAGTGTTAGATCTTACGAGAGCGGTGCGCAGTGAGAACCTTGTACAGAATACCACTTAGAATTGTGAGATCTTATGAGAGGTGCGTAGTAAGAACCTTGTACAGAATACCACTTAGAGAGTGTGAGATCTTATGAGAGGGGTGCGTAGTGAGAACCTTGTACAGAATACCACTTAGAGAGAGTGAGATCTTATGAGAAGGGTGCACAGTGAGAACCTTGTACAGAATACCACTTAGAGAGTGTGAGATCTTATGAGGGGGGTGCACAGTGAGAACCTTGTACAGAATACCACTTAGGGAGTGTGAGATCTTATGAGAGGTGCGTAGTAAGAACCTTGTACAGAATACGACTTAGAGAGTGTGAGATCTTATGAGAGGGGTGCGTAGTGAGAACCTTGTACAGAATACGACTTAGAGAGTGTGAGATCTTATGAGAGGGGTGCGTAGTGAGAACCTTGTACAGAATACCACTTAGAGAGAGTGAGATCTTGTGAGAGGGGTGCGTAGTGAGAACCTTGTACAGAATACGACTTAGAAAGTGTGAGATCTTATGAGAGGGGTGTGTAGTGAGAACCTTGTACAGAATACCACTTAGAGAGAGTGAGATCTTATGAGAGGGGTGCGTAGTGAGAACCTTGTACAGAATACCACTTAGAGAGTGTGAGATCTTATGAGAGGTGCGTAGTAAGAACCTTGTACAGAATACGACTTAGAGAGTGTGAGATCTTATGAGAGGGGTGCGTAGTGAGAACCTTGTACAGAATACCACTTAGAGAGTGTGAGATCTTATGAGAGGGGTGCACAGTGAGAACCTTGTACAGAATACCACTTAGAGAGAGTGAGATCTTATGAGAGGGGTGCACATGAACGAGCTGTTGCCAGTGGAAGATAGGAATCTAACCAGGATGATAAAAACCTTAAATAAACCCCCCAAAACCTGTTAATATCTGCTCTTTCCTTCTTTTCTCAAGCATGGGCATACTGCTCATAAACCTGGCGTTTACACTAGACAATTCTGACAGCGATTCTGACATTTTGCACCCCCCGACGACTTTCAGCAGTGAAAAGCTAGAAATCGTCTTATGTAAACGCCAAGTGTGTGGCGACTGTAGATCGTCTGATTATATCACATTACACAATTCCGCACCACTTCACATCTCTTGGACATGCTCTGATGCCGGCGACTATTTCAAGCGGATTGAATTAGTCATCTACACAGGTGGTGATTCTGTGAAAACTTGTAGTCATCAGTGTATATGCTCAGGTAAATTCTCAGGTTGATGACTTTTGCGGTGGACATTGCCGCCACCTGACAACTATTGGCTGATGATCTACAGTCGCCACGTATTTAGTCGTCTAGTGTAAATGTCAGGTTGGTGTAACGACAACACAATGTCATCACGATTATATCTAATTAGTACGCATCTCGCATCTCAGTGCCAGATTTAGCAGGCGTTACAGTTTCTCAGTAGCTCTGACCAGACTAACTTCATACAGAATAGCACAGTGTTCCATAATAGGGAGTGTACTACTAGACAAGTAGATTAGTTTAGATTGCATTTGTAAAACTAGGCCTCAGCTTTTATTTCTTGCATTAACACTCTTTTTAGGGCGTATTTGATATGTTCTACTTGGCTAAATTTATTGTGCAAGGTAATCGTTAGATATATGTACTTACTTGTATTAAGGGATTATTTCAGGCTATAGGCTATAGGGGCCAGTCGTTCATATTTAGGTAAGGAAGCATACCACAAGTATTGCAGTCCGTTCTCCACGGTTTATATCCTGTGTACCCTCTCACCCTGTGTGTACAGGGTGAGATAAAAACAGAAAGCAACTCGTTTTGGTCAAAGAAGTCATTCTCCAACTCTTTTGAATGCTACATGATATTCACTCCGCTATATCCTCATTCATATCACTCTGCATCAAATTCTTGAAGAACGACGACTTTGACCAAAACTTGTTGGTTTCTTCTTTAGTCAGTATTGGTAGTTGGGATCAGTCAATACTCCATGGCCGTTAGGTTCCCAATATTGAGTTCCCAATGGGTTACTTATGGCCTTTGGTCAGGGTTGGTCATTTCCCCCCCCCCTTGATACTTAATTTTCAATCAAATACAGATGGCTCGAATACATAATTTCTTATGATATTCTCCTCTACACTCTCCTGACCTCAATTTCTAGACTCTAGCAGAGTCTGTTGTCGCCAGGGCCAGGGCACACAGGCCGGAACTAAGACTGCTAGGGGCTGCCATTTTGAGACAGGAATTCCTGCCTCCGCTGGTACTAAGCTGCCCTGAGTGACGTGCCAGTAACCAGTATGTTACTCTTCAAGCAGTGGTCCTAGAGTAGCTTTTACTGGGCATGTACCAAATGAATCAGCTTGGAGAGTTATAATGATTCCCAGAATAGTGCCAGAATCCTGGTATTCTCAGGGTTGGGTTTACACTAGAATTAGAACAGCCAATTAAGAAATTCCGTTCTCCAATCAGTGCCAAGGGAACTGACAAATGATAGCTGTGCTCTGTTAGACGCTTACAGACCGTAAGAGGGGACCCCCACCTACAACGATTCTGGTCCCAATAGGCCTTAAGACTGCCTTCCTGACACCATACCGATTCTATTGTGAGGTAAGCAAAAATCGTGGTAGGTGGAACAGGTTTCTGCGATGTCGTCTGCGATACCTCACGATAGGCTGCGATAGAAAACGTCAATCGTAGAGGTCCCGATTAAATCCAACATGTTGGAATTTTCGTAGCCTGTCGTAGGGTATTGTGTGTGATTTATCGGGAAAATATCTCTTTCGGGTGAAATACTTAACGAAAAATTATGAAATTCTGGAATTAACTACTAACTACTCCGTCTAGTTACTAGGTCTCTCACTCTACAACGTTCATGTATGCTGAATGTACTCATTTCTCTACTTCTATATTTGCCAATTACTGTTCGAAGCCCTTTATTCATCAGGACCTGCAATTTCTTTAGATTCCCCTCTGACATTAGACAATACACCACGTCCGCATACTCTAATATCGGTAACAACATTTGTTTAAAAACTTTTAACCTGCTGTCAAAATCCAACAAATAACTTAATTTTCTTAATTTAAATAACTTCATATTGTAATCACTTGTTATTTTAGTATAATGTGCATCTAGTCGCATATTTGTATCGATTACAACTCCCAGATATCTATACTTGCTAACCGCATCTAAATAGTGTTCTCCCATTTTAACCTTTTGATTTGTTACAATATTCCTTTTATTCGTAAACCAACTTATTTTTGACTTCTTATAGTTTATAGCTAAGCAATTTTCTTTAGTCCATTTATTTATATTTTCTAAATCTAGTTCCATATTTTGGCGAATCTCCTCTTGTTTTAAACCTTCTTGTATTACAACTATGTCATCAGCATATAAAATTACTCTCGAGAAGTGTAAAACTTTAGTGATATTATTAATAAACAATATAAAAAGCAGCGGTCCAAGAACAGACCCTTGTGGGACCCCTGTAGTCACTGCTCTACTATTTGATAGTTTACATTCTAATTTTGTCTGATGTCTCCTAGCTTTTAAATAATCTTGTAGAATATAAAACAGATTACCAGTTAATCCTATTTCCTCAAATCTTTTAATTAAAATTTTATGATCGACACTATCGAACGCTTTGCTCATGTCTAAATAACTAACTAAAACTATCTTCCTATCATTCAGTCCTTCTAGTATAATATTTGTTAGATTAAAAATTGCTTGTGAGGTCGAACGCCCCGGCAAAAAACCATATTGTTCTTTTACTAAAATTTCATTTCTGGTTAAGAAACTCAATAAACATCTATGCAATACCTTTTCCATTACTTTAGAGATTAATGGTAGGACAGAAATTGGCCTCCAGTTTCCAAATAGACTTAAGTCTCCCTCTTTAGGTAGTGGTGTGATCACTGCTTCTTTTAGGCAATTTGGAAAATAATTCCGCTCAAAAATATCGTTTATTATTAGTACTATAAGATTAGGCTTTAAGAGTATTAGTCTCTTAACTAAATCGCTTTTAATTAACTCTAGACCAGTGCTTTTGTCATTATCAAGGTTGGAGACTATTTTAATTATTTCTGCATTATCTGTAACTACTGGTATGCCAGTATCAATTTCTTCTTCTAAGATTCTATCTGTTAATAACATACTCTCATCTTCCAAGATATGGTCCTCTACTTCATAATTTGTTTTTCCTATTTCCGAAAAGAATTTGTTCATATTATTGCGTACTTCATCTATATTCTGACCTTCAACAGTTGGATACGTTGCTTCCTTTTTTTCCATACCTACCCAAGTTTTGTTGAGACTTCTCCAGAATTTCCGGGGATTAAGCTTATTTTGTTCCAGGTTCTTCCAAACCTCATCTCCTTTTACCTTCCGTATTCCAGTTCTGATCTCATTTCTTAGTCTACGTATCTTGTTTAAAGTCAATTGATAGTTCTCACTTTTACAGTCCAGTGTTGATATTCTTTTCAGACATTTCTGTCTCACATCCATTTTTTTACAAAGATCTATTGGCAGAATTAGCCCTTTATGGGTCCTTAACGATTTAGTTTTTATCGGACCTCACATTGATTCCGTTTAACAGACTATCAGTAAATTTCTCCATCATTTCAATATAATCGCTGTAAATATGATATTATTTGAGGAAGTCTAAGTGTCTGAAATTAATAGTTTCATAACAGAATTATGATTCTATCACAGTTATATTCTTCAATTTGATTGTTTTAGTGTCTGGAAAATAATATCATAATATGTTGTAAATACCTCTAAAAGAATATTCAGATTCATTAAATATTTCTAAAATTATAATATATTTCAATATTAAAACTCTGCCTGAGATCTAAATTGGTACACCGATTGAATCGTGAGGCAATCGTGACCATGGTTTATGTTTTTGGTCCTCCAAAGGCATTCCTACGCTCTACGATTTCAAACCATGTCCACGTTTTTAAACTATCGGGGGCCTCCCGATAGGTCACGATTTGGCCATTTCAAATCGTAGCTATCGGGAAGTATGTCGTAGACCATCGTGGTAGGTGGGGGCCGGCTTTAAGACTTAGGTGATGCGGTCTGTAAACAGACTACTTTATTTCTGGTTTTTACCGACCCACCCACACCTCTCTCTACTTCGCCTACCTTTGTAGGCCTTCTCTTCTTATATTCTATTATATTATATATTCAATATAATTGACTCCATACTCCAGTAGTCAATTATTATTTTATATTTTATTAATTATTAATATGGACGTAATTGATAATCAATATTCTTAAGGACAAACAAAATTCTTTATTCATATAAAATATAATAAAATTATATTTGCCCAACTCCAGCTTTCTCTCTTTTATCCAGGGATGGAGTAATGTTAACTCTATGGGGAAAAAATACCAGGAGTGAAATAAGGTAGCAGGCTATTGTGTATTCTGTACAGGCGAATCATATCTGAAATTTTATCATCCACCTAATACAAAGTGTCCATAGAAAACACATAGGGTATTTGTACGGACATACCCGGCGCATACTGATATGTTGTATGCTCCAGGTGACGCATATGGAAAAATAGTGCTTATGGAAAAATAGTGCATAGCTAAAACGAACTGATATTGACATGCCACTTGTCAAAAAAGGTGGAAAATAAATACAATATAGACTGGTTTCAGATACAAGCGGTTGTATGCTCCACGGAGTTGACTCTCTGCAATATCCTCGCATACGCTCGGATATTACTACGCGTCAACTCCTCGGAGCATACGGCCGCTTGTATCTGAAACCAGTCAATATTGTGTATATATTATATATATATATATACAGTAAAACCCCGCTTCTGGGACACCCCGCTTAAGGGAACACCTCGCTTTAGGGGGCAGTTATTTCGGTACAGAATGCTTCTTAACCCCGCTTAAGGGGACACTTTGGAGGGACATCTGATCAAATCTGAGGGGACAGTGTGGGGACAACACTCCAAATTATCCTGAGTACTTGTTTATGGCGTTTATCTAAGGCAGGTAGACTGCCCCTGTTTTTTAGTCACGATATCATAGATCCGCGATGGCCTAAGATCGTCCCTTGAGGCCAAGACACTTTTTGGTGATACAAAATGGCCGCCGTCCTATAGACAGTGTCGTAGCATGTGGCCTATGATCGGAGCTCAAAGTGTCGGCACTAACGACAAGTTTAGAAATATCTTAGGTTCTATCAAACTTAGACAGTACTACAAGTCTAACTCACTGTGCGTATATAGAGGATTTCACCACTTCCCGTAGGAATTAAGGGATGAAACTTTAACACAAGTACGGTATACACATAACCTATAATCGACCCAAATATGAAGACGATAGGTCACAAAGTTCCGAAGATATCGGCGTTTGAATTTGAAACATCGGGCTATCGATCGGATATCGTACAAGCACTATCCTAGCAGATCTTTCGCGGTGTAGAGCGCGGAATCTCTGCTGGGAGAGTGAAGTAAGCGCAGTCGATGTCAAGGTCGCCACATAAATTAGATCACGTGAGGGTAGAGCTACACTGGCCATTTGCTATGACAAAATTCAAAACACACCACTGCATAGAAATATCTTTGTCACAGGTAGTGCTATGACGAAATTCAAACGCCGATATCTTTGGAACTTTGTGGCCTATTGTCTTCATATTTGTAATGATTATAGGTTATATGTTTCCCTAAGTGGTTTCATGACTTAATTCCTAAGGAAAGTGAATTTCCGCGTTTGCTACGACATGTCCAAAGTTCTCTTAGACCTACGACACATGTGGCGACATTTTCCGCTTGGGTGTGCACCGATTGTCGTGACTATAACACACATTTGAGCTCTCTACGTGTCGTAGCCCCACGCCATTTGTCGTTAGTTCTACGATCGTAGCTCTCTAGAACACTCCCGCCTGGAAGATGTCGCCAATAACGATTGTCGTGACTAAAAAACAAGGCCCTGGTCTCTAGACGTCAGACACCAGGCAACGGCCTATGTAGGCTAATGTAGGCATCAGGTAGGCGTCTGTGGACTCTCTCTGTGGTTATATCAGTGTCTCTGTACCATAGTGCTACCTGTATACACATTGATAACATATACATCAACAGACTGAAAACCCCGCTTAAGGGGCCATCCCACCTAAGGGGCCGTCCCGCTTAAGGGACACCCCGCTTAAGGGGACACTTTGCTCAGAAAGGAGGGTGTCCCCTTAAAGGGGATTTTACTGTCATTATTCATTTCCCAATGTGAACAGATTCCCTTCATAAATTAAGCGGGGTTCTACTGTATATATATATATATTCAAACCCCGCTTAAGGGGAGACCCTCCTTTCTGAGCAAAGTGTCCCCTTCAGTGGAGTGCTCCCTTAAGCGGGGTTAAAATAAACTAAATAAAGATTTCTGTTCCGGGAAAACTGTCCCCTTAACCCTTTAAGGACGGCTGCCTATGGCTGAACTCCACACTTGGGGACGGCTACAAGTGACTATGTACAGTTCTAGGGGACGGCGGCATTGTCCTCTGACCTCTAATTTCGAAAGTTTCTCTAATATTCATTCCCTTGACACATTCTACGGTCTGGCATAAAGTTCATTTTCCACTACGGCGATCCCTTCAGAGACCGTTGGAACCTTGTTTGATAAATAGAGACCGTTTTCTACAATCATGAGGCTGCTTCTCACGTCATGAGGCTCCCGCCGTCTGGTTTTGTTGACCTTGACGTCATGAGGCTCCGGTCGTCTGGCCTTGTTGACCTTGCTGTAGAGGGGAGGGTCAACTGACGTGGGCGGAGGCCTGCTGACAGGTAGGTCTGGCTCTGAACTACCTGTTTGAGCTTCACCTCTGTCTCCAGGTGGGGTGTGCTGATAATGGTGGTCGTTAGGGGGCGTAGGCATGGCAACCTCTGACGTCATAGTCTTCCTGAAATATCATTCAACATGATTAGCATACTTCTACATGTATGAGTATAAAGTGATTGAAATCTTTCTAAAGCGGGATTCACACGTAGAGACTTATGTACCTGAGACGGGTGTACTTCACACCTTCAAGTGGGATTCACACGTAGAGACTTATGTACCTGAGACGGGTGTACTTCACACCTTTAAGTGGGATTCACACATATAGACTAATGTACCTGAGACGGGTGTACTTCACACCTTCAAGTGGGATTCACACGTAGAGACTAATGTACCTGAGACGGGTGTACTTCACACCTTTAAGTGGGACTCACACGTAGAGACTAATGTACCTGAGACGGGTGTACTTCACACCTTTAAGTGGGACTCACACGTAGAGACTAATGTACCTGAGACGGGTGTACTTCACACCTTTAAGTGGGATTCACATGTAGGGACTAATGCACCCAAGACGGGTGTACTTCACATCTTTCCCCTAATCTCAGACAATTTTCCCTTGGAACAATATTCTCATGGGAAGGTTCTTTTTATCTGTTCTCGATTCCAATGCACATCTACCGATTTCCTTACATTGATGTACCTTTGTCGGCGACAAAGGAATGGTAATGTGTCTCAGGAGCGGCATCGTAGTGGAGCCGGCCGTAGTCGGTAAATGTAGCACAGCTAGACAAGGGTGAGCCACCGATTAATGAAACCCCGTCCTTGAGAGGTTCTTTTGTCGCTGATGAGTTGTCGATGTTTCGAAATCGGTAGATATGTATTGGGCTTAACTCTTTCTGTCCGAGCCTGAATGGGGAGCGTGCACACTATAGGACGAGGCATAATACTGCTATAAATCCCAAGGGGACGAGACTATCGCCGCAATGGCGTCTGTTTGTGGTATGTTTGTCACTTAGTAACCTGGTATATATAGGTTACTATAGTTACTAATCGAATGCCCACAGAGTATATTTATGAACATAGTATTTTTTATTTGTTGTGAAAAAATAGTGTAAATCTATTTATTATTTTTCATAAACATAACGTTTGTGATGGTGACACATAAACAATGCCTGGAGGCATTGCTCGTCCCCTGGGTGGGAATGCCTCCAGGCATTGCTCGGACTGAAAGAGTTAATGCTGGAGACACACCAAGCAAGTAACGCGGCGATTTCCGGAATCGCCAACACAAAATGGCGTGTATATGTAAGCTGTTATTTCATATTTCACCTGAATATTGCGTCAGAGATGCTAAATCATTGGTGGGCGATATTTCTATGAAATAATATCGCACATACACGCAGTTTTTTGTTGGTGATTCTGGAGATCACTGCCGTTACTTGCTTGGTATGTCCCCAGCATTATGTCGGAGACACACCAAGCGAGAAACGCAGCGATTTCCGGAATATATGCGTTATTATTCTATATTCCACATGGTTTTTACTTCCGAGTCATTAACTTATGGGTGGGAGATATAACTGTAAAATAATTTTTCACACATATGCTATTTTGTGTTGGCGATTACAGAGATCGCTGCCTTGACTTGCTTGGTGTGTCCCCGGCATTAGGGGGTGCGTCCACCAACCACGACATGGCTGCGACACGCGCCGACAAGAAAGTTCCAATCGCAGCCTTGTCGCAGCCTTGTCGTGAGAAGGGGGGCTGTCGTCACCCCTTGTCGCAGCCTGTCGGGAAGTGCACGCTCCACCTAAATATTCTATCGTAGACCACTGCGACACGCCACGAAACGCCACGACACGGCTCCAAAATCGAACATGTTCGATTTTGTCGTAACCTTGTCGGAAGGCCCCCGACAGGCCCCCGACAAGCTTCATGTCGCAGCCTGTCGTGGCCTTGTCGTAGCCTCTTGTCGGGAACTGTGGTCCACCAACCACGACAAGGCTACGACAAGGCTTCCAATCGTAGAGCTTTCGTGGACCCTGTCGGAAAGCCGTTGTCGTAGCCCTGTCGTGGTTGGTGGACTCACCCCCTAAGACTTTAAATCTCTGCATCATGCCAGGGACACACCAAGCGAGAAAGGCAGCGATTTCTGGAATCACCACCACAAAATGGCGTTTCTGCGAGCTATTATTTCATATTTCCCTTGATTATTGCTTCTGATACACTAAATTATCGGTTGGAGATATTACTATGAAAATATATCTCAGATATATGCTATTTTGTATTGGCGGTTCCAGAGATCGCCACCTTGACTCGCTTGGTGTGTCCCCGGCTTTATCCTACCCCTAATAAAAAACCGCCATAGACTTAGCATAGGGAAATTTTATGTGGCAGGCCGTGACATAAAGTGTTTTTTATGCCACTAGAGTAATAACAATATTGATCAATCAGAGAACAGGATGTCAGCTACTATGAAGAAAAAGTTCTGTTGGTCATTGACTCAATACTTATCTTTTAGTAATATAAAAGCATAGACGAGGTAGGATAAATACGAAACCAAACTCGAGTTAGACTTGTCAGTGTCTATGCCGCTCTGGTCAGGTCTGCTCCTCACTACACTCGGCTACGCCTCGTGTCGTAATACACGACCTGCCCGTCGTGGCATAAACATTGTCAAGTCTAACTCTCGTTCGGTTTCTACTAATTATCCTCGCAGCTATGAGAAAGTGAGGTTGGAGCTCCACTCGACTGTCAACTTTTAAAGTCTCATCTCTGTAACGAGTTCTCAGGTTCCTTATGTCTACTCTCTCATGAGCTGTCACGGCAAGGATATTAATTCTCATTCAAAAGGCTTCTAACCTTTTCTCATAATGTTATATTTTCGGATTTATCTTATGACTCCTACCTCTTCCATTTCATGCAGGCAAGAAGCAACACCAACATGGCAGCCAGCACGACTCCTCCGGCGATACTCCCTCCTATGACTGCACCTTGAGGGGAAAATAAAAAATGAATTATTTTCTTCTACTATTCTGTAGAAGTAATCAGCCTATCGGCCGGTGTGAGGGAGGCCACTTGCATCACCCATAATAAGCATGTGATCCACCAAGAGTGAGTTAGGGCCGGACGATGACCATGTGGAGGAATTGTGGACGTCGGCCACCCAAATGGCTCATCGGGTCAGATCAGCTGGAACAATCTACCTGGTGGATCAGCAAATCGACCGGAATCGGCTGGAATCAGCCGGACCAGCCCATTGAAAAAACCCTGTCGCCCGCACCCATGCAGTCCTCGCCTCTGGCTGGCCGGCCCTGTAAAAACCAGCCAGCCGGCCGCTGCTGGTCGTCTCTGAGCGTCGATTTAGGTGGATCACGTGCTCACAGTCCCTGTACTTTGTTTAGGTATGGGGATTTAGGAAATCCATGGTGTACGGGTGTAACAGTGGTACTGGATGGGTAGTGCCCTACCATCGGGGTTAGGGAGGCCACCAGCACCCCTGGGTAGTCCAACCACTTCATTCCCATAGGCTCTGAGGGAGACAGGTTGATCTATTTATCAAGTATCCGCCCCATAATGGAGTACTGTGCCTTCCTATAGGAGGGAGCTACAATAAAAGCCATTGTGAAGCTGCAACGCTTGCAAAATCGTGCGTTAAGGTGTATATTGAACCGATACAATTGAGACGATAGCGTGGATTATTTGTACGTAATGTGCAAAATGCCTAAGTTATTGGACAGGTGTAACGAGCAGTATTGACCATCATATATAAGTTATCGGGGAACCCGTCTATGCTTGACAGCTGACAGAGGGGAACCCGATTGGATAATAAGTTACGGTTTGTAGAAAGACCGTTTAAGGGAATGGGATATAAAAAGTCCCCACTCTTTAGTGAAGTGGAACTGTGGAAGCAATTGCAGGGGATATACAGAGAATGGTTATTAAGGACCTGTTCAAGAGGGCGATAGCTGGGAAACAGAATGATTAGCTTTAACGGGACAAAAATATATGAGAAGGAATAGATAATCAAACTATTAATGTATTCTGATAGGATAGAAAGCTGGAAAGCTCGAAAAAGTTTACCCGCCTTGTTCTATATCTGTTTGATTATGCAACTCTAACTAATTGTTGGCATGCTACTGCCTGTTTATTATTATTATTATTATTACTACTCCTATTTAATGTAATCACTATTACTATTGTTAACGTGATTATGATATAGATAACAATGAACATTCTATCCTGTTTCCTCATCTCATCTCATCCACTGTTTATTCACTCTGTTGGTATGATAGAGATGTCCAGAGACCTCAAGAATTGAGATACAATTGTATTCATTGGAAGAACTGTAAATTCCCTACAGAAATGAATAAGGTATATTTTGTAAAAAAAGTCCTTGGTAGAGATCCTGTGGTACATGATGGGTAGTGCCTTGACATGCGGACAAGGAGGCCATGAGTACCCCAGATAACTCACCCCATGCAGCCGTTTCAGATCCTAATCCTGTTAGATCTTCCCTTCCTAGAAGTAAAGCTAGAAGTTTTGGCAGGGCACTACCCACTCGGCACCTCCCTAGCTACCCACATGGCATGATGCTTAGGAAAAGTTAACTTAATAACCCCATCAAAGGCCAACTTACACCTAGGAAGGAAGAACAATTAGGATAACTAGGATCTGGTAAGGCAGCATGGGGTGAGTTATCTGGGGTACTCATGGCCTCCTTGTCCGCATGTCCATCTGGGACCTGTTTCAGTAGTCTCGTGACATTAGGCCTAGACAGACATCAACAGCGGCACCAACAGTGCAAGCAACAGCGGAAAAAGACTAGCAAATATCAGAAATCTTCTTCATATTTGGAACGATTATAGGTTATATAATCTCCCCTACTCATGTTAAAGTGTCATTGCTTAATTCCTACAAGAAGTGAGTGAAACTCCGCTTGTCATCGATTGCAATATTGTGATCTGTCTGTTTGGTGTCACAGACGCTATCTAGACATGTCACGAAACTACTGAAACATGTCCCAGGTACCACAGGATCTTTACCCAGGACATGTTTTTTCCTCAGAACCTATGGAATGAAGTGGTTGGGCTACCCGGGGGTACTGGTGGCCTCCCTAACCTCGATGGTAGGGCACTACCCATCCAGTACCACTGTTCCACCCGTACACCATGGACTTCCTAATTCCTAACCTCAACCCCAACCTAAATAAGTGCAGGGACACTATGGGTGATGCAAGTGGCCTCCCTGACCAGATGGCAGGGCACTACCCACCCTGAACCTCCCTAGCTACCCATATGGTATGAAACTAGGCATGGATTGACATAGTAAACCTAATTCAACCTTAGCACAGCCACAGGAAATAACATCCCC
The DNA here is from genome assembly GCA_950022655.1 of Alentia gelatinosa. Classification (NCBI taxonomy): domain Eukaryota; kingdom Metazoa; phylum Annelida; class Polychaeta; order Phyllodocida; family Polynoidae; genus Alentia; species Alentia gelatinosa. The sequence goes on along the minus strand of OX465581.1, from coordinate 2,721,193 downwards.
CTGTCAAAAAATGGGAATAACATCATCCCATACCTGTTATAGTTGTTATAGTTTTTATTGTTATTTTGTTATTGTTATTGTTGTTGTTTTCTGTTCTTTTCTTTTCAGGTATAGTGTCGGATTGGACCTATAGTCAAGTAAAAAAAAAACTATCCGAAACGGCCACATCTCGCACTGACTGCAGTAGGGTTTCAAATATTAAAAAAAAAATGTGATGAAATAATCTGTTCTAGACCTTGTAACTGTACTTCATGAGTTCTAGTTGATTTGTCAAGTTTCTGAACTAGGCTATTATAGCCCCAGAACTTAACACTATAAAATCTAAACTGTTCTATTATCATTTCTCAGCATAACAATGAAGATTCCATTCAAATGTGTTTAAATTTACACTGGCCCCTGGGTTTGACCGGCGAATGAATTCTTATCACTCTAATACATTGTCACAAATGGGAAATCCTTAAATATTCACTAAATACATGACAATGACAATTGGTTAATATCTAAGAATAGTCTGATTTGTGACAGGGATATAACACCACAATGTCAATATCGAGTTCCAGATATTCTCCTTAACTGGTAAAAAATGAAAAAAAATATTTCTGACTGTAGTTCACTCTCCTAGCAGAGATCCTGCGCTCTACTTCCTGCGGCCGCTTGTGTCTCTGCACCAACCTTTCTGTTTGGGACAAAATCTGTTCCATCTGCCAGTTTTTCAAATATCCTAAATTCTTAGCAATTTTTTGGGAGTATTTTCTGCTATAATTGTATATAGAGATGCACATATTTATATGGTAATTAATATACATTCATTTCTGTGTTTTTTTTGGTTTTTTATTATCTCAAATCAGACATAGTCTTATGGATTACTTTCTTCAGTGGGAGGCACCTCATCTGTTGCAGGGTTTTTGTTTGTCAACATGACACATATGCTCATTGAAAAGGGCAGTCTAATCAACTGTGGATTGACATTATAAAGTGGTTTAAAGCTGAAAAAGGAACAGCTGGATTGTCTGTGAAGCTCAATTAACAATTCCGTTATTTCCCATCTGATAATATATGAGTTGTTTGAGTTTCATAACTTTTGACAGTTGCCTTGTTTTGAATCCGAAATGTTAGCTGGTTCCCCCTGTTATAAGTGGATACCAAGGAAACCAGCATATGACAGCGGTTGAGGCCAGAGGAGGTGTGAAGTGCAGCGCCCCTTTTATCCCACCCCTGGTACAGGTTGTGCCATTGAGTTAACGTTGAAATAAAATACGCCACGCTCACCTACGTAAAGTTACACTACTACGCCATGGTGGTGGCAGAGAACGTAGCAACGTAGCAACCAATGAACGTCGCGGGAAAAAAAATAGTTCCGACGTTATTGTTTGAACAATTCAATACATGATTATATTATTGCTTAAAATCGACCATAAGGTCCGTGTTGGGGGTGAGATAAAAACAGAACCGCTTTCGAAACGTATTTTGAACCACTACGCTCACTCGTTTCGATGCTCTGTATCGTCACGAGGCTATGCCTCGTGACAATTACTACGCATCCAAACTCGTGGCGTAGTGGTTCAAAATTCGTTTCTAAAGACAGTTCTGCTTAAATACCAACCCGACTCATACATGCAAGCGCGGCAGGATTCAAAGTGCCACTTTCAAACCTGCCAGCATTGGGGAAGGAGCTCTAGATAATGGACTGTGTGTGGCTAGTAAGCCCTAGCCTATGAGAAATAAGGCTGTATTTCACAACACCAAACAGCCATAAAACGTGGAGCTCTATTGAGCTCTATTGTGGTTTGGAGTACATTAGATGTCACTCTATCAATATCTGACAAGACTTCGGATAGAGCTCTAACAGTTTGTATGTAGTAGCTGTTACTAGTTAGCCTATTTCTGCTATATTTTCGGATAGGAATCTGCATCAGCTGTCATTTGAGTCCATGCCAAAACGATAGTCACATTATAGGCCAGGTAACGAGTTCCATTTTTTTGGTGCATTATGGGTAACACCTCCATTTCTTGCACTCTTCTACCAGAGATCCTATACTCTAATTCCCCAAAAGATCTGCTGGGCGAGTTGGTAGACTGAGACTGTAGAGCCTAGACTGGCCTCAGTCCCTGTATCTTTTTAAAAAATTGTGTTATGAAGGTGGCCATCTACAGGACAAGAGTGATTGTTAGTTCTGTCATCAACCGTCAGGAAATTGTAAGATAGCGCCACTGTAGTCAGGAGATAATCACAATTATCTACTTTTATAATCTATAGATTATTGTGAGACTGCTTAAACCCCTCTATGGCAAGCCAGAAAATGAAAATGAAGAAAAATCCCTTGATAACTGGACCCTGTGTTTTGTTTGCGTCAGGGGCAAGATGGCCGCCTCCATAACACAATGTGTATGTGCCTTATAGTGGTTGGCCCCCGACTACAGTGCCGATATCTTACAATTCCCTGGTGGATGATGGCAAAACTAGCAATCACTATGTGCCCTATATATCAAGATAGTAATTATATAGAACATACTGACCATGCTGTACAAGCTACAAAATGAGATGATAATTCACGGTTCATACAGAACGAGGAGTTTATGCGGAGTTCCGTATAAACCATGAATTATCATCGAGTTTTGTGGCTTCTACAAGCAAGGTAGGTCGTTCTATATTTACTATATACCCGAGATTTAAAAAAGATCTTTAATTTCATTTGGCTTAACAACCAATATTTCAATAAACGTGTATGGGAAGTTAGTCCGTATTTTCCCGTAGGGACCAATTGTCCGTACATTATTTTTACGTTATATGGTGAAACGGTGCGTATTTACAGTATATACGGCATGGGTATATAGTAAACGGTGCGTATTTACAGTATATATACGGCATGGGTATATAGTAAACGGTGCGTATATACAGTATATACGGCATGGGTATATAGTAAACGGTGCCTATTTACAGTACAGTGGAACCCCGCCTAACGGACACCCCGCGTAAGCGTTAACGGACACTTTGCTCGGAACGGTACCCTCTATTAGATGTTTATTTCAACCTCGCGTAAGCGGACACCCCACGTAAGCGGACACTTTGTCCCGGAACGAAGGGTGTCCACTTACGCGGGGTTCTACTGTATATACAGCATGGGTATATGGGTCAGATTTTCTCAGAATGTACAATCCCATGAATTTAGGTCATTTTGTACATAATCATCCGTGAAAGCTTTAATAATTAATATATTCAAAAATGGGTTTCTGGATGTTATGTAGGACATTCCCAGCTTTAAATTGATATAAAGTTTGACTTTGTATGACAACTTCTTCATTATGCAATAAATCATGAAAGTCTGAAAATGGGTAAAAATGGTAAAAATGACCAAAAAACAACAATACCATAAGCGTCATAATATTAAATATTACATTTTCAGCATATGGCAAGCAACTTTTTCTGTGAGCTGTATCTGTTTTCTATGCCATACAAAATATTGGTGGGTATCTGGGTATTTTTTCCTGGATTTTTCATAGGTCTGACAAAAAATGGGTTTGTCACTTTTTCGCGCGGAACGTCCGAAACACCATTTTCATACTTATAAAATGGTATCTAATTTCACGCCTATTACACAACTAACACTTCCTATATACTCCCTAAGATGTTGTGCAATTATAAGTAAAGTTATAGCCTTATCCATCCAGTATTAAGTGAGTGAGCACAGATTGAAAACCACTTACCTGTTTTTATACTGAACCACCTTTCGCCCGTGACACCGGATGTTTTTGTCAATATTTCTGGAATGCACTAATATTCACTTCTGTGGTTTTCTACACTTGAAGTATATGTTATTGTGCATATGTTGCCTAAAAATCATAAAGATTCAATCTCTTGGGGACTTGTGAGGAAGGAATTTGTAAATTTCCAGAAAATACGGAATGACCGAAACTTTTTTGGGGGAAACCATTCCTTCCGCCATAACTTTCGAATTGGCACGTAAAACCGTTACACCAGCATCTTGCATCATCCAGCGCCACATGAGGTAAGGCAGACATTTTTTTCTCTCCGAAATATTGACTAATTTTTGCTTTATCTGTGTGTTTTATGTTCTGAAATTCGTCCGAAACTTGGTGTATGTACCCTAGAAAGTGGTGAAGTATGTATTTAGTGAATGTTTCCTTGCTTTTTTTGGTATTTCGGCATTTTTCAACTTGTGCCCGTTCCTCGCACGTGGTGGTTGGGCGACAAACGGGAGTTTTTCTTTGTCTTTGGGTCGATAGCTTTGAACCTTACCCAAGAAATGGAACGGGCGAAACAATGTCAATGGTTTTATCAAATGTGCTTTTCTTCCTTCCCTGTGCACGGTGTGAAACATGCAGAGGTTTAATAGTGTAAAAAACATGTTGCTTTTCACATTTAGATAGCTATTTGGTCGTTTGGTCAAGATAGGGTTCTGGCCACATGGGTTTGACAAGGTTTCGCCCGTTCCTTTTTTTCAAATTTGACTTTTCAACTGAGCCTTTCACAAATATTTGTCTCTGCATTTCTCAAACTTTGCAACCCACATGTACTTCTGAACATGTTCTATGCGGGAAATAGTTAGATTATAAGTATTAAAAGGTTTAGAGTGTATTTAACTCTGATATGTGTTAGACTTACGCCCGTTCCGGCGAAACATTTCGGACGTTCCAGCCAAATTCATATCGCCTGCTACAACCTTGCATTTTAACCTATTCTCTCATGCTTAGTATCATTTTGTAGGTAAAACAATGTAGATTATTTGTCTTCTACTTATGTTTGTGAATTAATTGAATTTCCGCACGTTTGGGTTGTTTTGTAAAGTTTTGGACGTTCCCTTTTGTACAATATGTTCAATATAGCACTGTTACTATAGCATTACGAAGACCAAAATAAGTGTGGAGGTGCGCATTATTATACTACACAATAATATAGCACAGTTTTTAAATAAATTTTTTTTTTTTTTTCACTTTTTTTAGGCTTGTTCTATTTTACATTATTTCTCATTTTTTCATGCTCAGACTTAGTTTTTCCATTTCTTTTTTTTTCAGATTCAGCACTATACATCCCCGCCCTCCAAACCTCTACTCAAGACCCCCCCCACCTGACCCCAGCAGGATGAGGCCCCTCAAACCCAACAAGGAGTCTGTGCGACAGTGGAGGCAGCGTAAGCATTTAGACCCTGCTTGGCTTCAGAAAGAGCGGACGAGGAAGAGGGAATGCCGGGCTCGACTGAAAGCCTCCCAAGATGTGGCTGCGCAGGAGCTGCAGCGGGTTAAGGCCAACGAGCGTAAAGAGAGGTACCGCTCCCGCAGGCGGGAGCAGGCTGCTGCCGCTGCAGCTGCTGCGACAGCCACATCCACGGAGGACCCAGTCGACCCCGTGGAGCAGCCTGCTGTTAATCCCCCCGAGTCCCACTCGGAAGAGAGTGTAAGGAATGTTGGCCTCTACAAAACTCTTACGAGTGGGATTCGGAGACGGTTACAGCAGGCTCCTCAAATCCCCTCTTCCTCCTCCGCCAACCCTGCCTCCACTCTCCCACAGGCTCCTCTCCAACCCACCCCCTTCACCTCCACCACACCCACACCCAGAAGAAGACGCCCCCCCAAAGTTCGATCCCCATCCCCCCCTACCCCCACCTGCTCTGCCATGATCATACCCCCACCTACAACCCAAAGAAGACATACCTCCTCACTCCCTTCCACCTCTCCCACACCCCCACCCACAACCCAAAGAAGACATACCTCCTCACTCCCTTCCACCTCTCCCACACCCACACCCACATCCAGAAGACGTTCCTCCCCACTCCCTTCCACCTCTTCCAGACCCACACCCACATCCAAAAGAAGACATTCCTCCCCACTCCTTTCTACCTCTCCCACACCTACACCCACAAGAAAAAAAACAAAAAAAAACAGAAAAAAGTTCTTCCTCTCCAGCCCCTTCAACCCCCTACACCCCCCCTGCCCCTGCTACCACCACCCCAGAACCCACCACCCCTTCCACCGACACACCCCTCCCCTCTGCCTCATCCTGCACCACCAAACCCTTCACCTTTTACAGGAAAGCCCCTGCCCCTGCCCCTCCTCCTCCCAAGTCCCCTCCCCCTCGGACCACAGCCGTCAACTCAACACCACCTTCTGCCAGTAGGACAACCAAAATTGAAGAGTTGGCGTAAGTATTCTATGTTAATGTAGTTTGTAGTCACTTTTTACTATGTACACACATTTAGAATTGTAGATTTATTACACTACTGCAGCTGCTACATGATAGGTAGAAATGAATTGGTGTTGGGAGAGTGCATCATATTGTTAAGCTGTGTCTACACGTACATGTACATGTATGTATGGATGTGCAATTATAATATTATTATTTATCTCTTCACTCCATGTGAACAGATAACAGTGTAAACTTTTTCCAGTGTGCATATTGTTCAAGATTGCAGGTGTTGGGAGCATGTTACTTTTAAGATGTATCTCGATGTAGATTTTCTTTTGATTTCCAGGGCTGTGGTCCGACGGTGCTGCGAGAATAAGGCGCCCCAGTAAAAAAGTCACCTCAGCATAGCCGTGAGTTTTTAATTCTGACATTTAAGCATTCTATGCACGATTTGCATGACATGTATTTGTTAAGCTTTTGCATGGTGTGAATTATATAAATACACAAGACATACAGTTATTCTTCTAATTCAAGAGGTTTCTAATTCATGTATATATAAATTATATAGATTATCTCCCCATAAATTATATAGATTAAACTATTAATTAATCATGTATGAGTGAACCAAGTGAAAGTAATATTATTTTCAATTAGAGATTATTTCTGGAATGGAAAAACAACAACTTTAAACAATATTTCTGGAAATGAGATAAATAATTATTTACAATTTGTTTAGATGTCAATTGGAATGTAACCTCTTTTCAGATCCCCCATCACCCCCCGCAGGCCTATAGAGGCCAGTGGCCCGAGAACTCCACGTACGTCCGCTCTGTACTACAAGCTGCGGAAGGCGAAGGCTGCTCGGCTGAGCGTGGAGAGGGAGAATGTTATGCTGAGGGCCAAGCTTCATGGCCTGCAGAAGGGTGTCAGCCAACGACACAGTGCTGTTCCTGTGCCCGAGGGAGCGACAGGGCAGGATGTTGCCTCCGACGTGCTGCCTGACCGGGACCCTGTGTGCACAACACCACCAGTGCGCACACCACCAGTGCGCACCCCCACCACACCGACTTCCCAACCGACGCCACCTCTTCCACTCTCAGGTGAGGTGCACAAAGCCAGAATATACGATGTCATCACCGCTGCCATCAAGCGTCTGCCCAGAATGCAGCGTCGTAGAGTCCTGGCCAAAATTGTGTCGCCGGTGGAGTTACGCTCGGTACGTGGGGCATCTCGACTCTCACGGGATGTGGGCCTGGACCGAAGAACTCTCTCTTCACCGTGGAAGGACAAGTCGGGTATAGCTGCCTTCCACACAACATCTTTGGCTATAGTTGACTTCCTCAAGAGGCCTGAACACTCTATTACTCTTCCAGGGAAGAAAGACACTGTCACTTTGAGGAAGGTTAAGTTCCAGAAAGTCCAGCTGACAGAGTTCCTCCATGTTCTTCATGTTAAGTTCCGAGAAGAATTCCCTCATCTCCGAGCTTCCCTGAGTTTCTTCCGCAGTGTTCGTCGGAAGCACCGCTACATCCTTCCGGTGCACTGCCACAACACTAGTATTTGTCTGTGTGTTAAGCATCAGAACTTTGCTTTGCGGATGAAACCTCTCCACGGACTCGGCCTTCCTCTTCTACCCGACAGCTTTCTGCAGGTTCCGTGGGTGGCTGTGGATGCGAAGCTGGACCGGTTGCCAGCTGTCGTTTCCGTGGACATGTGGAAGCGATTGGATGTTGTGTATGGCGATGAAGGCAAGACAACGAAGAAGCTTCGCATCGTCACACAGACGGAGCCATGCGACACCTTCAGGCAAGAACTGAAGTCTGACTTTTCCCTGATGGAGAGCCACGTCAGGAGAGTATACGCCCAGTACCAGGCCCTCCGTCGACTTCGCGAGAACCTCACTCCGGGGGAGTGTACGGTGCAGATGGACTTTGCTGAGAACTGGGTTGTCAGCTACCCTGACGAACCGCAGTCTGTCTACTTCGCAAAGGAGCCGGTAACCGTTCATCCTGTGGTTCTCCACTTCAGGGAAGAGGGAGGTGTCCTTTCACACAAGTCTTTGGCCATCGTTTCTGATGAGCAGAGACATGACTCTGCAGCTGTTTTTTCCTTTATGAAAGTGATCAACAAAGTCCTTTCCGAAAAGGTTCCTGGTATTTCTTGTGTTCACTATGTGACTGATGGCCCCACGTCACAGTACCGTAACAGTGCGTGTTTCAGTATCATTGCCAAACACCAGCAGCTCTTCAACTGTGCGGCGACTTGGTTATACTTTGAAGCAGGCCATGGGAAGGGAGCCTGTGACGGGATTGGTGCTGCAGCTAAACGCATGGCCGACTCGACTGTGAAACGCCGCATCTTCATCCACAATGCTGCTGACTTTGCCTGTGCTGGTAACCGTGTCCCCAGTCTTGTCCGGTATTTTCATGTTCCTGTGGAGGACATTCGTCAGGCCCGAGAAGAACTATCTCTCCTCATCACTGCCCGGCCGGTACCTGGTACAATGAAGGCCCATTCCGTGATGTGCTGTGTTCCTGGACACTCCATTGCTCTTCGGGAGACTTCTTGCTATCTTCCATGTTGTTACTCTTCTGCTGCCTTCCTGGGTGGCTGTGAAGGGTGGACTCGTCACAACCTCTTTCAACTTGATCAGCCCGCTTCACCAACAGAGAGCTTGCCAGCCAGCAGTGTCGTCTCACCAGCTACAGGGTCATGGCTTGCTGCTGTCTATGATGGCAAGTGGTACATCCGGGAAGTCCTCAACAGTGATGCCGACAGCGCTGAAGTCTCTTTCCTTTAGCCTGGTTGTGACGAAAGATGTCGGAACAATTTCAAGTGGCCTGCGACACCAGACATTCTTGATGTGCCCCTTGCAGACATCTTGTGTAGAGTACCCAAGCCGGTCTATACTGGGAAAGGACGGAGGGCCCATTTTGAACTCTCACCAGCACAAATAAGTCACATCCAAAGTGTTTTTTCAACTTTTACCTAATTTCTTGTACTTATGGAATGTGGTTTTTGCAATTTCTCTCCTGCTTTGTAAGTATAGAGTGGAGAAAAGTGTGCTGGAACGGCTGAAATTGTGCAGGCCGGAACGTCCGAAACATGCTTAACCTTGTGGAGACTGGGCCAATAGAGTTATTAAATTGCTTATGAAGGTGGTAGAAAATTCTAATTAATTCATAATACATATTTTCACATGTTCTGGTACATTTTTCAATTTATCCTTTGCAATTTTCACTTGTTTCTTACTGTGGAAAGTATTGATTTGTGATTTTCAAATTGATTATTCTAAAGATGCCACCTTTTTTCCATTAAATGTTATATTTCTTAGAACTAGGAACCTATGTACAGAGGTACATGTGGATATTTCCTTGTTGAGTAACAAGTTCTTTGCCTCTCCAGGCCACTCTGCCTTTCACAGGCACTGGGTAATGTGTAGAGGAAAGTTTTGGAGGAACGTCCGAAACTTATGTAAGGTTTCAGGTTCTCACCCGGGTGGTGTAGGAAATAGGTTCTTAGCTATCTAAAACCATTTGTTTCATATAGTAGAGACGTTGGGGAGTGTGTTGGTGGGTTTCGCTGGTGGTTCTGAGCAATTTAACCTAGTCCTTTGCTCTTTTGAAATTTCAACTTGTCTTTTTTTACGTGGTATTTCCGCCTACCACCACCCAGCAGGCTCCCTGATTTTAAAATAAGTATCTCTTGAAGGTTGAATACACTTCTGAAGTGTACGTGTACATGTTTGCTACAAACGTAGCAGTTTTGGTGCCTCTGAATGTAATATTTACTGTGATACATGTGGTTCTGTGTGGACATAGGAAACTGGTCACGGGCGCAAGTTTTGGAGGAACGTCCGAAACAAATGTAAGGTCTCAGGTTCTCACCCGGGTGGTGTAGGAAATAGGTTCTTAGCTATCTAAAACCATTTGTTTCATATAGTAGAGACGTTGGGGAGTGTGTTGGTGGGTTTCGCTTGTGGTTCTGAGCAATTTAACCTAGTCCTTTGCTCTTTTGAAATTTCAACTTGTCTTTTTTTACATGGTATTTCCGCCTACCACCACCCAGCAGGCTCCCTGATTTTAAAATAAGTATCTCTTGAAGGTTGAATACACTTCTGAAGTGTACGTGTACATGTTTGCTACAAACGTAGCAGTTTTGGTGCCTCTGAATGTAATATTTACTGTGATACATGTGGTTCAGTGTGGACATAGGAAACTGGTCACGGGCGCAAGTTTTGGAGGAACATCCGAAACTTAAATGGGTTTATTTAACGGTACAGCATGGTATAATATTTATACTGGTAACTTATGATATTTGCATGCCTGTACAGTAGGGATGTATAGCTTTGTGTAGAAGTATTTATATTCCAAATTGGATCTCTTATGGCTAGTGTACACTAATTTAAAAAAAGTTAATTAATTTTTTATGCTTAATTTCAACTTTTCCAAAATGTGAGCAAAAGTTTTTCATATGATAGACATGGTAATATTCATAGGAGCCTAGTGAAATTTGGTATAGCACAAGTTCAGTATAAAATCCATTAATTTTGTGAATCTTGCCTTTGTACTCCTAATAGAAATCACTAGACAGTATTTCAACTCATAGCATGTTGAAAATATTTCGGACGTTCCATAAGAAAAATCAACTTTTACTGTAACAAGTGTAAAAACTGAACCGCTTGGAGAAAGTCAGTATAATTGGTATCCACAAACAGCTGAGATGTTGCTCTAAAAGAAATAAAGGTTTTTTAATTGATTACTTGAAATTTTTTAATTTTTGTTTGTGTTGCCCCAAAAGTCTGAATTGTACATTTTGGGAAAATCTGACCCATATACGGCGTGGGTATATAGTAAACGGTGCGTATTTACAGTATATACGGCGTGGGTATATAGTAAATGGTGCTTATTTACAGTATATACGGCATGGGTATATAGTAAACGGTGCGTATTTACAGTATATACGGCATGGGTATATAGTAAACGGTGCGTATTTACAGTATATATGGCATGGGTATATAGTAAACGGTGCGTATTTACAGTATATATACGGCATGGGTATGTAGTAAACGGTACGTATTTACAGTATATACGGCATGGGTATATAGTAAACGGTGTGTATTTACAGTATATACGGCATGGATATATAGTAACAATACAGTCTACACCTAGACGATGCCCTGAGTTCTACATATACACATTAAACATCAATGTTAGTTCCGTCCTCTTACTAAAGTCTATAATTGAGATTAGTAACACTCACCCTCTCTTGTCCTGTAGATGTCGACGTAGGTGGTTGTATTCGGCAGATTGTCAATGCTTTCTCTTATAACAGTTTGGGTTCCAGGAGGAGTGATTCCTGGATGAGCAGAATTATCCAGAACCAAGTTAAAACTGGTTTAACCCTTTAAGGACGGCCGCCTATGGCAGAACTACACACTTGGAGACGGCTACTAGTGACTATGTACAGTTCTAGGGGACGGGGGCATTGTCATGTGAACTCAAAATTGGAAGGTTTATCACATGATATAATTTGTTATCCTTGATATTTTAATTTCTATTATTTAGAATTCAAAAATATGATGTTTTGCCTACGTCCTGTGCAAATTTCAAGTTTATTGTTAAAATATTTCCTTTTCAAAAATAATTTCATAAATGTCCATCAAATGATACCTTAAGGCATCATCCGCCCCCGGCCGGTTGATGCCTTAAGGCATCATCCGCCCCCTGCCGGGTGATACCTTAAGGCATCATCCGCCCTTAAAGGGTTAATCTGATTTGGTGACAGTTATTTGGACAACATAGAGCGAATGAACTACCCCCAGACTGCCATTTCCTTGACCCTGAATGTTCTCAGGGTTGAAGGTCCACCCAAGAGCAATCACAAGTTGCCTGATGAGGCTTCATTACAGTCGAAACCATTAGAGAGAAAACAAAATGTGCAAAAGTAGCTACCAACATAGGTGTGATCAACGAGTATAGAGATTCTCTATACTCATTGGTGTGATACAAAAAATGCAAGAGAGGGATACGAGAAGGACGGGGAAAAAAACCCGTAAAAGACACAGCCCCCTGTCCTGATGGACTGGGGCGGGGATATGAATTACCAACCTCTATGTACCCTGTCCTGTCAATCATCATGCTATATAAGTGTGATTGTGATGTTGTCATTAAAACCAATATGTATAAAAAATACAGCAAGCTCATACAATAAGAGCAAGGTAATTATGTAATCCATATTAAATACCAGTCAAAGGATTGATAGCCATTACAATGAGAATATGCAATCTAAGGTTATCATCATATTGAAAACTCAGCTAGACTTTCTATTTGAACTGAAATATAGAAATATAGAAGTAATATTTGAACTATTATATGTGGAGTGACACATGTAAACTACGAGGGATAGTCACATGTAAACTACGAGGGATAGTCACATGTAAACTACAAGGGATAGTCACATGTAAACTACGAGGGATAGTCACATGTAAACTACGAGGGATATTCACATGTAAACTACGAGGGATAGTCACATGTAAGCTATGAGGGATAGTTACATGTAAACTACGAGGGATGGTCACATGTAAACTACGAGGGATAGTCACATGTAATCTATGAGGGATAGTCACATGTAATCTACGAGGGATAGTCACATGTAAACTACGAGGGATAGTCACATGTAAACTACGAGGGATAGTAACATGTAAACTACGAGGGATAGTCACATGTATAACACAATCTTTGGGAAAATACCGAAAATAAAGAGAGCTATGCTCAAAACTAAAAAAAAAAGAATTACTTCCCAGCAGCACGTCACGTGTGACGTACGGGGTATGTGATCACGTGACTTGGTAAAATTTCGCCATTTTTAGGTATATAATAATAAGAAAACAGGCTGACTGTCTTCGTACGTGAAAATCCTTAGTAAAATTAGTGATCACATACATCCCTCTGCCTACCGCATCGGGATGTATGTGATAAAAAAATTCACCGCGTATTTTTGACGTACGTAGACAATAAGCCAGTTTCCGTATATTACTAATGTCTATAATTGAGATTATTAGAACTCACCCGCTCTTGCTGTGATGCTAGTTGTACTCGGTAGAATGTCAACGCTTTCGGTCCTGACAGTATGGGTGTCAGGAGGAGTGATCCTTGGATTAACGGAATGTTCTGTTGTTGGTTCACTGGGAGTTGTAATCAATTCTCGCTGTGGACACAATGGTTGGCAGACAGATCCTGCTGGCTGTATTACACCCTGAACCTTAACCAGCAGTCTGTCGCCAAAAAACCTACCCCGTCTGTCTGTATGTGGAATGAAATAAAAGGAAATTAATTATCAAAGAGAATAACATAAACTTAACTCGTAGTGCGTTGCAACGAAGCTGGGGGACATTGAATAAACTACGAACGACAAAAAATAGTATCTTAGAATTGTCATTTGGGCATTGTACGCATCATTCCATCATATCATGTCATACTTCACGCGTGCACAAATTCTTTTTTGTCATCTGCTAATATAGAAAGACATGGTTAGTGTGTCTGAATGGAATCTGTTCAGAGATATTTTGGTCAGAAATACTCACCGAGTTCATAGAATGAGGTGAGTATTTCTGACCAAAATATCGAGGAACAGATGGAATTCACAAACACTAACCATATCTTTGCAACGTTTCGTCCCATATCTTTCTATACTACACCCCTAGCAGTATTTCATAGCCATTCGCTCACAGGTATATAGTGATATTAGGAAACGTCCTTACTATGGACGAAACGGTTCCTGTTTGAGGTCAGTCGTCGATTTCATACTGCCTGATGCCGTTTCGTCCACAGTCAGGACGTTTGCTTATTATTATATGCCTTAAATCGATAAAAAAAAAATTTAATGACTCACTAAGTCACACGGCACGAACATTATTATTACTGCACCCCTAGCAGCGGGCAGTATTTGATAGACATTCGCTCACAGGTATACAGTAATACTTCATAGTTCCTCCTATATATCAATGTTTGCTATGTGACATACTAATCATCCATCATATCACCTGCACATGTGCGGAAATTGTTGTGAACCGTGGACGTCATGTTCCTTCAATTGGATGAATTCCCCTCGAGGGAGAAATTGAAACAAATACTCCAAATGAAAAAAAAGAAGTTAAATACTTCAATTAAAGCACACACTCAATTTCCTGAAGTGGGTAATTAGGTGAAAACAGTTTAACCTGTGGCGGTGAGGTGTCAGATATAGAGTGATAAATTAGAATTGTTTCTTGTCTTGTGGTATAATCAGTTCCGGCAGACCACGACGGGGAATATATTCACAGGGACCGTGGGAAAGTTTTACATTGTCGGTTACATCGAGAGCAAGCGTGCTTCACTCATATTAGAAGATCAGTTTATAGACTGACGAATGCTCGGATATTACTACGCATCAACTCTTTGGAGCATACGACCGCTTGTATCTGAAAACAGTCAATGTTGTGTATATCTGCTTGCATTACTTGGCAGAGTACAATCAACTGGGCATAGAGTGAAAAACTCGACACGGTGCACTCCTCTGATGAATTCCCAATGAATAATGGGACAGGTAACGCACAGCTTGAGCATCGAGTGAGCGACCTTGAACTTACACTGGGGCCCGTTAGATAATCTAGGCTCGTACATGTGGACTCTTTTCTGTACCACCTACAATAGTTATCGTTTAATGATATTTAAGTCTGTTCGCTAAGACAGTTTTGTCCGTTCATATGGTCGTCCATAAGTGTTGAATAAAGTTGACGCGCATCATCCCTGGGCCTCCTTGACAAACTGAAAAGGGTCTACATGTACGATCCTAGATTATTAAACTGGCCCCTGGGTCTCTATGGCATACAGAAAAGGGCCTACATGTACGATCCTAGTTTATTAAACAGACCCCTGGGTCTTTATGACACACAGAAAAGGGCCTACATATAGGGTCCTAGATTATTAAACTGGCCCCTGGGTCTCTATGACATACAGAAAAGGGCCTACATGTACGATCCTAGTTTATTAAACAGACCCCTGGGTCTTTATGACACACAGAAAAGGGCCTACATATAGGGTCCTAGATTATTAAACTGGCCCCTGGGTCTCTATGACATACAGAAAAGAGCCTACATGTACGATCCTAGATTATTAAACAGGCCCCTGGTCTCTATGACATACAGAAAAGAGCCTCCATGTAGGGTCCTAGATTATTAAACGGGCCCCTGGGTCTATATAGCTTACAGAAAAGCTAATATGTGAGTGCACATAGACCCTACAGATGTTACTAAACTCCCTTTTGCGATCTGATTATAGCCAACAATGCCACAAAAACAAGAGCAACGGCCGCCGGTACTTTTTTATGTTATAACCAGCGGCACTTCTTTGGACTGGAGATGGTTCATGGTAGAAGCAATGCTGCACGCCCCGAGACCGTCCTGCCGTCGGGCATTTTGCAACTCTCATTGCTTTCTCTGAAGGTTAGGTCCGGCGTCCACCTACTACGATATGGCTCCGATTTGGTATACGATGCACCTCCTGGTAAAAAATCAAAATCGCGTCGGGAGGTTACCTAATATCGGGGCAGCTGACCACGTTGCTGCGATTAGACGCCGATAAAAAACCCATACAATGCGTGGTGGATTGGCTTGTCTAGACATATGTCTACGATTTTGCACCTTCCCAATATGGCACCGATTTTGACATTCTGTATCGGTGCCATATCGGGAGGTCTACGATTCTATCGTAGGAGGTGGACGCCGGGCCTTAGGAGATCAGAAAATTATTGGATTGAATTTCATTATCGGCACAGTTAAGGCCCGGCCCCATTGGTGCGATGCGATTGACGCACACAGTTTATGGCCCCATAAACGGCCCCTCGGGCGGGGTTTATGACCCCTATAGCGATCGATTCATCGCACTCAATCGCAGGGAAAATTCAGGGTATGCCCCACTGATGCGATGGATTCATCGCAACCCTTTCGGTAGCATCTATAGACCTAGATATACAGCTTCATTATAATATTTACAAGAATTAATTATAATACTTTTCATTCCTCACACTCAACAAAGTATCAGAATCACACCTAGGCTAAAGGCACAGCCTGGCATTTTCACAGCTTTCACACCTCCTGAGACCTCAGTTGTGTAGTTATTAACTGTAATGGCTCCAAGGTGGCATTTGTGAGGGTATCCTGTGTAACTAACTGGAATCAATGAAGTGGGGTACAGTTTCTATGCAAATATGATAGGAAGAACTCTGTACCTGTGCAACGAATCCATCGCACATCATGAACATTTCAAGATGTGCGATGCGATGAATCCATCGCACACGCGCGCAAGTCCGGCCCCACAGGAGCGATGGTGTGCGATGCAACGGGCAGCGCCGTTTTTATGACCCTCGCCCGGCGTTTATTGCCTTTTATTGACTTGCGACGATCGCATCGCACCAGTGGGGCCGGGCAAGACAAAGCATGAAAAGATACGTATATCTGAGTTAAAACAAATCCAAAAAAGCAGCACAGTTTTGTGTTTTTCTCTACACGAGAATCTCACTTTCTTGGCTCTTCAGTCTCCAGACCTAGGTCTGGTTCACCCTGTCTCTATGTGCGGGAGAAACTCCGAGCTGACCTGACCAGAATTCTAATCTTTTATTTATTCTACCCCTAATATAAAATCCCATAGGCTTAACATTGAGTTTTCGCATGCCACGCTGACTGGCATACGGAGTTTTATATGCCACTAGTGGCATACAGAATTGTTATCACATAATATTCCAAAATCGAGGAGACGGGGTAGGATAAAATCAAAACCTGATTCGTTTTAATCTTGGCCACCCCATGTCACTCCTCAAGTTTTGGCTCTGGACTTCACTTGGCTTCGCCTCATGAAGTCACTTTGTCAAACTCCAGTCATGGCATATGGTGGCCAAGATTAAAACACATCCAGTTTTACGATAATATATACATATATATATATATGTATATATATATATATATATATATGTATATATATATATATATATATATATATATATATATATATATATATATATATATATATATATATATATGCACATATACATATGTATATGGGAGATATCACACAAATAAAAGTAAATGATACATACAGATATATCCTATTGCGAATCGTCCTTTACCATCACACGAGGATATTGATATGGTAACAGTTCTGGAGTTTGACCATATCTTCCGTAGAGGTTGAGTATCGTCAATGAATTCACATTGATGTCCAGACCCCGATGGTACCTGCACTTTTATGGCCATTCTTTGGTCTCCATCAATTTGCATGTAGTACACAACCAGACCTAGCTGATGGCCTGAATACCTGGTGTTAATAGTGATGCTGACATTTAGCTTGCTTAAATCTCTACTGTGAAAGATGCCGGAGGGTCCATGTGAGAGAGTCCTTCCTTCCTCATTTGAATGCACTTTATGAAAGAAATCACCTAAAGACATAAATAGAAGACCAAGTTTTCATTGTCAATGTCAGATACATCTAATCTCAGTTATCTACATGCAATAGAGGGAAGCTATGTTCCGGTGAGAGAAAATTAAAGTTATGAAGTAAGGCTTGAAAACATTACTACCCAAGGCCTTGGTCACGGGAAGTAATGTTTCCAAGACTTATCAAGTAAAGCATGTGATCCACCAAATCAACGCTCAGAGACGGCCAGAGGCGGCCGGCTGGCTGGTTCGTACAGGGCCGGCCGGCCATAGGTGACGAGAGCACAGTTGCGGGCGACAGGGTTTTCAATGGGCTGGTCCGGCCGATTCTGGCTGGTTCCGGCTGATTTGCTGATCCACCAGACATTGTCCCAGCCGATCTGAGCCGATGAGTGATTTGGGCGGCCGATATCCACAATTCCTCCACATGGTCATCATCCGGCCCTAACTCAGTCTTGATAGATCACATGTTTAACTCTCCGGAAACTTGGTTTCCCTATTCCTATATACCTTCAAATCAAGTTTGATAATGACAAATAGCGTTATTTGCTTATCCACCATCAAATATGATGCCAGATCCAACCTTATTGAGTAACTTGACACTATGTTTTCTCCCCACTGCTCTTTTCATTTGAATTTTGTAATAGGCAATCTGATTGGTCTAAACGTCAACCTTGGGTATATAGTAAACATCAGTCTCGGGTAGTAAACGTTATTCCACCCCCAGAACATGGTGTAACCATAGTGTTTGGTCACAGGTTTATAGGAATAGGACAAAGTTGATAGGAAATAATTCTAGTGATAATAAGTATGTATACACACCGAATGATACAACATACAAGATAAGATTAGAGGTAAGAGTAAGAGTAGAGGTTAACGTTAGTCAAATGATAATGTTTTGATAATGTTAAAAAGAACTTGGAGTTGCCTCTGTGCAATATCCTCGCATGCGCTTGGATATTACTACACAACAACTCCTTGGAGCATACGACCGCTTGTATCTGAAAACAGTCAATATTGTGTATGCTTGCATTACTTGGCAGAGTACAATCAACTAGGCATAGTGAGAAGCTCAACACGGGGCGACCCTCTCATAATATCTCACACTCTCCAAGTCGTATTCTGTACTCTCACTATGCTCGATAGGAGAAGAATTCTTAACGAACTAATCTTAGAGCCTTGAGAGTCCACTGGCCTGCCTCCCGTGCCAAAGACGTACATCAATGCAACCCAAAGATTCTTGTAATCGCAATGATGCCACCTAGCAGGAATACAGTGTGCTAGTGGATTCTCAAGGCTCTAAGCCCAGTTCATTAAGAATTCTTCTCCCATATAGTTCAGTGAGAACCTTGTACAGATTACGACTTAGAGAGTGTGAGATCTGATGAGAGGGGTGCGTAGTGAGAACCTTGTACAGAATACCACTTAGAGAGTGTGAGATCTTATGAGAGGGGTGCGTAGTGAGAACCTTGTACAGAATACCACTTAGAGAGTGTGAGATCTTATGAGAGGGGTGCGTAGTGAGAACCTTGTACAGAATACCACTTAGAGAGTGTGAGATCGTATGAGAGGGGTGCGTAGTGAGAACCTTGTACAGAATACCACTTAGAGAGTGTGAGATCTTATGAGAGGGGTGCGTAGTGAGAACCTTGTAGAGAATACCACTTAGAGAGTGTGAGATCTTATGGGAGGGGTGCATAGTGAGAACCTTGTAGAGAATACCACTTAGAGAGTGTGAGATCTTATGAGAGGGGTGCGCAGTGAGAACCTTGTAGAGAATACCACTTAGAGAGTGTGAGATCTTATGAGAGGGGTGCGTAGTGAGAACCTTGTACAGAATACCACTTAGGGAGTGTGAGATCTTATGAGAGGGGTGCGTAGTGAGAACCTTGTACAGAATACCAATTAGAGAGTGTAAGATCTTATGAGAGGGGTGCGTAGTGAGAACCTTGTACAGAATACCACTTAGAGAGTGTGAGATCTTATGAGAGGGGTGCGTAGTGAGAACCTTGTACAGAATACCACTTAGAGAGTGTGAGATCTTATGAGAGGGGTGCGTAGTGAGAACCTTGTACAGAATACCACTTAGAGAGTGTGAGATCTTATGAGAGGGGTGCGTAGTGAGAACCTTGTACAGAATACCACTTAGAGAGTGTGAGATCTTATGAGAGGGGTGCGTAGTGAGAACCTTGTACAGAATACGACTTAGAGATTGTGAGATCTTATGAGAGGGGTGCGTAGTGAGAACCTTGTACAGAATACCACTTAGAGAGTGTGAGATCTTATGAGAGGGGTGCGTAGTGAGAACCTTGTACAGAATACGACTTAGAGATTGTGAGATCTTATGAGAGGGGTGCGTAGTGAGAACCTTGTACAGAATACCACTTAGAGAGTGTGAGATCTTATGAGAGGGGTGCACCCGGGCTGGGCTGCATCTAATGTCACACCACAGCCTGCAGCATCTGTATCTCATCAAATGGGATGCAAATGCTGAACTAATGGACTTGAATATGCATTTCCGTACTGATCTGCATAAAACGTTATGGGTTCGCCAATTTTAAATGAGATATACTTTTAAAGATTGTTTACATTCCCATTTAGAGTGCCAAACTACTCTACATATGACCATAGTAATATATGGCAAACTCTGTTTCTGTTTATGTGCAACCCTTTTGTTCTCATTTATTATCCATTGTATACTAAGACCCCATTGAGAATGTATGGGGACCCATTATATAAAACCTGCCAGATACCATAACTGTGGTATACAGATTCAAATCTGTGGTATACAGCCTCAAAGACATGGAATACGAGACCTATAGTCCCTTTGTGCTATAGAGAAAGGGTCGCTATTATTAAACCTGACAATTACTAGGTTTAATTCATTCGAAAAGATAGATAATAAATACAATAAACAATGGTTATGTAAACCACTGGAGGTCGAGGGCCGCCTGTCCACATAACCATCGACTATTGTCTATTTAACGATAAGATTGAGGCATATTGGTAAATGTTCTTGATCCATGACAAATCTAGTGAAGGAATAGAAAACTTAACCTGGGAGTGGTTTATGTGTAACTTACCCGAGCGGCAAACCAGTACGGCTCCAGATTCAATTCGTCTGGGCGTACTGTCCAAGGGTTCCTTTACATTCAGCAGGCCTCTGACAAACTGTCTACTAACAAGACAAGAGCGTGCCCCGAGGCAGTTAGAGTAGAGGTCACCGCCAACACGCCGGTCCGACTGAAAGGTTAATTCATTTACACGCCAGTCTAAGATTGTCTTGCATGTACATTGATAAAAGGCCGGGTTATTTACAGTATTTATTATTATTACTATTATTATTATTATTGTTGTTGTTGTTGTTGTTGTTATTATTATTATTATCATTATCATTATTATTATTATTATTATTATTATTATTATTATTATCATCATCATTATTATCATTATGGGGCCATCCATAAAGTATGTATGCACCGAGGGGGGGTGGAGGGGGTCAACAATTTTGGAAAATCTGTGTATGCTCCCTCTTTGTTCTATTGCGTACAAGATTGGGAGAGGGGGTGGGGGGGGTCCAAAATTTTAGAATGGCCCCTATCAATATCATTATTATTACTATTATTATTATTATTATTATTATTATTATTATCCATTACAATTGTTATTATTTAGACTTAAAGTGGATGGGGCTGCAGCAGTAAACCATTATCTATGAATTATTTCTCAGTAAGCAGAAATTACGATCGATTACGGATTTTAATCAGATTATTGGCCTCAAACCCATTGACTACGAGCTCATGTGGTAGTTTTAGCGAAAGTAACGCAGTACGAGGAGCCGTCCCAATTAGGTTTTTCAGTTCAAATAGAAAGTCTAGCTGAATTTTCAATATGATGTAAACCTAAGATTGCATATTATCATTGCATTGGTTATTAATCCTTTGACTGGTATCTTAGGTGGACTACCTGATGTCCTTGTTCTTGCTGTATGAGCTTGCTCTATTTTTATACCTTTTTGTTTTAACCACAACATCACAATCACACTTATATAGCATGATGATTGACAGGACAGGGTACATATAGGTTGGTGAACAAAAACAATACAGAGTACTTATCATTATATACCTGTGTCCGAATGTCTATTAAATACTGCCCGCTGCTAGGGGTGCAGTAATAATAATATTCGTGCCCGCTGTGACTGTAACTTTATAAGTCATTAAAATGGAGTTTTAAATTTTCTTAAGGTATATGATAATGAGCAAACATCCTGACTGTGGGCAAAACTTTTATTGTTCTCGGTCATTTTTGTTTTTTGTACGGCCTTCCGCCTACGGCATCAGGTCGAACAATAAAAGTTTCGCCCACAGTAAGGACGTTTCCTAATATTACATACAAGAGACAGTGTGCAGATTTCATACAAAAAGAGGAAACCAGTTATCTAGCATTTGCCTAGAATATGACACATGGGCAAAGAGTCCTTGACTTACTTCCCGATGGATGGACAGATGGGATATAAATCTAATATTTCGTGTTATCATGGGTTGGTTCCCAGCAATGGTAATCTTAGATTTCCCAATATAAATGTCATGTTTTCTAAATGGACATGACCTTCAGGACACAGCTTACACCTGTCAGCGGAAAACACACCGATGTCATATAGAAGTAGGCGTAGTAATATGACGCCAAATTGGACTACTTTATGTACGCCCGAGGAGACTTGGACACGTGGAAATTAAATGTTCTTGCTGTGGAACAATCGGTGCACATGGAACTCATAAAGGGTCGTGGAAACAGAGTGTGTACCTTGGGGCCATGTCACCAGAGATGGTGATGACTGGTATTTTATTATATACCTATGTCCGAATGTCTTTTAAATACTGCCCGCTGCTAGGGGTGCAGTAATAATAATGTTCGTGCGTGCGGTGACAGCGACTTTGAATGTCATTAAAATGGCGTTTTTTCACCAATTAAAGGTATATAATAATAAGCAAACATCCTCACTGTATATGTTGAACGGGGCCTATCGACGAGCTCTTTCCCCACCACGTAGCGACCACGGAAATTTTTTCCAACCGCAGACTCTGTAATGGTGTCTAATGGAACGAAAAGGTTACATCAAACATCCTTACTGTAGACAAAATGGTTCTCGTTCTCAGTCAGTCTTCGTTTTCATACTGCCTTCCGCCTATGGCGTCAGGCAGTGTGAAATCGACCACTGACCTCGAACAGGAACCGTTTCGTCCACAGTAAGGACGTTTCCTAATATTATCTCCCTTTTGTCGATTTGTGAATATCTATATTCATCTCACCCTACTAATTGTCTCCATAGGGACTCATACTCCAAGGCCGTGAGGGTATTGTACCCAATACTCGATGGCTAATTTGGGGAGTTATTCCATAGTGAATGATGTTATATGGGGTAAGATAAAATTAGAAACCCACTCAATGAAAATAAGTTGGTCCGTACTTCACCTTGTTTGACTGCTACTTAATTCACTTAGCTTTGCTTCGTAAATTACTCTGCAGTCAAACTCGATGGAGTACAAACCAAGTTATTTTCATCTCGTGAGTTTCCTATTTAGTTCCCCTGAAAGGATATCATAACCTGTCCATGGTAGTTCTTTGTACAATTCTGTTCTCCACATCCCTATGTGACCAATACAGGTGTTGCCGTTCAGCGCCGCCTAACGGCCCACTGTGTAGTAACGCGGCCGCTCGGACAAACACGGCCGACTCCAGCCACATGCCCATAGAGCCACACAGTAATCACACCTAAAGTGTGAACGGTGGGTGTGATTACAGGAGTGTTGTTTTTTAACAGATTAAATTGTTGGAGTAAACTAGGATATTGTATCAACGAGTCTGAGCTGTCTAAACTATATAGTAGATAATTATCTTGGTTTTAACTTGGGAAAAGATAAGGATATTATAGCTAGGCAATTTTTTCCAACCACGGATCCTCGACAGGTCCATCGGAACGAAGAAATTACAAACATATTATAGCTAGGCATGCCAATGTATTAGTGTGTATGCAGCATAGGTGTCCCTGCGTTATCTAAGGTATATCTATGGCATCATTGAGGTGATATGCATGTATGACATACCAAATTGTAGCTGGAATATTATAGAATACGATGAAATCATTATTATTTCTCCGTATTACGCTCATATACTGATAGATCCAATGCTAAGGAATACGTTGCCAGGGGCTTGTTTGGCTGCAGGCATTGCGTAACCAACCAGATATCGTGCGACACCGCCCTGTGGAAAAAGGCCTATTGTATTGGTTTCTTTGACTCCTCAGAATTGTCTGAATCTATTAGTAACAAAAAAAGTGAATTGGAACAGTCACCATTTTGTAGCAGCTACCACTTGTCCTGATGTTTACAAAATGGCCGCCATGTAGTAAGTGGCATGTTTACCCTCATTATCGTTTGCTCTAGTTCCTAACCTAACAAACAAACAAACAGGCAAGACGCCATAACAACAAGGACACCAACCAATCACAGAGAAGCTCTCTCACATCACAGGGACAGGAACCAATAGGAACCAACGAAACGGGGTCGGAAGGGTAAAGACATACTGCCTCGTTTACCTACACTAGTTCCTAACCTTGCCCACATGGTGCCAACAATGACACTCTGAGTTGACCTCAGGAGTGCCCTCACTGGCATCTTTGACAGACTGCAATAAGACTAGTTATCCCTCATTGGCTGTTGGTCCAACAGCCAATCACAGTGCAGAACACACAAGCCAAACCTGCAGCAAGCTGCCCACTCTGAATTTTATATAAACTACCACTGGTTACCTACCATATTTAAAACGTTAGAATTCCGTCGTATCCGCTTGAAGTTGCTCCCGTACATAGAGACATAGTGAACCAGACCTAGGGGTGGAGAATGAAGGCCCACGAGAGTGAAATTCTTGTGTCGGAACAAACTTGAACCGCCTATTCTTTTTTGTATTTCTCTACACAAGTGTACTTCTATCCTAATGATTTATTTCTTGCGATACTGAAAACATAATTTAGAACTGTAGTTTTCTGATCTCCTTTCCCCGAGAGAATTCAATGAGATCCCACCCATTCGCTGGTGTCTGTCCTTAATCAACCAGCATTCAGGAATAAGCAGAGACAGACACTGCACCGCTCCACTGTGTCACGCCGAATAATAATCCATTGAGAATTATGCTGGTTCTTGGCAACAGTGTATCGGTTCACAGTGGATAGGCGGGCATTCTTGTGCGTTCTCTCTGAGAATAGTGAATCCTTGGATCCTCACATTGCTGGGTTTTCTGAACTCTCTTGGTGTTTAGGTGAGTCCAATACTGTGGTATCTGGATTAGCCTCCCCAGCTTTACTTGGCACGCCAGCTTTACTTGGCAAGGTACTGTACTTTGGTTGTGATCTAACCGAAACGCTTTGGGAAGTTGTTGATAGACATCCATTGATTATTCAACTTGTGGAATCTGGTTTTGTGTGATTAGGTTTGTCCATACATCCCGAAAATACCGAACCGACCTATGCAATTGTACATAGGGTGGCATATCGCTGGGAAGGTAGTATACGATCTTTCCGAGGACAGGCTGTCCTCCATAAGGCCAGAGCCAGCGACCGCTACACTCTTAAAGGCAATCAGATGATTTGCTCTAGTTCCCAGTCTGCCTACATGAGGGCAGGTCGCTCTACCAATGACACTTTGAGTTGTTCAGTGTCATGAGTGGCCTCCTGACATGTGCGACAGACCAGAACGGGCGCTCAACCGGAACGGATTTGGTCTTCCCCTATTGGCTGTCGGTACAACAGCCAATGAGAGCGCAGAGTTCACAGATGCCAAGCCTGTCATGTCAACCCCCTGCTAAGGGTATAAAACCAAGACCCATTCCTGTCAATAAACAGTTAGTTAAGTTCTTGACTCATAGTAGTACATAGTACCTCTTTGTTTGAGTTCTTCTCTCTCTTCTAAAGGTCTACTCCTTACACAAGTAGGGTCCAAGACTTTACAAGATGATTTGGCCTGATGAATTACTAACTTGGACTATCGGCACAGACTCCAGGGGGCATAGCCCCCAGTAGCACTTAGAATTTCTAGATAAGACAAGCAGTATACAGGATTTTGTTTGAGGGAGGGGAGGGGGGGTCACACACTATATGGGAATATTGGGGTCATCCCCCAGATAAAAATAGTTTTGGATATGGAATTTTTGGATTTCATAGATTTTACAAGCTACATCTAGGATGTTGATATGTGTAAGGGGAGCCATACACCTGATACTATCTGGGGGGCTTGCCAAGGGTTCCGCAGCAAAGTTCCTCCTTCACTTCATTTTTGTATAGAAGCATGAAACTGGGTATGATGGTAGAACTTGCTTTATCTCACCCCTGGTAAAAGTTTAGCCAAGGGAATAACATTAGAAAAATATAATCAACGATCACCCTGGTAAAGTGACAGTACCACGCCACGGCCGTGGCGTATTGAATTTGCTAAGTATATTCTGATTATTCTGAAGATGTGATGATATTTAATGTCATAGAAAGGGGTAAGATAAATCCAGAACTGCACTCAAATCTTAAAATAGACAATACTCCACTCGTTTGGCTGTGCCATAATCGTCACTCAGCTTCGCCTCGATGACGATTGCGGCCCATCCAAACTCGTGGAGTATTGTCTATTTATACGATTCTCGATGCAGTTCTATATAAGCACTGATCAGAATTAGAGTGGGGGTGAAGCGCAATTTTTTCAATATGGCTGTGAAATCCAATATGGCCGCCAAGGCTCTCTAAAGTGGATAGTAGCTGTATCTTTCCTTGAATGGATAGGTTGATATCTCCTGCTTTCTTGATATAAAATTAATGGCATACTTGATGAATATTTTTTTCTGTACACTCGAGGAAAAGTGCAGTTACTATCAACTTTGGTAGCCATCTTGAATTTGACAGCTATATTGATAAAATTGAGCTTGGCCCCTACTCTGATTTTGTGTTATGTCAATGTGTACCAGTTTTCAATGAATAAAAACCATTAGAAAATACCTACATTAAAAAGGTTAGTGAGATTTCCTGGGGCGAGCATCCAATCCCTCGATGAACAATAGAACGTCACTGTTTCAAGATGACCGACAGCTTAAAATGGGTAGAGTAAGATTCTCTTAATGCAGTTCTCATATTGAACAATAAGGTAGAGGCACAAGTTAATTATCATATTACAGAAAACAAACAACAGAAAATGTTAATACCACCGTCAAAATTCTCATCTTAAAGTTTCCTTTTCTATCATCAGATTACAATATTCATGATTAAGTGTTTATCATATAGTTTTTTTATAGGATTGACATAGTGAATTTGTCTGTAAAAAGACTATAAACAAAAATTTCTATTTTTAGGTATCAGTTGGGACAAGGGATATGGCAATGCTGGATACTGGATCTCTGTGCATTTTACCAGGCCTGTGTAGTTGGCAGATGGATAGTAAAGGGTTATATTTTTTGCAGTAAGCTGGAAGTGGATGTGTGACCATTCTAACCTCTAGGTGACGTACTTTCCTGTACTCAACAAATAACAGAAAATGACTATATTTACTATATTTACTATATACCCATGCCGTATATACTGTAAATACGCACCGTTTTGGTATATAAGGTATTATATCCCGAAACAATCCTCTGGTTGATAGAGACTAAGTTACTAACTTATTTTTCATGCACCCCCCAGCAGCGGTATGTAACTCTAGTTATGTGTGTAACTTTTTCCGTTGTCATACATCACAGTCGCTCGCACTGTGTGCCTCGTATTCCTATATACCCATCATTGAACTAACTAGAGTTACATACCGCTGCTGGGGGGTGCATTAAAAATAAGTTATGTATCGAGGTTAACGTTTTCGTCCCGCTATCATGTTTTCGTCCCGCTCTGACGTTTTCGTCCCGCTCTGATCACGTGATACAATACAGTCATTTGCTTCGGAAGTGTTTCAGGTAAAGAATTAAGCATTTTTATCGATATTCGAAGGTATATAGGAATAGGGAAACCAAGTACCGGTAAGCAAAAGTCAAAGTTATTCGGTAAGGTTTGGAAAAATTACTGCCCGCGGCTGACGCCTTGGTCAGTAATTTTTCCAAGCCTTACCTTGTAACTTTGAACTTTTGCTCACCGGAACATAGTTTCCCTCTATTACTACAATGTAACTCTAGTTAGTTCAATAATAGGTATTATCGTAAAACTGGATGAGTTTTAATCTTGGCCACTGTATGCCACGACTGGAGTTTGGCATAGTGACTTCATGAGGTGAAGCCGAGTGAAGTCCGGAGCCAAAACTTCAGGAGTGGAATGCGGTGGCCAAGATTAAAACGAATCAGGTTTTGAGTTTATCCTACCCCATCTCATCGATTTTGGAATATTACGTGATAACAACTCTGTATGCCACTAGTGGCATATAAAACTCCGTATGCCAGTCAGCGTGGCATACGGAAACTTAATGTTAAGCCTATGGGATTTTATATTAGGGGTAGGATAAATAGGAATCTCAAAAACACTATTTATAAGTATACACAATGCAAGAAAGCACCAATATCCCGAAATAAACTT
Source organism: Alentia gelatinosa (assembly GCA_950022655.1). Taxonomy (NCBI): domain Eukaryota; kingdom Metazoa; phylum Annelida; class Polychaeta; order Phyllodocida; family Polynoidae; genus Alentia; species Alentia gelatinosa. Next base: position 2,692,996 of record OX465581.1, on the reverse strand, counting down.
TTGGTTGATAGAGAATAAGTTACTTACTCATGATGGACTTCTGCGAATATTGACACGCTGCCAGAGAGAAATATAAAAACACTATCAGTGTGAGTACCGCAGGTCGGGCCATTGTGACTTAAAGATCCTGAGAGGTCCTGTGAGGTCCTGCCAGTGAACCGTCCACTGCTGGCAATGGTTCGTGTCACGCTCTCAGTCTGCTTTTACTTCCTAACATCCTCCATTACCTCTTTACCATCTGTGACACATGCAATGACAGCAGCAGAGCAGTCATATGTAGGTAAGTCTCACACTCAAAGGTGTTTCCTCTAATTAGGGGCCATTCATAAAGTAGGTATGCACTAAAGGGGTGGGGGTGAGTTAAAAAATGGTGGAAGTTTTGCAAATGCTCTTCTTTGGTTTATTGTGTAGAATATAGGGAGCCAAAGTGAACCCGTTGCAACCACAGATAGCCGGTCACAAAATACTATTTCCGGGTATAGGCGCTCAGTACTTTGACTATGTAGGTTCAAGATTATATGTCTCATTCACCAATCTTTTAGATCCAAATTTTTAATAAACTTAACAACTGCCATCGTAGTTTTGAAACAAAGTTATTCAGAGACGATATTTATAAACTCCACTTCAAAAGTAACAAACGAGACCAAAAACATAAGTCTAGCCTCAAACCCCCATAGCTTTAGCACTAAGCCTCGTTCTTACTGGCCACCGGAAATGGTGTTTTGTAGGTGGGTATCTGTGGTTTCAGCGGGTTCACTTTGGCTACCTATTGGGACGGGGGTTGGGGTCCAAAATTTTAGAAATTCTGTGTATGCACTTTATGGATGGCCCCTAAACAACTCACAAGTACCACAGTATCAGCTGCCTGTATCTGGGGCACTACATGTACCTCACAGTAGACTACCTTAAGCCGGATTCCCATCTACCGATTTAGGGTTGAACGATTAGTTCCCAGGAGTCGGTCACCTTGTCGCAGGCAAATTACGTAACCCCTCGCTCGATCCACACACTGATAAAATCTGTGTATGGTCCACTAATCGCTCGTGGAGGGCAAAAACCAAAGAAACTGAGTGTTCACTAATCGCTGGGTAGCCTTGCCTAGCTGTCCTACATCTACCGACTCCGTTAGGATGGCTTTGCTGAGACAAATTACCCTCCATTTGTCGCTGACAAACGTACATAAATGTTCCGAAATCGGTAGATGGGCATTGGGCTTTAGTGGACTCGGATCCACCAGTCTTTGGTCCTGCAGCACCAGCAGTGCTTGTCTTGGATCGAGCCCCAGACAAGACCGCAGTTTGTTTGTTTGGGTAGTTTAACGTCCAATTTGTTCAATTAGACTTACTATGGGTTTGACCGAATCTATGAGATTAATGTAGGTAGAAATCTCACCCTTACGCATTTACCAAAGTGAGTTCATTTACTTCCCACACCACATGGACATGATATGAGAAGGATTGGCCTTTGACATAGCAGTAAATCTACCACTGGGGAAGGAGGAGAGTGGCTGCAGTGGGACTCGAATCAAGTCCAGTGTGCTTTACCACTGAGCTAACTCCCCGCCCCAGTCGCTTTCATTATGCTAGCGTGCAAGTATATCTGGCCTGCACCAGAGGAGGCAAGGCGGCCAAGAGGGTGAACAGATTGGTGATTGCTGTCCACCCGATCATACCGAGACCACCGAGACCACTGTCTTTGCATACTCACTAGAGGACTTCTCCCCTGGGGGTCGTTGCTCCACGTCGCCATCTGTATCCAATTAAAAATCTAATGAAACTCTCACTTATGACACTGAACTTATGGTGTTCTAAAAAGTAGCGATACAACATGAAAATAGCAATACTACACAACATGATCCGATATTACTGGAGCAACGCTTTTCCCATATTTCTAGGAGCAACAGCCCCCTGGCAAGGCACTTGGACCGGCATCTGCTGCAGGAGCGAACTGCTTCGGGAACATCTTTTCGGAATGTAACATGGCTGCCATGGAGGGAGGACCTGACATCTTTGTCACTTCAGATGACTTTGGCTCCTCATCCTCATCGCTAGACTTTTCTCTTTTTTTTTAGCAAAGTAATTCACCTAGGATAGGTGGTCTTCCATTACAGCGACTTATTGTCTTAACTTTGTCCTCTTAGAAACTGTCTTACACTTAGGCAATTCAGTGGTGTCAGAATAGGGTAAAAAAGTGTGACTTTTTAGCGTGCAATGATGGCTAAGCCTTGACTTTTCACCATGGAAAAATGTCAAAGTCTGACTTTTTAGCGTGCAATGATGGCTAAGCCTTGACTTTTCACCATGGAAAAAAGTCAAAGTCTGACTTTTTAGCGTGCAATGATGGCTAAGCCTTGACTTTTCACCTTGGAAAAATGTCAAAGTCTGACTTTTTAGCGTGCAATGATGGCTAAGCCTTGACTTTTCACCATGGAAAAAAGTCAAAGTCTGACTTTTTAGCGTGCAATGATGGCTAAGCCTTGACTTTTCACCTTGGAAAAATGTCAAAGTCTGACTTTTTAGCGTGCAATGATGGCTAAGCCTTGACTTTTCACAATGGAAAAATGTGAAAGTCTGACTTTTTAGAGTACAATGATAGCTAAGCCCTGACTTTTCACCATGGAAAAATGTCAAAGTGTGACTTTTTAGAGTACAATGATAACTAAGCCCTGACTTTTCACCATGGAAAAATATCAAAGTCTGACTTTTTAGAGTACAATGATGGCTAAGCCCTGACTTTTCACCATGAAAAAATGTCAAAGTCTGACTTTTTAGCATGCAATGATGGCTAAGCCTTGACTTCTCACCATGGAAAAATGTGAAAGTCTGACTTTTTAACGTGTAATATTCTGACACCCCTGCAATTTACAGTGCACTACAATGTACCACACTACGGACTATGTACGGGATAACTAGGACATGTTCCTTGTGAAAGATATCATTCACAACAGTTAAAATCAATATATCCCCAAAATCAATGAAGGAGAAATAGAGAAGGTATGAGTGCCATATCGCATGTTTTAGTGTTAGAATTTACACCAAAGCAATTAATTGTTACATTCCAATATATCTGTATGTGAAACATACAGATTCTATCCCTTATCCTAACTGACCATGCTGGCTCTATATATCAGGCCACTGGAGATCACCCTTGGTTACGGTCAACACAGTCGCCCCCACGTGCCAGCATATAACCTTGATCTTGATGTATTCTCATCAGTCCGACTAGTGTAGCGCATTGCAGTAACACCAGCAATAAAGCTTGTAACGGAACAAAGTCTTGTGGTCATTCATTCAGCTTACTATTCACCCCTGATAGTAACACAATGCTTGCAACATGTGACTGATATTCTGAAAGCAGACCACAAGACACAGATATAGGTTACTAAGTTTAGCCTTTTCCGTCATCAAAGTTTCACATAAGTGTTTGCAGCCTGATATCATCTTTTGATTTTTTTCTTCAAGTTAAAGTGCTGATTCCACCAACATGTTGGATTTGCCATGGTATTACTTGGTATATCTTGTTATATCTTAGAATGTCGCGATATGTCATACCTCCTTTGTTGTGATACGTCACACACAATGATATGTGGTTTTTTTGCGAAGTGATGTGTATATTTTGGTTCTCCACCACCGCGAAACGTTAAGATCTATTGCTGCCATATCATGGCATACCGCGATCTATTGCAACAAGAACGCGGCACAGGTGCTTAATCAGACTGATGCATTGCAGCAAATATGCATATGATTATTCAAAACCTAGCAAGATTTAGCAAGACAACCAAATTGTGAGTGATATCGCTATATCTTGTGTGTTGGTGGAACCAGCACTTAATTTTGATGTTGGATATTGTCTATTATCATATGGTAACACTGGAAATGATCAACAGACATGTATTGATAATCAGTGTATATTATTATTATTTAGGGCCTGGTTCCTAAGAAGAAAATAAAGATCCAACGAAATCTAGAATATCGACAGTTAATTTAATGAATAAATGCTACCTTATACAAAGGATTCCAACATTTGGGGTAGTAAGGCATGAAAGAAATCTTATGGGATGTGGTGTGTCCAAGTCATTTGATGCCTGTAGTTTCTAATATATCTTATGCTACTACTGTTCAACATATTAAAGAAGAAACCAACAAGTTTTGGTCAAAGTCGTCATTCTTCATGAGTTTAATGCAGAGTGATATGAACGAGGCGGCAGTCGAGCGAATGTCGAGTTGCATTCAAACGAGTTGGAGAATGACTTCTTTGACCAAAACGAGTTGTTATCTGTATTTATCTCACCTCTATGCACACTAAAAGAATGAACAACACACAGGATATAAACCATGGAAAACGGACTGCAATACTTATAGGGGCATGGAGAACGAGTTCTCAATGTTAAGCCTATGGACATTTATTCCAGGGGTGAGATAAATATGTAAGTCTATCGTTAACAAATAGGACCGATGTAGTGTGTGGTGTGTGGTGTGTGGTGTGGGATGGGCCTGAGTGAGGTTTAAACTTGAATGCCATGTTAACCCAGTGACTCAGATACAACAAATCTATACATACTCTAAATCTAGTACACTTGAGATAAAAAAAAGGATGTAGATAAAGTTCCAACTTCTACATCTGGTAAGCAAGGGATGTATGCAAAAGTTCAAACAAGGTCAAGAAGAGAACCACTAATAAACTAAAACGACACAAAGATATGAGAATGTGACTCAATTAAAGCGTGCATGTGTTCACTGATGCATGAAATTAGAGAACTGTAGAAGTGGTTAACCTCAGGATGATTTTATCGCCACAGGGAATTTCAAACTTGTCACGTATTTTTCCCTGCTCAGTCTTGAGATCATCACGACTTTCATACTTCACTGTATCCCTCCAGACCACCCACACATGTTAAAGATGTCAGTTACAAGGAGAAGGATGCCCCAAAGGGATTAGTATCATATAACTTGTGGCTGTATGTATACTTCCCGCTCCTACCCATGTCATATTTATCATTATATACCTGTGGCCGTATGTCCTACGTATACCGCCCGCTCCTACCCATGTCATATTTATCATGATATACCTGTGGTTGTATCTCCTACGTATACCGCCCGCTCCTACCCATGTCATATTTATCATGATATACCTGTGGTTGTATGTCCTACGTATACCACCCGTTCCTACCCATGTTGTATTTATCATCATATACCTGTGGCCGTATGTCCTACGTATACCGCCCGCTCCTACCCATGTCATATTTATCATTATATGCCTTTGGCCGTATCTCCTACGTATACCGCCCGCTCCTACCCATGTCATATTTATCATCATATATACCTGTGGCTGTATCTCCTATGTATACCGCCCACTCCTACCCATGTCATATTTATCATTATATACCTGTGGCCCTATGTCCTATGTATACCACCCGCTCCTATCCATGTCATATTTATCATTATATACCTCTGGTCGTATCTCCTATGTATACTGTCCGCTCCTACCCATGTCATATTTATCATTATATACCTGTGGCCCTATGTCCTATGTATACCACCCGCTCCTATCCATGTCATATTTATCATTATATACCTCTGGTCGTATCTCCTACGTATACTGTCCGCTCCTACCCATGTCATATTTATCATTATATACCTGTGGCACTATGTCCTATGTATACCGCCCGCTCCTATCCATGTCATATTTATCATTATATACCTTTGGCAGTATGTCCTACATATATATACTGCCCGCTCCTACCCATGTCATATTTATCACCATATATACCTGTGGTTGTATCTCCCATGTATACCGCCACTCCAATCCATGTCATATTTACGATTATATACCTGTGGCTGTATAAACTATGTATACTTCCTGCTCCCAACCATGGCGTATTTATACCTGTACGCCACACTGTGATGTATGGGGTGTGTGATCACGTGACTAGATAAAATAGCACCATTTTAGGTATATAATAATACGAAAACAGACTGACTGTCTTTGCATGTCAAAATACTTGGTAAAATACATCCCTCTGCCTATGTGATCAATATTGCAATTTTCCTTGCAATTGACCAATATACAAAGCATGGTATTAACATAGGTAATAATGTGGAAAAAATCTCCTCCCCATCCGGAAAATTGGGGCCCGATTTTCCTGGAAGTATTTTTACATGCTACGTCCTACACATTTACAGATAAATCCAAATAACAAGCCATCTATCAAAGTTTTCTTTATTTAAGAAACCATGATATTCCACTGGGCCTTTCTGATGTACACCCACTGTTTCCAACCTTATCAATAAAACACTGAGCTGCCTTTCAGGGAGTCTCTAGATATCTGTTGATGTTAGAGAGGCTTCAGCTATTCCTGTGATATAAGAACTTCTCCAGCTTGGAAGTGACTAAAAGCTCTGCTTGGAAGTGACTAAAATAGTTGTATGATTTCCTACTTAAAGATAGACATGTGTCATAGATTTGAGAAGTAATAAAAGTTCTTTTTCTGCTGCTGTCATGTTGGTTGTTTAGTTTGATTTAACGTCCAGTTAAAAATTACAGGTCCTTACCAGACTTTCTCAAGGTTCTTTTACACCACGAGGGTGGTGATCGAATATATGTGATGAATTCAGGTAGAAATCTCACCTCTACACATTTACAGAGGTGAAAGTTCTTATATTTCCCACACCACATAGAAACGGTATGAGAAGGACTGACCTTTGATATAGCAGTAAGTCTACTACTGCTGGGGGTGAAGGAGAAAGGTGGCTGTACACCACACCATACAGACATGGTATGAGAAGGACTGGTCTTTGATATAGCAGTAAATCTACCACTTCTGGGGGTGAAGGAGAAAGGCGGCTGAACATCACACCACATAGACATGGTATGAGAAGAACTGGCCTTTGATATAGCAGTAAATCCACCACTGCTGGGGATGAAGGAGAAAGGTGGCAGTACACCACACCACATAGACATGGTATGAGAAGGACTGGCCTTTGATATAGCAGTAAATCTACCACTACTGGGGATGAAGGAGAAAGGTGGCTGTACACCACACCACATAGACATGGTATGAGAAGGACTGGCCTTTGATATAGCAGTAGATATACCACTGCAGGGGATGGAGAAAGGTGGCTGTACACCACACCACAGAAACATGGTATGAGAAGGTTTGGCCTTTGATATAGCAGTAAATCTAGCACTGCTGGGGATGAAGGAGAAAGGTGGCTGTACACCACAGCACATAGACATGGTATGAGAAGGATTGGCCTTTGATATAGCAGTAAATCTAGCACTACTGGGGATGAAGGAGAAAGGTGGCTGTACACCACACCACATAGACATGGTATGAGAAGGACTGGCCTTTGATATAGCAGTAGATATACCACTGCAGGGGATGGAGAAAGGTGGGTGTACACCACACCACAGAAACATGGTATGAGAAGGTTTGGCCTTTGATATAGCAGTAAATCTAGCACTGCTGGGGATGAAGGAGAAAGGTGGCAGTACACCACACCACATAGACATGGTATGAGAAGGACTGACCTTTGATATAGCAGTAAATCTACCACTACTGGGGATGAAGGAGAAAGGTGGCTGTACACCACACCACATAGACATGGTATGAGAAGGACTGGCCTTTGATATAGCAGTAGATATACCACTGCAGGGGATGGAGAAAGGTGGCTGTACACCACACCACAGAAACATGGTATGAGAAGGTTTGGCCTTTGATATAGCAGTAAATCTACCACTGCTGGGGATGAAGGAGAAAGGTGGCTGTACACCACACCACATAGACATGGTATGAGAAGGATTGGCCTTTGATATAGCAGTAAATCTAGCACTGCTGGGGATGAAGGAGAAAGGTGGCTGTACACCACAGCACATAGACATGGTATGAGAAGGATTGGCCTTTGATATAGCAGTAAATCTACCACTGCTGGGGATGAAGGAGAAAGGTGGCTGTACACCACACCACATAGACATGGTATGAGAAGGACTGGCCTTTGATATAGCAGTAAATCTACCACTGCTGCTGCTGTCATGTGAATTATGTAAATTTCTAGCAGATATCTATTTCTGAAAATTTTCCATTTTCAAACAAAGGGGTTAGCTTCTACTGCAGAACCACCACTACTTCAATACCTGGCATAGAAAACGAAGTTATATGAATATACTTTGTTTGCATACATAAATGTTGGACCTTCAAAATCAGTCGTGTTTTTATTGATATATTTGAGTAACAAATGTTTCTTGATTTGCAGTATCATTTCTTTTCTTGTAGTGGGTTAGCTTCAAAAACATGAAAAGGTATAACATGCATTGAATTTGATATGGATTTCCTTCATTCAGTTTGGGATTGAACATTCTTTAAATCAAATGTAGTATTCTAAAGCAATGCGCAAAAGCGCCACCACTCCCCCTAGTGGAGAACGCCGGAACTACGACCGCATGTACGATCTGCTGAACGTGTAGCAGAGCTAAAACATAATAAATGCATCTTCAAGTCATCTAAAACTCAAATCACTTCATCAAGGACAACCAATTGAGACTGTGTTTTGTGAAACAGTTTAAAATATTTGAGATAAGTGTATCAGAACCTGGAACTCGATCGGTTGTGTTGCCTGGTAATTTTTATTTACTGTCTCAGACTGTGAAAACACATCAGCATTGGCCATGGTCCATTTGTAGAGTGTTTAGGCCTTGGACAGTCTGTTCTGGCTAGTGAAACACCGCACCCGACGACTCCTCTCTCGAAGGAGACTTAAGCGCCAGATCCACTAAGGCGATTTTCCATGCGAATTTGGGTTCGCAGACGTTCGCAGAGACAAGCGAATGCCTTGCGACAATATCTAATATATTGAATATTATCGCATGGGATTTGCACAGTCGCACAGATCGCAGACGCATTCGCTTGGTCGCCTTAGTGGATTTGGCACTTTAGGCTTCTCAGCCCTGGTCTTAGGCGGGCCACGCTTGCCTTTGACCTTGTCCCCTGCTCATCCGCCATGTTGGCGAGCTGCTTGACCTAATTAACATGGACCGAAAAACTTGGTAAATACTGTGCAAACCCAGTGTCAAGACTTCTAAAAGCTACTCAGTTAGGGATGGAGTATAATGCTTTTAGGGAGACCGATGACTTGCTTCTCAACTTTTCAAATCCTCCTTATTTCGTCAAAAAAGCGCGACCAAGCTGAGTCACTGCCGAGTGGTTTTTCCGCGAGGAAGCCACTGCTGGTACCCGGCGAGAACCATATCTCCAACCAACCTAACCCTAGCCTCCAATTGACCAGTAACAAGAAGTAGACTTTTTATTTACTATGTCAGACTGTGAAAACATAGAAAACACATCAGCTGAGAGGTTGAGACCTGTTTTATGTGTGTGAATGAGGCTCAATTTATTCCTTTTTTCTTTTATACAAAAAAGATAATTTTATAAACTGGAAATGAAAAAAAATCCTGAAAACCTGCCATTTCTCAATTATTAAAGATTAAATTCTTATTTATTCATTCAAAGAAGACAGCGAGTTGGAAATAAATAAGAAGAACACATTACTTTCGGGTACCAATATTTTATTTATGATCACAATTTTTGTTGATGAATAATTCAAGACGAACAGCCAACAGCCCAATTAGAAAACCCAAGACTTAAGGCGAAGTTAAGAGATCAATATTTGGGCATGGCGGGTAGCATGTATACATCTATATTATGTCCGTACATCTGCAATAACCGCAAAGAATATGCAAGGCGCATGTAAACTAGTCTCTCCGCAGTAGACAATTACCAGTCTCCCCTTTACAACCTTCACACCTACAGGGCACACAGCTATCCAGTCATATGGGCAGCCATCGTGCCCCCAATGCCAAACAAAACACCAGGTTGAGTTATCAATGGATTATAACAGCGGCTGTCCTCCCGGCTACAGTGGCGCCATCTTCTTGAGGAACACTTCACGCTGGAAGCTCACCGCAGCACTGCGCTAATTGCAAGCACGTAGATAGCCAGGGTACCAGCGCACCAGAGTACGGGACCATGACCCTACGGCCTGCGTCACCACAGCAACTGCGCTAATCGCAAGCACGTAGATAGCCAGGGTACCAGCGCACCAGAGTACGGGACCATGACCCTACGGCCTGCGTCACCGCAGCACTGCGCTAATCGCAAGCACGTAGATAGCCAGGGTACCAGCGCACCAGAGTACGGGACCTTGACCCTACGGCCTGCGTCACCACAGCAACTGCGCTAATTGCAGGCACGTAGATAGCCAGGGTACCAGCGCACCAGAGTATGGGACCATGACCCTACGGCCTGCGTCACCACAGCAACTGCGCTAATACCAGGCACATAGATAGCCAGGGTACCAGCGCACAAGAGTACGGGACCATGACCCTACGGCCTGCATCACCGCAGCACTGCACTAATCACAAGCACGTAGATAGCCAGGGTACCAGCGCACCAGAGTACGGGACCTTGACCCTACGGCCTGCGTCACCACAGCAACTGCGCTAATCGCAAGCACGTAGATAGCCAGGGTACCAGCGCACCAGAGTACGGGACCTTGACCCTACGGCCTGCGTCACCACAGCAACTGCGCTAATCGCAAGCACGTAGATAGCCAGGGTACCAGCGCACAAGAGTACGGGACCATGACCCTACGGCCTGCGTCACCACAGCAACTGCGCTAATACCAGGCACATAGATAGCCAGGGTACCAGCGCACCAGAGTACGGGACCTTGACCCTATGGCCTGCGTCACCACAGCAACTGCGCTAATCGCAGGCACATAGATAGCCAGGGTACCAGCGCACCAGAGTACGGGACCATGACCCTACGGCCTGCATCACCGCAGCACTGCGCTAATCGCAAGCACGTAGATAGCCAGGGTACCAGCGCACCAGAGTACGGGCCTTGACCCTATGGCCTGCGTCACCGCAGCACTGCGCTAATCGCAAGCACGTAGATAGCCAGGGTACCAGCGCACCAGAGTACGGGCCTTGACCCTATGGCCTGTGTCACCACAGCAACTGCGCTAATACCAGGCACATAGATAGCCAGGGTACCAGCGCACCAGAGTACGGGACCATGACCCTACGGCCTGCGTCATCGCAGCACTGCACTAATCGCAGGCACATAGATAGCCAGGGTACCAGCGCACCAGAGTACGGGACCTTGACCCTACGGCCTGCGTCACCGCAGCACTGCACTAATCGCAGGCACATAGATAGCCAGGGTACCAGCGCACCAGAGTACGGGACCATGACCCTATGGCCTGCGTCACCACAGCAACTGCGCTAATCGTAAGCACGTAGATAGCCAGGGTACCAGCGCACCAGAGTACGGGACCTTGACCCTACGGCCTGCACCACTGCAGCACTGCACTAATCGCAAGCACGTAGATAGCCGGGGAAGCAGCGTTGCTGCACTTGAACTTATCCAATGTCCTGGTGGATGACTGTAGAACTAGCAATCACTCTGTGCTCTATAACCTGCCTGTTCAAATCACACTCTTCTAAGTGTTTCCGGCTTATTCACTTCTCGATACGACAGTACAGAGGTACTTCTCTTCACGAAAGCAGCATGGATACCTGCATACAATGATCATTTCTATATAAACCCCACAATCCTTAAGTCTTTAATAGTTACCGTAATTTGGCGGTACCCTATTGTTTTTCCCCCTACAAAGGCAGTATTTTTTTCTGATAGGAAAGACTTATTTTTTCATCACTCAAAATCCACTGACAAGAAGTACAACAATAAAACGTATACATGTATATGCACCGTGGGACTGGAACCCACATCAACGTTATTATCATTGCTGTGTGGGGTAATTCCTCTCCATGATTATTTTCATTGTCCTTTCTCTCATCTCTCTGTAAAACGGACGCCCTCTTCACAATATTCAAAATAAATTATCATTCTATATCTTTACCACTGGTAATTTTAACTTTAATTATTTTTGTTATATGGATTTGATTGTGATTATAGATATGAATCACCAATCTACTCCAATTGTTCAAAATAAAATTAATACCCAAACTTTAAAAACAATCTTTTCCCCAAAAGAGAGTGAAATTTGAAAAAAAAAAAAAAAAAAAAAAAGGGAAAAAAAGGGAAAAAAATGAAAAAAATAAGAAATTTAAATAAAAACAATCTTTACTTGTTGTACACATGCGGGGCTACTTGCAGCTCCCCTCTGGGTCTCCTTTGTTAGAACTATTAGAACCAGTAAAAACCCGGGTACCTTCCCCGGTGCCCACTCACACAGAGAACCCGCGTACTTCAACACTCCGTGTTAAGTTAAGTCGTTGTGTGTTTATTTGTCTTTCTTGACTCCGTCCTGCCCGGTAAGCTGCTCCACTTGTTGCTGCAAAGTTGAGAACGACCATCTTAGATTGTGTGAATATCTGATAACTGTTATTATCTAGGAGGTCAGTGCTCCTAGAAATGTGGGAAAAGCATTGCTCCAGTAATATTGGATCGTGCCGTGTGGTATCGTTAGTTTCACGTTGTATTGCTACATTTTACAACACCACATTTTTAGTGACATAGCTGAAAGGTTTATTAGATTTCTAACTGAATATACATGGTGACATAGTTATGATGCGATCTGCAAAGAATTTGGAACAACGGTTTTGACCTCGGGTCACCATTCTGTGATCCACAAACCGTGGAGCAATGCTTCCCCTGTTGACATTGAAACACTTAGCAACCTTCTCCACTTGTTGCTGCAATGTAGAGAGCGACCGTCTTAGATTGTGTGAATATTCAATTATTGTTAATACAGGCCTTCCAGTACCGTGCTACATCAATATAGGGTTTTTAATAGGTTTTGAAAATCAAAGTATAGGTTTTGATAGGTTTTTTTCAAGTGCAAAACCATAGGCTTTTATAGGTTTTTAGGGTTAAGATATTCAACATAATGGAGTTAAGATATAGTCACTCGCTTATTTTCAGTTCTTGATGTATCTAGTACTGAATTGCAGGACGTCAGGATGTCTGGCTCATCAGGTTATACCCAGCAAGCACATGTGCACGCTAAGTTTCCAACAGGCAAGCCAGACTGGCAAGAAGTCATACAAACTGTTGATTGTTAAACATTTTCTCATAATCTACTAATAATGTGGATTTTTTTTCATTTAACAATTTGACTTTGTGTCAAGTTAACTTCTAAAATTTCCTGTATAGGTATGAATGTATGTGGGAACTTTTCTGGCATAAATCGGTCCCCCGATTTGTGTCAATCGGTCCCCGATTTTATCAAAAATAAAAATTTCAGAGATCGGGGCCCGATTTTTATCCAAAAAAGTGTGACTGTACCTGGAGTGACTGGTTCTCCGCAGCCAGTCGGTCGTACTCGGTGTTCGTGGCCTGGGCCTGTTTGCGCATCGTGTCCAGATCCTTCTGGGCCCGGGTCACATCTGGAACACGCACCCAGCCATAGTTATTCTCATATCAACCTTAATTCTAGTATCTTATCAATACATAAATTCAAGTTTTTTTGGTTTTTCTCTCCAAAATACAGATTCAAGGGAAGTATAAAAATTACACCCGAAAATGTCCAAAATCTCTACACAACAAGTGCTAAGAGTGCATTTTAAAATAGAAATATTGGCCTTCAAAGGCCAAATTAGCAGGTGGACGCATTTAGACCTCAATACAAGGTCCACCAATAATTAATTACTATGAGATCAAGGAAGCCCCCCAGGAGTTGGAAGGAATTGGAGGTATAGGGGAGGGGGAAAGAGAGGTGTTGGGTTACCATAGAAGAAACTTATACAAGTTTTGTGCATATCTTACATGTCTTTGATTACTGGGCCTGTCAGGTGTTTGGGGAAGTTCATAAAGTAGTTTGTCTTTTTTAAATCAATGTCAAAATACTAAATAATAAAACTAGGATATTGCATTACCATCAAAATTCTCCAGAAAAAAAGAAATCATATACCTTTCTGTACTTAGTTATAGCTCCATCTAGTGTTGGTTTGACATACTACAGGCTCCATGTTCAAAGTGAGGCTGAGCATCAACCAGATACTTAGTGTTCTTATAAGGATATAGGTATAGGGCATGTACCAATATGCTTGGAGAGTGACAGGAACTAGAGTCCTCAGGGGGAACATGACTGCACTAAAATTCAAAGATGGCTGATACCCCCCCCCCCCCCCATGCCCTGAGATTAGGCAAAAATACATGAATATCATGCTAAATACAAGTTTAACCTAAATAATGACATAGAGGGTAAGTAACTGTCAGTGCCACTTATGGAGATGGTAAATGTTACACCAATGGTCACTGTAAATCATTATTGAGTAAACATCTGTTGGGTATGCCCATTTCACTCAAAATCCCCCCACTTTCTACAAATACTTGAATATCTAAGTAAATATAGAATCTACCTTGAAAATTCTCTTCCAAATGAGGCACATCATATTATGATTGAACCATTTTAAGGGTAGAAATATGTGCATAAAGGAGTTCAAATGACTACAAATGTCCCCCCCAAACTGAATTCACTATTATTTTAAAATCCATACCAAAATACTAAATATCAAACTGTATGGCATTGAACCACCATAAAACCTTCTGTCCAAAACAGAAATCATATTCCTATCTGTACTTAGTTAGCTATAAAAGGCAAAAATGGGGTCAGGTCACTTAGTGACTCTACAAGCAGTTGTACTACAGTAGGCTATAGCCATAACCTAAAGACCAACCGTCCACCTGCTAATAACAGTTAGCCTATATCGTCATTTATATGTCATTCTTGTATCTTTTCAATCTTTATATTATATCAATCTTTATATTATCAATACAGAGATTCAAGTTTTTTTTTATTCAAAAACTTCAGATTCAAGGGAGGTATGACAAATACAGAGGTGTTGTAGCCACAACACCTCTGTATTTGCGAGTTGGTTGTTGGTTGTCTGGGTAGTTTAACGTCCAATATGTTCTATTAGACTTACTTTGGGTTTGACTGAATCTATGAGATGAATTTAGGTAGAAATCCCACCCCTACACATTTACCGAGGTGAGAGTTCTTTTACTTCCCACACCACATAGACATGGTATGAGAAGGAATGGCCTTTGATATAGCAGTAAATCTAACACTGCTGGGGGTGAAGGAGATAGGTGGCTGTACACCACACCACATAGACATGGTATGAGAATGACTGGCCTTTGATATAGCATTAAGTCTAGCACTGATGGGGATGAAGGAGAAAGGTGGCTGTACACCACACCACATAGACATGGTATGAGAAGGACTGGTCTTTGATGTAGCAGTAAGTCTACCACTGCTGGGGGTGAAGGAGAAAGGTGGCTGTACACTACACCACATAGACATGGTATGAGAAGGACTGGCCTTTGATATAGCAGTAAATCTACCACTGCTGGGGGTGAAGGAGAAAGGTGGCTGTACACTACACCACATAGACATGGTATGAGAAGGACTGGCCTTTGATATAGCAGTAAATCTACCACTGCTGGGGGTGAAGGAGAAAGGTGGCTGTGCACCACACCACATAGACATGGTATGAGAAGGACTGGCCTTTGATATAGCAGTAAATCTACCACTGCTGGGGGTGAAGGAGAAAGGTGGCTGTACACTACACCACATAGACATGGTATGAGAAGGACTGGCCTTTGATATAGCAGTAAATCTACCACTGCTGGGGGTGAAGGAGAAAGGTGGCTGTACACCACACCACATAGACATGGTATGAGAAGGACTGGCCTTTGATATAGCAGTAAATCTACACTGCTGGGGGTGAAGGAGAAAGGTGGCTGTACCTCACACCACATAGACATGGTATGAGAAGGACTGGCCTTTGATATAGCAGTAAATCTACCACTGCTGGGGATGAAGGAGAAAGGTGGCTGTACCTCACACCACATAGACATGGTATGAGAAGGACTGGCCTTTGATATAGCAGTAAATCTACCACTGCTGGGGGTGAAGGAGTGTCGACTCACCATCCAGAGCCTTCTTCAGGTCCTTTTTGGTCGTCTCGAGTTCACTCGCTTCTGCAGACTTCTCCTCCTTCTCGTTGGCCTGAAATATCAGCATGTCATAATGGTTTTTTTTTTACATTTCTCTGACACTCGTTATAACTGTAATTAGATCATTTTTACAGACAACTCAGCTAAGATTCTGATGGACAGTAAACCGCCAGACTTTTTAAAAAATGCCAAGATTATTTTAAATCACAATATATTAATCTTAGTCCAAAACTATTATTGAAATAGAGACTCCAATCTGATCTGGGGCTTGCTATGTAGGTTTATTTAACTTCCCAGGGGACCCCCGGAGAAAAAAAAGCTTCTTGCTGATATTCTGATATTAGTCTCTTTGTGGCAAGCATCCTGGTGCGAGCCGGGTGCTGCCAGGGTTCAACTGGGATCCAAATCAAGTAAGGCAAGGGGTTCGTTGCTCCTAGAAATGTTGGAAAAGCGTTGCTCCAGTAATATTGGTTCGTGTTGTGTGGTATTGTTATCTTCCTATTGTGTCACTACTTTTTGCAACACCACATTTTCAGGGATAGGAAAATGGTTCATTAGATTTCTAATTGAATATAGATGCTGATATAGTTAAGATGCGATCCTCATAGAATCTGAAGCAAGGATTTCGACCTCGAGTCGCTATTCTATGATCCGCCAAACGTGGAGCAACAGCGCCACGTACCGTAGGGGCTCAACCGGCATCTTGTTTGGGTATAACCATGTACTGTAGGGGCACGACTGGCATCTGTTTAGGTACCGCCAGGTACCATAGGTTTAAGAATGATGTACGGTATAGTCAGGTGCGTCTATTCATATAGGTCCCGCAAAGATTTGGCCCATTATAAATGAAAACATAGAAATCCTGGACTTAAATACTTGCATCTCTCCGCTGCAGAGAATGCGAGTTTTTGCCCGTACCTTGTTTTCCGAGTCCTCCATCATCTTCTTGGCTGCGGCTGATGCACTCTCGGCCTGCTTCTTCATGGCTTCAGCTTGCGCTTCGTTCTGGGCCTTGTCGCAGATCAGCGTCACCAGGCGGCGAAGTACCCTGAGACGACACACGCATAGTGAGCAGTTTGAAACAACTATAAGTTACAAAACACCAATAGTGAGCAGTTTGTGACAACTATAAGTTACAAAACACCAATAGTGAGCAGTTTGTAACAACTATAAGTTACAAAACACCAATAGTGAGCAGTTTGTAACAACTATTAGTTACAAAACACCAAGAGTGAGCAGTTTGTAACAAATATAAGTTACAAAACACCAATAGCGAGCAGTTTGTGACAACTATCAGTACTGGGACTTGCTGAATCAGACCATTTATTACAGATGCTAGGCCGTTTTAAATATTATCTTGATTTTCAGGTATATTAAAGAAGAACCCAACAAGTTTTGGCCAAAGTTGTCATTCTCCATGAGTTTGATGTTGGGTGATATGAACGAGCCGACAGCAGAGTGAATATCACGTAGCATTCAAACGAGTTGGAGAACGACTTCTTTGACCGAAACGAGTTGGTATCTGTATTTATCTCACTCCTGTACAAAATAAAAGAATGGACGATGCATAGGGTAAAGACCATGGAGAATGGACTGCAATACTCGTAGGGGGATGGAGAATGAGTACCCAATGTTAAGGCTATGGGACAAAAAATACCAGGGTTGAGATAAAATAATGAAAGAGGGTGCATGAGATCAAAATTTGTCTCAGTATTACAGCGTCAGTTTACATTCCCAGTGTAAAAATAACGAAAGATTACGCCGATGATACATCAAACAGATTTTGTTCACACAAAAAATACCTGTATCCATATATTGAAATGTTATGTATCCGAAAGGTCTTCTTTGGATAAATTCGGAGGACCTCCTCAATTATGTACCTAGCAGACACTCTGTTTAAGATAGTTCTAGGTGATAGATTTGTATATGAAGTACCGCATAATTCTAGGTGATAGATTTGTATATGAAGTATTGTATAGTTCTAGGTGATAGATTTGTATATGAAGTACCGCATAATTCTAGGTGATAGATTTGTATATGAAGTATTGTATAGTTCTAGGTGATAGATTTGTATATGAAGTACCGCATAATTCTAGGCGATAGATTTGTATATGAAGTATTGTATAGTTCTAGGTGATAGATTTGTATATGAAGTACCGCATAATTCTAGGTGATAGATTTTTATATGAAGTATTGTATAGTTCTAGGTGATAGATTTGTATATGAAGTACCGCATAATTCTAGGTGATAGATTTGTATATGAAGTACCGCATAATTCTAGGTCATAGATTTGTATATGAAGTGTGTTATAATTCTAGGTTATAGATTTGTATATGAAGTATTGTATAGTTCTAGATTATAGATTTGTATATGAAGTGCCGTATGATTTTAGGTGATTTGTATATGAAGTATGTTATAATTCTAGGTGATAGATTTGTATATGGAGTACCGTATAAACCATATGCTACAGTCCGATTTGCATATAGAGTATCATGTCAATTGGGTGACATAATTATTTGATATTGTAGGGCAGTGGTACTGACATTGTGACATTGTGAAACCCCCGTTTCACAAGGTTCCATGCCAAAACTTCTGACACGAAGATGTGTCCGATGTACACATTAAATTTCACAAAAATATTGACCATGCACAAGTAATTGCACCATTATTTAAACCGAGCCATTCTGTTGCTAAAAGTCATGTTAACATCTAACTCGACGTAAGTGAGTTCTTTAAAGATGTGACCGATATAATAAAAAACCTACATAGAGTGCTCTATCGTAACGTCACATAAATCTGCAGACTTGACATAGTGTGAGTGTATGCCACGGTTATGCCATATAATATATATATGCCACGGTTGACATAGCTAATGAAAAACAGATATCCCTCAGCTCTGCTTCGTGATATCATTCCACGATGACAACTCATTAAATGAACAAACAATTAAAATGAAATTTCGTGACGTTTCTTGATATTATCAATAAGCAATGAAATTTGATCTGATACAGATCAACAGCTTTGACTACTGTTGCCATTGAATGCTGATCAGCTATATAATTGTACTAACTTAAACGTTACGTAATAAGCTTTGTGTAATTTCACTTTATCCAAAGTAAACAGAAGTGAATATGATTTGTGGCCGAGGCAATTCCTTTTAATTATAACAGAATACTGGCGTTTTAAAGAACAAAATAAAAAAGCAAAAAAAAAGTGATTTACTCATGCGGCAGTTAAAACTGAAGCGGAATTATTTTGTCAGTCTTGTTTGGTTGGGTTTTATGCGAACTGCAGTTTATAAAATTGTATGTTATATCCACGGTGATGCCTTAGTACTGAAACGGTAGGAAAAAATAACACAACGAAAAACAAACACACAAACAAACACAAAATCCAACAGATTAACTTGAAAGATGAACATGGCAATTTGTGAGTTTGGGGGGTGGGGCAGTGCATGCGTGTGTAAACAAAGCGACGAAGCACAGCAACGGAGGTGAATGCTACTTGTGACGGCTCGTATCAACTAGGGAGACTCTACTGTGGACAGATCGTAACAATGAGGGCAACTCTACTCCTGACGGCTCGTATCAACGAGAGACAGCTACTACGGACAGCTTGTAACAACGAGGGCAACTCTACTCCTGATGGCTCGTATCAACGAGAGACAGCTACTACGGACAGATCTTATCAATGAGGGCGACTCTACTCCTGACGGCTCGTATTAACGAGAGACAGCTACTACGGACAGCTTGTATCAATGAGGGCAACTCTACTCCTGACGGCTCGTATTAACGAGAGACAGCTACTACGGACAGCTTGTAACAACGAGGGCGACTCTACTCCTGACGGCTCGTATTAACAAGAGACAGCTACTACGGACAGCTTGTATCAATGAGGGCAACTCTACTCCTGACGGCTCGTATTAACGAGAGACAGCTACTACGGACAGCTTGTATCAATGAGGGCAACTCTACTCCTGACGGCTCGTATTAACGAGAGACAGCTACTACGGACAGATCATATCAATGAGGGACTCTACGGCAGACTTTTTTTTCTTTCTTCGTTTGGGGTTTAACATCCAAGGGGATCCTGATGGTATAAAGGGACCATCAATGATTTAAGTTTTGTAGACTTATTTCAGTCAATTCTTTTCAATGTTTTCAAATATTCTATAAGCAATCAAAGGGATTTGTCTCTTTCAAAAACCTGATGATATCTTTCATTGGAATAGTCTCAAACAACATTTTCATGTTGTTAGTGTTTCCCAAGTACTTTCTACTTTCTTGTACCCTTTGACAGTTCAGCCAGACAGCTCGTATCAATGAGGGCGACTCTATTCCAGACAGCTTGTATCAGTGAGGGCGACTCTACTCCAGACAGCTCATATCATTGAGGGAGAATAGCCCTTCAGATAGCTCGTATCAATAAAGGAGACGGCTACTCTGGAGAGTGTGTTAACGGAGGAGATTAAACTCTGGAGAACTCACATCAGCGATAGACGCTGCTACATTAGACAGTTTGTATCAATGAGGGAGACTACTCTGGACAACTCGCATCAACGATAGAGGTTGCTACACCCGACATCTCTAATCAACTAGAGTCTGTTACTCTGGACAACTCGCATCAACGAGAGAGGTTGCTACACCCGACATCTCTAATCAACTAGAGTCTGTTACTCTGGACAACTCGCATCAACGAGAGAGGTTGCTACACCCGACATCTCTAATCAACTAGAGTCTGTTACTCTGGACAACTCGCATCAACGAGAGAGGTTGCTACACCCGACATCTCTAATCAACTAGAGTCTGTTACTCTGGACAACTCGCATCAACGAGAGAGGTTGCTACACCCGACATCTCTAATCAACTAGAGTCTGTTACTCTGGAGAGCTCGCATCAACGAGAGAGGTTGCTACACCTGACATCTCTATCAACTAGAGTCTGTTACTCTGGACAACTCGCATCAACGAGAGAGGTTGCTACACCCGACATCTCTATCAACTAGAGTCTGTTACTCTGGAGAGCTCGCATCAATGAGGGAGGCTGATACTGGAGACAGCTTGTGTGAACGAGGGAATTTTTTTTTGTAAATGATCTATTATTCTCCTAACAAATCGTATCAATGAGGGAAGCTGCTACTCGATACAGATCATATGTACAAAGAACATGGCTTATCCAGAGAGCTCATATATACAGACATTCCAGACAGCTTGTATAAACAAGGAATGCTGCTACGCCGGACAGCCAGTATCAACGAGGGATAATGCTACTTCGGACAGATTGGGTCAATGAGGGAGATGCTACTCTGGACAGCTCATAAAACATTAGGGACAAGATTGGCGTGTTCTAATTTACATAGTTTTACATCATAGAAAGAAAATGCCTTTTTGGCCTATTAAAGGGTTCTTTGACTCTCCAAAAAATTATTCAGTACCTAAAGATTTAAGTGTGGCTGGATGGTATAGAATAAGGGATGGCTTCAATCTGCTTTATTTGAATTATAGAAACTTCGAATTCTTTTTTAGATTAAAAAAAAAAATCCTTTATGAAAGAATAATATAGGTACTCATGGTATGAGGGAATAAGGCATAAGCTGGGATGGACACCTTATAATGATAACCATTGCTGTGCTTCGTTTGTTTGCCAGCAAGCGCACCCACTACTCACATCCAGAGGAACAGGGCGAACCCAGAGATGTAGAGGTTTCTCTGCGCCCTGAACATCTTGAGGTCTGACAGGGTGCTGGCGGCGTGGGCCACGTCCGGTGGCGCGTGGAGGTGCGCATCGTGCTCTGCGGTGTACTTCCTCGTGTCGCGAATGGCATCTGTCGGGGCGCACCACGCCGAGGCAAACAGAATCAATGTAACCAACGAGTGCATGGTTTTATGTTTCATCTACAGTGCAGGGACTGGCCACTCGAGTGAGGCTCAGGCAGGAACAGTGGGAAGCTTTGGTGGGTATGCTGACTCAAGATATATGTTGGGAATATACTCAAACTGGTCCATACAAATTTCTGTTATACCAAAAACATATATATAAAAAATTAAAATGTAAGAATCAAAATGCGAAAAAAAACAGTGTTACATTAGAATCATTGGTGAATTTTGTTTTGATGAATAAGTTTAAATGACAAAATAATGAAAGAAAATAATTTTCAAAAAATACACAAAAAATAATACCAATATATCTAAATTATCAGAATTCTAGCGAATTTTGTTTTGGTAAATGATTGAAATAAAAATCAAAGTAAAGTAATCAAAGAGTATAAAAAATATAATCAGAACTTTTTCTGAATCATGAGAAATTTTAGTGAATTTTGTTCTAGTAAATGACAACATCATGAAATAAAAGAATCAGAATAAACAAAAATATCCCCCATTGTTAAATTTCAATCATGAGAATATTTGTTAAATAAATTACAAACAACAAAATGATAGCATAGATGTGTGTCCGTAAAGCTAATCTGACGCGTAAGCTTCCTCGGTTCGCGCCGAGCCTCAGCGAGTGGCCAGCAGACAGAACTGCTCGGAGCTGCTCGTGGACTACTCACAGGAATAAGAACAGGGCGAAGCCAGCGATATAGAAGTTGCGCTGGGCTCTGAACAGCTTCATGTGAATCAACACCTCGGCATTGGGGTTTGTGTTCAGGTCGATCTCATCGTTGCCTGAATACTTTCGCACCTCTCGGATGGCATCTGAAATGTTTCGTTCAAAGGCATATCCAACAATTTATAGCGGTGCCACCCTGGTGATTTTTAAATATGGATAATTATGTTGCTAGTTTGTGGTGATTACAGAAAGGTCTAAAGAGAAATAGCCCTAAAATTTCCAAATCCTTTCTTTTTTCCTCCTTCCTTCTGATCTCCACTCTCTATCTCTAATGTGAATATTTGATGACACATTAAAAAAACAAGAACAGTAAACTAGTATCTTTGTATTGATTATCAGTATTATTATAATAGATTCGGAAATTCTAATAATCCGAATAAGGTGCTGTGGGGTTGGAGGCTGCAAAGGCTGCTTTATAGATTGTGGAACACCACCCTTGTGGTGAAGTTGTGTGATAACCAAAAAAACACAGCTCTTCTAAGTGAACTTCTGGTCTCAGCTGAAGACTGAATTAGCATTTTTTCATTTTGTTAACTCATTGATTTTACAGTACATATATATTTATATCAAAGCATTGGACTTTTGATTCACTGCCAATCCACTCCCCAGATTTACAATGAACCCATTCCTGTTAGAATTGTATTTAATGTGTTGATGTCAAAAATATAGAATATGTCTTATACAATCCACTACAATCTTAAAACACAGCTTAAATAGACCTGTTAACATGACACAATGTGAAGAATCAGAAAAGACTCTTTGAGCTTACCGAAGAAAAGGATGAGGAGTACAAATATAAATATGTTGAAGTAGATGTTTGCATGTGCTCGAAAGCTGTTAAGTAGTCGTGAGTTGAAGATTCGGCTCCATCTGAATTTTGGGAAAAGAAAAAGAGGTCAATTAATATTAGAACAATACAAATCTCAATGTAAAAGCGATCTTTCTATAAGAATATCTTTGTCCTTATCGCTGTTTATGACAAAATATTGACGTTTTCTGACACAGGGATGGAAATCGGGACTGGGGGAAAAGTCCGAAATCAAAAACCTTAAAAAGGGGCGGAACAGCAAAACCCTAGCAGGTGTTGCCGGGGTTCCAGCGAGGCGGGGCCGCCCGCGAGCAGCTGACAGCAGCCTTTCAATTTTCAGCATTTGGTACCAGGTACAAAAATAGCTCATATTATACAGGACTCAATTCCTGTTCGAATTTCGTATCATTTGTAGGTTTTCATCTTTTATACTGGGCAACCATTATTTTGAACCTATTTTAACATGTTTAAACAGGTTTTACAGTAGGGGTAGGACAAAAAGGTTGAAATCTGACTAGGCCATCTAGCGGATGACTGAGGAACCAGCCTAGAGGTGGGGTACCAGTTCACCTGGACTGTTCTAGTTCTAGCCAATCATATGGCTGGAAATATTCAGCTAAAAGATGAGCACTTTCTCTATCTAATACCTGAAAGTTTCGGCCACTAATAAACACTAGGTAGTGGTTTACTGTGGCCACATACATCTTCAATTGAGTCTTCGTCACCCATGGGTATGAAAGAGTGTTCATATACAACTGCATGGGCCCGTTTTAGGACGTGGGTTCACATTAAAATGCAGACTGCGCCAACCGCAGGCAAAACCCACAAAGGCCCAGTTTTATTTACATTCATCTGACCCGTGCTGTCGACCTTATCTGAATGCTGTAAGCTCCCTCTCTCTGTCTGAACATAAAATCAGTCCACCGGGCGACTCTTACCGACCTGGGACCTGTTTCAGTAGTCTCGTGACATTAGGCCTAGACAGACATCAACAGCGGCACCAACAGTGCAAGCAACAGCGGAAAAAGTCTAGCAAATATCAGAAGGTCGAAGTGGCCAATCTTCTTCATATTTGGAACGATTATAGATTATATGTATCCCCTACTCATGTGAAAGTGTCATTGCTTAATTCCTATGAGAAGTAAGTGAAACTCCGTGTGTCACCGACTGCAATCTTGTGATCTGTCCGTATGGTGTCACAGACGCCATCTAGACATGTCACGAAACTACTGAAACAGGTCCCTGGTATACATCTGGGACCTTTGTAATTCCATTCAAAAGATAAAGTTTTATTACCATGTTATTTGCCTGGTGGTGCAGTTCCAATCTAAAACGTTGAGTTTATAAAAGACTGATAAGTTTTTTTTTTGTTTTTTTTTAAAGGGATATTGTGTTACAACACAATCACCGAATTTGGCTATGTAGCCGTTCTTCCACTCGGGCCCTAGATCCCTACTCCTCATTCTAATGGTGGGTGTTAAGCCGAATGGGCAGTTGGTACCATTTTTGTGTAAGTCTTTGGTATGACCCGACCGGGTTTTGAACCCACAACCTCCCATGCTCGAGGCGAACACCCATACCACTTGGCCACCGAGCTTGGCCACCCTCACTGGTTTATTATCTAGACCATTGACTTTTTGACAAATTCTGTTACAAATGATTCATAATACAACTATAGAAACCGAGAGACACCCTGGTATTAGATCCATCACAGATCCCATAAATTCATAACATGGGCCAGTAGAAAAATGACCATCAAATTAAATTATTCTAAAATATAATTTTTTATATCATTTTCTCTAAAATCAAAACATGTTTGCACCTCATCAAAAGACTCCATAATTTCAATGTTTATGTGTGTGGAAACCCTAGAGTTTACCCACCCGCACGTGTATCATGTGTAATGTTATAGCTGCAGTGTTTTAGATATGCGGGTGTAAGACTCGCCATACGCTATGTGGCACCCTGCTGTGATACCCTCATACTTTATCTTAACCTGGTAGAAACGTCCATAGGCTTAGCATTACCGTACTCAACAGGCTTGCGAGTAGGGTAACTCATACTCAATGGGCGATAAATATTTCTAGGCTATGATAAAATCAGAATCATATTTGTGTTTGGTCTGAGTCCCCGTTCGCCATCTTGTTTGGAGCACTTCGAAATATTCACTTGGCTATCACCTCGTTTATATTACTGTGTGCTCCAAACTCGTGGCGAACGGGGACTCAGACCAAACACTCAGCAATTTCTTTCTTAATATAATCTTAACCATATCTGAGGCATTACCAGGGCAATATGCATTTTAACCCACCGCGGTGGAGCACTTGGGAATATTTACGCCACCAATCTGCAGTCGGGAACCAATGATGCTAGATCGGTGAATGGAAACAGACATGCAGAGAAGTGTTCACTGATTAATTGTGCATAGATTATGCAATAAGGTCACCAGCGCGATTGTCATTGTGTTTGGAGGACAGTTCTGTCAGTATGAATCTGTTGAATGTAGCAGAAACAAAACATACACTACACCCTCACTGGTTTTTAGATACCGACGTGCAGACGTTGCCCACCACCAACCAACTTTTACGAGAACTAAATTAATCAGTGCCGTTTTTGTCAGCCAGTGGAAATTGGCTTTATCACAGCTACTTGTTTGCCGTCAGTGACAAAATGGCTGCCCCTATATCTGGATACCTATATACCATACAGGCTTAAGTGGCAGTGTTGAATAATGATAGAAAAAATATTGTTTGAATTGTGATAAATGTTCTCGGGTTTACTCATTATTAAGAGGGACTATAAAAAAGCAGCCTTACCTGTATGCAGAAATGAGGGGGACGAGGAGAAGGACCGTGAAGAAGATCTCCGCGTAGAGAAACGTCGCAATGAAGGTCCACTGTAGACTCATGTTGGCTTATTTCACGACCAGCGATTTAACACTGAAAATAGAGCAAGTTTCCGTAAAATAATCTCATTATATATCGTGAAGAAGATCTCAGCAAAGAGAAACGTCACAATGAAGGTCCACTGTAGACTCATGTTGGCTTATTTCACGACCAGCGACTTAACACTGAAAATAAAGCAAGTTTCCGTAAAATAATCGCATTATATATTGTTAAGAAGATCTCAGCAAAGAGAAACGTCACAATGAAGGTCCACTGTAGACTCATGTTGGCTTATTTCACGACCAGCGACTTAACACTGAAAATAGAGCAAGTTTCTGTAAAATAATCGCATTATATATTGTTAAGAAGATTTCAGCAAAGAGAAACGTCGCAATGAAGGTCCACTGTAGACTCATGTTGGCTTATTTCACGACCAGCGACTTAACACTGAAAATAGAGCAAGTTTCCGTAAAATAATCGCATTATATATCGTGAAGAAGATCTCAGCAAAGAGAAACATCACAATGAAGGTCCACTGTAGACTCATGTTGGCTTATTTCACGACCAGCGACTTAACACTGAAAATAAAGCAAGTTTCCGTAAAATAATATATATATTATATATCGTGATGAATATCTTCGCGTAGAAGTTCCACTTAACCCATGTTGGGTATTCACAACAAATGAATCAACATTGCAAAAATCCAAACCAAGTTTCCATAAAATAAATTTAAACACTACAAATAGCGCAAGTTTCCAGAAAATCATATAATTTTATATCGTCAAGAAGTTCCCTGGTTACAGAAAGATCGCAATGAAGGTCCACTATAGACTCGTGTTGGCTTGTTCACAACCAGTGAATTAACACTGCAAAACCCCGACCCAATTTTCCATAAAATGCAAATAAAACACTGCAAATAGAGAAATATCCAGTGGCTTAATAATACAATGTAATTCTATATCGTCAAGAAGTTCCCGGTTTAGAAATGAAATAGTCACAACCTGTGACTTAACACCAAAAAAACTCAACCCAAGTTTCGGTAAAAAATACCAATCTAAATATGTATTCCGGTTCTGTTTCTCAAGTAATCGAACCCAATACTCACTGACAAAGTTAAATGCTAAAAAACCACGACAAATCTAATCACTCCAGACAGTATTGACACTGTTGTCACTGTAAATATAGTTGACCTAGATTTCCAATATAGGCCTCGCAGGGTCAACTTAGGGTCACCGCCGAGACAAAAAACTTCACTCCCTTACCTGAGATTGGACTAGAACAAGATGTGGCTATCCTTCCCCTGCGAAATACTAAAGTTGGACCTTGTGGAGCTGGTATATAAGTAAGTCCCACATAGATCCGTGACACCACAGAATAACACCACGTACTCCACACGGGAAACCCCTCCCACTGGAGTGAAAGTAGGGCTATAAATAGCACGGCATCACCAGCCTAGGTTCTACCGTAAAGTCTCGAAAGTGAGGGCACATAGCAACTGTAAATACAGGAACGTTAAACCAAAAGAGATTTGTATAAGGCCACTCAAAAAAAATAGTGACCAGGTTTTTTTTTTTTTTTTTTTTGCTTGGTCAAAGATGGCTTTAGAAGTGTCACAATATTCACTTCAGACCTACTTATTTAGGTTATATCTTGCAATCTCACTCTCAACTCATATTACTTCACTTATTTTACACATGATACCTTATTGAATGCATCTCTGACATCAGGAGCTTTAATTTGATACCAAATACACTTACCTTTTATAATTTGAAAAAAAAAAAAATCCTTTAAAAATGTTTTTGCTGATGCATGCAGTGATGACATACAAGTTGCCTTTTTTTGAGTGGCCTAAATAGTGCTGTCTTGTTGGCTAAACTGTTATATTACGGTATTTTCGGAACTAAATTTTGTCACATTTTATGATATTGTTCAGTTACAATTTATCAATAATTTAAAAAAATTATATTTATGTTTACAATCTATTTCATATATCTAGTTTATAAAATGTCTCCAATACTATGAAATGATTAAATCTAAATCTCCAACTCTTTGTTTCTGTTTTTTTTTTTTCACCCAGATAGTCGTTTAGGTTGGCTAGGTTCATCAATCTTGGCAAAAACAGATATTTTGGTAGATTTTTAGATGATATAAAGTTACTAATTTAACTGAATGTTATCTAATTAATCCTAATTAACCCCCCCCCCCCTCACATTATTGAAGAGCTCATAGACTTCATCGCCGATACAAAATCAAAAAGAAAAATAGCTGAACCCAGGTACAACAAATCTATGTTCTTGCTATTATATTTATGTTTTTTGCTCTGTGGCTTTACTTTTACATTAGTGTGTGTACGAGGCAACAGCTTCAGCGACTGCTGGTTTTTTTCCGAATGTTCGCGTTCACAGATCCCGCCAGATCACGTTACGCGCGCTCGAAAAGGATTTTTACCTAACACGATTTACTTTTACATTATACACATTTATATTCGAGGTTTTACGGCGTTTCGGGGTCACGTGGGAACGCTGGGCGGGTACCCAGAGTTCCGACGTTACCTCATTGTCAGGTCCTGCCAGGAACAAGCAGTCGACGGACACGTAGTCTTAACACTCTCCTAGCAGATTATCTGTGAGCTTGAGCTTATTACTCACGGGCAAGGATCTCTGCTAGGAGAGTGACACGTAATCTTAACACACTCTCCTAGCAGATTATCTGTGAGCTTGAGCTTATTACTCACGGGCAAGGATCTCTGCTAGGAGAGTGACACGTAGTCTTAACACTCTCTCCTAGCAGATTATCTGTGAGCTTGAGCTTATTACTCACGGGCAAGGATCTCTGCTAGGAGAGTGACACGTAGTCTTAACACTCTCCTAGCAGAGTATCTGTGACCTTGAGCTTCTTACTCATGAGTCTGGCTCTCTGCTAGGAGAGTGACACGTAGTTTTAACACTCTCCTAGCAGAGTATCTGTGAGGTTGAGCTTCTTACTCATGGGCCATGATAATTGCTAGGAGAGTGACACGTAGTCTTACAGAGTTGCGTCAGAATCAGTGACATACCCGGCGTTTGTTGTGACGTCACACTAGTTCTTATAACCCCCAAACCTGTATAGACTGGTTTGAGAGAAAGTCCACTTTATATCTTACACATGGATATGAATACCTAATCAAGGTCTGACTCAGAAAGGAAGTACTTTTAAAGTGCTTACCAATGTCATAGATTCGGTTTTATCATTCGTGTTTAAACAAATCAATATAAGCCTTCTATTACAACAGTCACCCTTTTAATAGGACTGCCAAGTGACACAAGATGAATTAGTCTAGGTGTCATTCCATGTGTGTATATATAGATATATCAGGCAACAGATCTAAGTACACTGAGGCTATCCATACAGTATGTACACAAAATGTCTGAAAATTTCCACACACACACACACTGCATACATACTTTATGGATATATCTTCAATGTACGAAGTCAGAATGTTTATCCTACCCCTAATAAAAAACGCCATAGGCTTAACATGGGATTTGTTTATGTCACGGGTAGTGACATAAAGTGTTGTTTATGCCACTACTTTCTAATACTGAAAAAATATGGAAACGGGGGATGAAAAAATCTAGACGCCACTTGTTTGAGTTTGAGTTTATTTATGACACTCATTTTGTTGGATCCGTAATCTCACTCGTCTTCGACTCGTGAATTACGAGGCCAACAAAATGCGTGGCATAAATAAACTCAAACTCAAGACGTCTCTTGATAATACCTTTCACACTCCTTTCTCTATAGTTCCTGGCCAAAGGTGGCACCCATTATATTATTATATACCTGTGCAAAAACAATCTACACATACAGCCCTCTCCTACCCATGTCGTATTTATAATACTAGAAATATCTATAACAATACAGACATATATCACACGTCTATATGCACATGGAGGTTATAACTGCCACATGGATTGTAGGACTACTAAGTTCACATTTTAGTTTTGATAAACTGTGCCAATAAACCAAGCGACACAAGGTTTTAAAATATGCCTAGTTCCAATAGGATCAAGTACAAGTGGACTTTACTACTTCAATGAATACTTCTCATTTTGTCACCCCTAGTACAAGTTTAGACATAGGAATAGCATAACAAAATTATATGCAAGATCACCCGCAATATATGACAATACTACGCCATGGTCTTTCTTTGTCAAGCAATTCTTATTATGTGAATATATTTCTTTTGATTAGTTTTCTTGTTACTCTCATATATATGAGTTTTTCATATTGTGTGTACAAGCCCCAAGTTCGACAGTACAGCCGTTCTTCCACTCAGGCCCTAGCCCCCTACTCCTCATTCTAATGGCGGGTGTTAAGCCGAATGGGCAGTGGGTAAGTGTTTGTGTAAGTCTTTGGTATGACCCGCCCATGTTTGAACCCATGACCTCCCATGCTCGAGGCATGACTGGATTTGTTTAAACAATTTGATATTGTGATGCTATTTTTAGATGTCAGTTGGGGTCCAAAAAAAAAATATATATATATATTTCAATTTTTGGAATTTGCTGCCTGTGGAGACGGTCAAACATGTTGAATAAAGAAGAAACCAACAAGTTTTGGTCAAAGTCGTCGTTCTCCATGAGTTTGATGCGGAGTGATATGAACGAGGCAACAGCCGAGTAAATATCAGGTAGCATTCAAAACGAGTTGGAGAATAATGACTTTGACCACAACAAGTTGCTTTCTGTATTTATCACACCCCTGTACACACTAAATGAATTGACATTGCACAGGATATAGACCATGGAGAACGGACTGCAATACTCGTAGGGGAATGGAGAACGAGTTTCCAATGTTATCAAAGCATATGGGACAAAAATATCAGGGGTGAGATAACATTTTATTCTCAGCTAATGTGGGGCTGAGGGTCTGTGAGGAGGTTCTACCTACTGTTTTATTGGCTCAATTAATATTATCTTTGTTTTTCACGAGGACAATTAGTGACATACCACAACAGAGGAGACTGGTTCCGACGTGTTAAGATACACGGGTCCAAGGGTTAATCTATGATCACAGTCCAAACAACTGGAGTGGCAAAGTCAGGGCCCAGATAGCGATGTCATAATGACAGATAGCAACAACAGGAGACTGATACCATTAACTATAGTGTAGTCACTTTGGGAGGCTAATTCAGTGTATTGTAGTTCTAGTTTTATGCTAATTGGTACGTGTTTCACTGATATTCTATTTTTTTTTAATTAGAGCCAATTTAGCCCAAACAAAGACTTACATGAATATATGATTCATTTTTCTAATAAATATAATATGAATTTATGATGAATGTGGAGCCACTGACCAAATATAATATGGAATTGTTTGCGTCCATGGGTATGAATAACAACCATACTAGAGTTCTCTTACTTAAAATTAAATCGAAATATCAGCATGATTTTCATAAGCAACCTGCTGTATCAACCTAGTCGCTCTATAATTGATATGAACGTTTACGAAGGACACTACTGGTGTAGATATAACTACACTCTACAGTAGATCAAACAGTGGGTGTACGATGGTTCTCTTGGCATAATGGGCCCAGCGAACTCGGCTATACTAGAAGCTATATATAATGTATTTTGGGAGTTAAGTTTCCCTAATTGATACCTCATATTCAGTACTAATGCCATTTTACTATACTATCAAAATTTTACTATACTAACTATCAAAATGTTCAAAGCAGCCATGCTACATAAGCAAATCTCTTCCTTTTCAGGGATCGGGATCAGGGATTTTAGAATTTGTTTTAAGTACTAAGCCTGATGGCTACAACATTATAATGTCACAACATTCGGCATGGAAGCCCAATTGTTGCAGCTACTGAATCTTCATAGTAAGGGGTACGTTCTTGGTCTTACAGTAACTGCCTCTGTGACATACATGTACACACATGACTGCCATCCAGTTTCATGTAGACTATAGTGCGATTTACCCTACCCCTAATATAGAATCCCATAGGCTTAACATTGGGTTTCTGTATGCCACGCTGACTGAATTTTTATCACGTAATATTCCAAAATCGAGGAGACAGGGTAGGATAAAATCAAAACCTGATTCGTTTTATTTGTGGCCACCGCATTCCACTCCTGAAGTTTTGGCTCCGGACTTCACTTGGTTTGCCTCGTGAAATCACTACGCCAAACTCCATTCGTGGCATACGGTGGCTAAGATTAAAACTCATCCAGTTTTATGATAGACTATAGAGCGATATACAGGAATACTTGACACTACGCTTCATAGCCAGCATGTTTTGGAAGCTACACTTCCGGAATTGAATGCTATGCTTCATTTTCGCATGGTGGTCGCCTTGGCCTGGGCACTGTGTTTCGTTTTTATGCTGTGTTTATGTCCTTGTGACAATCAAACCGGCCTGTAAAAACCCAAGTCTAGCAATTGCCACTTTCTTAGCTGCATGACATTTATGAAATTAAAGGGGTGGCATGACAAAGTCTAGTGTCTGTCGGTCTCGGTCACTCCCGAAAACCGAAGCATGCTGGCAACAAAGTTTAGTGTCCATATACCATATCTATCATCTGCAAACTGCCTGTCTATCTTAAAGTCATCTTACAATTTATAAATACTTCCAAAACATGCAACTCATACCTTTATGTACAGTAAGAGGGGGTGTCCACCAAGCTCCCAACGCGAACCGACGCACCCCGATATTGCCCTCCCGATACAAAATCCATATCGTAGCAAAATCGTAGAGCTTATCGGGGCAGTTGGTAAGTTTTCTACGATAACGCTACCGACTCGCACCGACGCAAAACCTGTATCGTAGAGGGTCTATGACAATCGAACATGTATCGATTGTCGTAGCGCGTCGGTGCGCGTCGCAGTGTATAGATGATTCTTTAAACGGGAAATCATATGAAATAATCGATAGAAAATTATGAAATTTTCAGAATCTCTAGAATATATAATGCTGATGGGGCTCTGCAAAAATTGTGAAATTTGATAGTAGATAAGGGTCTCATTTTATACTTTAACTTGGAACTGGTTTTTTTCATTGGATATTATTATGAGGTATCATATAATATTGTTTTGTATCTACAGAGAAAATATCAATCTTAAATATGCATTATTTCTGGAGTTATAAAGGAAATATGGTTGATTAAACTGGTTGCATCGTGAGCTATATCGGGGTGTATCGGGACCATGGCACCTTTTTCATGCACCCTCCCAATACGTTACGACGCGCACCGATAGTAGTAGGCGATACGCTACGATATGCCTCCCGACGCGCTACGATATGGTAATTTTGTATCGGCTCGCGTCGGCGTTGGTGGGTGCGGGGTCTTATGCACATCAAATAATGTACAATTATCATATTTTGTTTTAAGAACTAAAACAAATAAAACCTTGACACAGAAAGTCTCCTGACTGTGAACTAGGATCACGGACTTGGATGACAGATATAGGTCGGTGCTAGGATAAAATGCAGAGTGCTGGGCAAGATGACACTCCGATCACATGCCCCGATGTGAAGAGAATTCTACAACAGTCAACAGGAATATCTGAGTATCTCTAAGACTCTATCTAAAGTCAATATCTGTCAGTATGCAGTCTACTATTCTGTGTACAGTGGATGTATAAACAAACCAATGACGTATTATATCCATACTTACCACTGGGGATCTGAGAAACCAGTAGTTTAACTGTAAACATATACAATGTATTTATAGAATAATTAGAATCTAATCTCAACTCGTGCCCCCCCCCCCCCCCCCCTGCCCTCCCAGGGAAGGACAGTGGAGTTTGGCCAAGATTCGACGTAGGCGTTTAGGGTTGGGAAATAGCCTTATTCAGGACTGTCCAGAGAGTACCATCACCTAATCAACATCTAAAACAAAAAGTCTTGTCAATACTCTTGTCATAGGTTTGCATATTATTCTGTATATCGCACAGCTTACAATAATAACAAGAAAATTGTCAACTAACATACCGGCCTTCACTTGACAGCAAGATGTCGGTGCTGATCTCGTGGTGCGCGAGAAAGCGCGAGACGAGATTGTGCTTCGCGGATGGTAACATGGCAACCGGAGACAACATGGCGGCTGGATGTAAACAACAGTAGCCCCATCGGAGACCTGTCACACTAAAAACCTCTATTTAGAGGGATATACCTCTAACACCATGTCTCACAGGTATGTGCATTTATTCCGCTAGCTTCTATTCTATCTGAAAATTGTTTTTTAAGGGTTTCTGAATAATGTACCCCAGTACAGCATAAGTTTCCTTCTCCGACATAGGAGGGGTCCCAGGGTCGTCCGAATCAATGAATGAGTGTCGATGCCACCGGTTGCTCCACAATAACAAATGGAAAGTGTGTAGATACATTGGCAATGCTCAAAATCCAGAGACACTAGCAGCCGCGTATGGGTTAGATGTCAAAGTACACAGAACCTCACAGAAGTGGGGTTTGGAGGTGGGGGGTTGGTGGGGTTATTGGCTAAAAGGATAGGTAGAGGGTATAAATGATATTGATAATGAGTAATAATACTAATATTGGTATTGATATTGATAAAGTGATATCACCTAGGCTTTGATTTGAGGTTGGGGTGAAAGGAAAGCTCAACTTATGTAGGAAGCCGGGAGATCACCATTGCCGGTCTAAGATAACTTTTAAGTCAGATTTAATAAAGTTGTCCACATTCTAAATGATACCGCCCCAATATGATTTATAAGTATCATATAGATCTAGACCCGCTAGTCACTGGTGTTTGACTGTAAACTCAATTTCTTTATAATCATACCGCTCGAGTGATTTTTTAACAAATATTTTTCCCGAAATCTTTAAGATAAGAAATCTTTATTGCTACTAATGTGTACATTTTTGTTTGTGTAAATCAAATTTAATTTCATTGTTGTTTTTGTTTGTATACCTTTTGAGCAATGCTATTGTTAACATTCATTTTATTTGCTCACTATATATCAATGTACAAATCGGCTGCATATAAATGTAGCGATGTCTTAATGTCTGGACTTCATGTGATTCATGTAGAATTCATGCTTCAACGCCCCCCCCCCCCCCCCCAAAAAAAAAAAGAATAAATAAAAATAAAAAGCAAAGGTTGCCAATGTTAACTCTCCCTATAAATAAGATATTATCAAACAACATACGAACCACCGATAACCTTATATCAAAAATACATATATTATAATTGAGAAGATATCTCCGGCTATTTAAGCTCAGCATTGAACTTCATACATAAATATCACGGGCAGGACCTGAATGAAACAGAAATAAACGATTTCTTCAACTCCTCTCATTTCAATAAATCATTGACCTCTATTTCAGCCTCAGTTGACTCGGTGCGATTTGATCATTTCTGACTTTTCTGTGAGGATGCAGTGAAGTACTAAAATCAATTCATCGATGAGAGTAGCTCAGTATTGATCTTTTTTACGGCACCAGGTGCAGTAACTTTTGATGAATTTTAGATGGGGCTGCAGGTACATGTAACATACATCCTCCTGCCCACAGTCACTGACACATCGATTTTCTCCCCCAGCTCATTGCGTGTGTGAAGCTCGTTACTTTTCCCTGGAGCTTTATACAATTATCTCACCCCTGGTATTTTTGTCCCACAGGCTTAACATTGGCAACATCGTTCTGTTTGCCCCTACTCAGAGAAAGCAGTTTTCCAAGGAAATCCTTGTTCTCATTTCCAGTTTATAGAATTGTTTTTCTCATATTAAAGAAACATAGTAGAAATTGAGCCTAATTCACACAAATAAGACTTTCTCGGATCTCCCCATCCATCCTCAGTCCAATTCCATGGCCAACACTGATGTGTTTTTCATATTTTCTTAGTTTCTTTGAGACACTACACATATTTCTATTTTTACCCCGGCCCCGACTAACATCCATCCCTACGAGTATTGCAGTCCGTTCTCCATGGTCTAGATCCTGTGCAACGTCCATTCTTTTAGTATGTACAGGGGTGAGATAAATACAGAAAGCAACTCGTTTTGATCAAAGTTGTTATTCTCTAACTTGTTTGAACGCTACATGATATTCATTCGGCTGTTGCCTCGTTCATATCACTCCACATCAAACTCGTGAAGAATGACGACTTTGACCAAAACTTGTTGGTTTCTTCTTTCGTCTACCTTATTGGAAGCTGCTCCTAATTTACTACTCAGTTCTCGATCGATATTCAGAGAAGAAGCTGAGGTTACTTCACTAGTATTTACAGTTCTCCCCTTTTCCCAGTTTATTTCAAAATTATGGCTCCATTATATTTGGATTTCATGTCAGATCTTGTGCTGATTGGTAGAGGACTCGTTTTTTTTATGTTATGAACCGATCTTGCTCTTTTTCTGTTATGAAGGATATTTCAAATTTCCTCCTCAATCATTCAAGGGAGAAATTAAAAGGTTTTTGGATAAATATTGATGTAACTCCAGAAGATATTCTGTCTAGACCTAATTAGACTGGTCTTCTTTAGAGAACTGATAATAAGGCATCAATGTTTGGTGTAAAGTGCGACATGTTTCAATAACATATACCTTCATCGGGAGTGAGATTTATTTTTGCCATGTACATCTTAATGGACCAAATCACAGCAATTATTAATTTCAGATGGGATATATTCTCAATGGAATACCTGTAAAAGTATAATATATTGTAGGCAGGAAGGTGGAAACGATTTTCCAAATTTAGAATATCGTAAATTCCTATAGAGATAAATCTATGACTGTTTCTTACATGCACTTCTACATGAAACTGATTTGATATGCAGGAAAGCGACAGTCTTGCCTTCTGACTATAAAAAGAAAGCCAATACGGCCGATGGGTAGGTTCTCCCGCACGAGCAACTTGACGCTTCATCTTAGCGCAACTTACGCCAATACTTACCGCGCACCTTCATTGATCCTGGGGTAGCTAGATGCCCCGCTTCGTAGCCAGCACGCCTCGGTTTTCAGTGGGTGACGGACAGACTCTACGCTTTAAAAAAAATTTATGTCAGAACTTTGACATAGGAACTTCAAATGAACATCAATAGATAGATAACGCTGTGCGAAAAACAGTTGGTGAGTTTATATTTTAATTCATGATAGGCAACATATGATTATTTGTTGTTGTTTGAAACACGGTTCGCAGCAAGTGCGAGAATGTCGCCTCCCGAAAACAAAGCGTGGCGTCCAGTTTACGAAGCGGGGCTTACAAAGCGCGCTGGCTACTGAGCGTGGCGTCCAGTATCTGATCCTGGTTCACACTTCATCTAGACCGCGCTGAGCGTATTTAAC
The DNA here is from genome assembly GCA_950022655.1 of Alentia gelatinosa. Classification (NCBI taxonomy): domain Eukaryota; kingdom Metazoa; phylum Annelida; class Polychaeta; order Phyllodocida; family Polynoidae; genus Alentia; species Alentia gelatinosa. The sequence goes on along the minus strand of OX465581.1, from coordinate 2,655,418 downwards.
CCAAGTTTCCATTACATTAATTTAGTCTTCATTTACAGCTCAAGGAAGAATTACTTTTTACCACAAGCAAACAGTGACTTACAAATTAACATTCATGAACCTCATTTAGTCGAACTGTACAGTGCACCAAACTTCCATACAATATTGCATGGTGATTTATCAAAGAGAAAAATGCACATTGATGTTATTCGGATGAAATATACGTATGCAAATTTATTCTGGCAACCAATGGGAAGCTTTCGCCATGCTCATATGAATTTACTTTTCTTCTGAACTTAATAAATCTATTTGTCAATACTAACACCATCAGAAACACGTAACATTATTCTTATCTTTAACGCAATGCTGAATTTGTATATCTTTAACAACAGTACATTTTTGGATCGATATATGCCTGGTATATATCGACGTTTATCGAGTTGATGCACGAACCATGCAACGGCACTTTTCAGAAAGGACCACTATTTATATGTTCGTCACACAACTGTCTGTTTACATGTTGACATTGATAAAAATGTATATCGTGTTAAAATCAAAATATGTCCAGTTTAGTGAGAATGTATCAAAATTCCTTGGTGAGGTAACAAACAAAATTAATATAAAAAATATTGTTAGCATTATGAACTCTCATCTTGTTGGCATTGTCGAAAGACAATATGTTTAGGGTGACCTGTTTCAAAATTATAAAAAATTGATATGATGATCATGATGCATTGTTCTGCTAGAATTCCCTGCAAGCTTTCCCTCATGTTGAAATCAATAAAAAAAAATCTGTTGTATTAAAATCAGAATGATGACCAGTTTACCGAGAATAAATTAATATTTATCAAAGAGGTAAAAAAAAAAGTTGATATTGTAAACTCTGGTATTGTTGTTGGGATTGTTCAGACAGGTGTTATGTTGTGGAGTACATTATGATGCTGGATTGAGGTTCTGCTGCCCGTCTGCCTTGTAGTGACTGTGTCTGTTCTCTGTATCCCCAGCTACTACAACCAGCAATGGATGGAGGCGCAGGCCACGATGGGCGACCTGCTGCAGCAGGAGCTGCCGCCGGAGCCGCCGAAACCCGAGAAGGTACGCGTTATGATAACTCACCCACTCACAGTCCCACGTCAACCTACGTTACGATAACTCTCACCCACCCGCAGTCCCACGTCAACCCTCATTATGATAACTCACCCACTCACAGTCCCACGTCAACCTACGTTACGATAACTCACCCACTCACAGTCCCACGTCAACCTACGTTACGATAACTCTCACCCACTCACAGTCCCACGTCAACCCACATTATGATAACTCACCCACTCACAGTCCCACGTCAACCCACATTATGATAACTCACCCACTCACAGTCCCACGTCAACCCACATTATGATAACTCGCCCACTCACAGTCCCACGTCAACCCTCATTATGATAACTCACCCGTATGCAGTCCCAAGTCAACCCACATTATGATAACTCACCCACATGCAGCCCCACGTCAACCCTCATTATGATAACTCACCCGTATGCAGTCCCACGTCAACCCACATTATGATAACTCATCCTTATGCAGTCCCACGTCAACCCTCATTATGATAACTCACCCGTATGCAGTCCCACATCAACCCACATTATGATAACTCACCCGTATGTAGTCCCACGTCAACTCACATTATGATAACTCATCCGTATGCAGTCCCACGTCAACCCACATTATGATAACTCACCCGTATGCAGTCCCACGTCAACCCACATTATGATAACTCACCTGTATGCAGTCCCACGTCAACCCACATTATGATAACTCACCCACCTGCAGTCCCGTATCAACCTAAGTTACAATAACTTTCATCCAAATGCAGTTCCATGTCAGCCCACATTATGATATAGAGGAAATTTTAGATTAAGAGCTCGTATCCCATCAGGTTTGAATCATGTAGTAATTCACAAGGCAAAGCCGCATGAATTACTTAGTGATTCAAATGAGATGGGATCGATCTCTGACCCTAACATTGACTAATGGGATAACCTTTGTGATATAATTCCCCATTGAGTATTTTTCCTAAATATCTCTTGGGTATTTGACATAAGTTCCCATTGTTCAGTCTATGGAGACGGTGCGCTAATAACTCTCACCCACTCGCAGTCCCATGTCAACCCACCTTACGATAACTCACCCACTCGCAGTCCCATGTCAACCCACCTTACGATAACTCACCCACTCGCAGTCCCATGTCAACCCACCTTACGATAACTCACCCACTCGCAGTCCCATGTCAACCCACCTTACGATAACTCACCCACTCGCAGTCCCATGTCAACCCACCTTACGATAACTCACCCACTCGCAGTCCCATGTCAACCCACCTTACGATAACTCACCCACTCGCAGTCCCATGTCAACCCACCTTACGATAACTCACCCAAACACAGTCCCATGTCAACCTACGTTATGATAACTCACCCACTCGCAGTCCCATGTCAACCTACGTTACGATAACTCACCCACACGCAGTCCCATGTCAACCTATATTATGATACCTCTCAGTCGCAGATAAACTACATCAAACACTGGTATAGGGAGCAACCTGCCCTGCCTAAGATTAAAACAAGGCTCTAATAAATGTGTATTTTCAGGACCGGCTGGCGGCCTTCCAGTTACTGGCCACGATGTACATTAAGTACATTCAGATCTTTCGTCGTCTGGACCAGTCGTACGACCAGATCGTGCACCCTCAGAAGAGGCGCGTCCTCCGTCACGTGCTGGACGGAGTGATGGGCAGGATCCTCGAGCTGAAGAACGAGATGGTCAACCTCGAGTTCTCCGAGTTCCACTACTTCGACGACGTGCTCTCTGACCTCAAACTCACCCCCGTAAGTCTGAAAATAACCCCCTTTACACATACATACACATGGGGTTAGATTGTTCTGAATTTATCCACTACTTCGACGACGTGCTCTCTGACCTCAAACTCACCCCCGTAAGTATGAAAATAACCCCCTTTACACATACATACACATGGGGTTAGATCGTTCTGAATTTATCCACTACTTCGACGACGTGCTCTCTGACCTCAAACTCACCCCGTAAGTCTGAAAATAACCCCCTTTACACATACATACACATGGGGTTAGATTGTTCTGAATTTATCCACTACTTCGACGACGTGCTCTCTGACCTCAAACTCACCCCCGTAAGTCTGAAAATAACCCCCTTTACACATACATACACATGGGGTTAGATCGTTCTGAATTTATCCACTACTTCAACGACGTGCTCTCTGACCTCAAACTCACCCCCGTAAGTGTGAAAATAACCCCCTTTACACATACATACACATGGGGTTAGATTGTTCTGAATTTATCCACTACTTCGATGACGTGCTCTCTGACCTCAAACTCACCCCCGTAAGTGTGAAAATAACCCCCTTTACACATACATACACATGGGGTTAGATTGTTCTGAATTTATCCACTACTTCGACGACGTGCTCTCTGACCTCAAACTCACCCCCGTAAGTCTGAAAATAACCCCCTTTACACATACATACACATGGGGTTAGATTGTTCTGAATTTATCCACTACTTCGACGACGTGCTCTCTGACCTCAAACTCACCCCCGTAAGTGTGAAAATAACCCCCTTTACACATACATACACATGGGGTTAGATCGTTCTGAATTTATCCACTACTTCGATGACGTGCTCTCTGACCTCAAACTCACCCCCGTAAGTGTGAAAATAACCCCCTTTACACATACATACACATGGGGTTAGATCGTTCTGAATTTATCCACTACTTCGACGACGTGCTCTCTGACCTCAAACTCACCCCCGTAAGTCTGAAAATATCCCTCCTCCCTTTACACATACATACACATGGGGTTAGATTGTTCTGAATTTAGAGGTAAAATGGGTCATTTTGAACCTTTTGTGGTTTAGAAAATAACAGAAAAATTTCCAATTGAAAAATTTACATAACCAACAGACACCAGGTTGAAGTTTCAAGTTTTGAGATATATTCTATGTTTACTTTGGTTTATAATTAGTTATACAAATATTAAAACGGCACAGAGTTTCGGCCTAAGTAGTTGTGGCCTTTATAGGTTTTTTCTGGCCTTGGCAATGGGGTTTATCTTTAGAACGTTTATGTCCATGCGTAGAGTTGTTTGGAAATATTAAGAATGAAATACGAATTTACCAAACAACAATATTTGGTATACATATTTCATAGAATGTTTATTTCTGAGGCTGATTCGACAGTTTATAAAGGCCAGGAATTTTAATTCAAGATTTAACTGGTGGAATCTCGAAAAGAGGGTCATTTTAAATATCACGATAAAAAACTCTTTTGTAGAACCAGATATCTTACATGATATTTCTGATATATTTCGACTTATCCCCTAATTGATGTAACCGTATTGTAAGTGTTCACCGTACTTACCTGCCACGTCCTCTTAACTTTACCACTCACTTACACTGTTCTGTCACTCTTTTTAACAGAACGATGTGGAGATGCCGATTCCTAAATACTTCATCAACGAGCGCATGAAACAACTCAAGGAGCGAGAGAAGGCTCTGGGACAGATCCTGGCCAAGCTGGGCCCACAAGACAAAGACACTGTAAGTCAATTCACTTCTTATGATAAATGAATTTAAGACGTGGCTAGAACAACTCTTGACAAATACGGAAAGAAAATTCAATTTTTCAAAATTCAATTTAAAAAAAATGAAATAATTGTTTATATGACGTCACGACTGTTAGTTCTTAGAGAGTCCGCTTTGGGCATGGCGGAGAACTGCCTCCTCCAGTACTGACGACCATACGACCTCTGTGTTGACCCCTATATGACCTTGTAGTTAACCTCTATATGACCTAGTAGTTGACATCTACACGACCTTGTAGTTGACCTCCACATGACCTTGTATTTGACATCTACACGACCTTGGCGTTGACTTTACATGACCGTGTAGTTGACCTCTACACGACCTTGTACTTGACCTCTACACAACCTTGTACTTGACCTTGGCATTGGCCTCTACATGACCTTGGCATTGACCTCTACACGACCTTGTTATTGACCTCTACACGACCTTGTTATTGACCTCTACATGACCTTGTAGTGGACCTTGGCGTTGACCTTTATATGACCTTGCTATTGACCTGTACATGACCTTGGCATTGACCTCTACATGACCTTAGCCTTGATCTGTACACGACCTTGTTATTGACCTGTACACGACCTTGTATTTGACCTTGGCCTTGACCTCTACATGACCTTGGCTTTGTCTTTCAGGGCGGTGACGAGATTAAGATGTCTCTGGAGGACGCCATCCGCCTCATTCAGATCCACGAGCGGGCGCGGCAGGGTCGACTACGCGCCAAGTTCATGCGTGAGATCCGGCAGCAGGAGGAGCGGGAGCGGATGGCCGCCAACCGGGGCGCCCCGACACTCGACCCGGACGTCGCCGCCACCAGGGTCCAGAAGGTGCGCTCACTCAACGGGGACGGGATTTTTTTCTTCTAAATTATTATTTTCTTTTTTTATAAATATTTTTTGGACTTTTTTTTATTCTTTTTTTTTAGGAATGAGAAGTTTTGCAGATTTCAGCTTTTACTTTCTGACAGTCAATGCCTTTTTTTTTCTAATTGGCGTCATTCTAATCTTTCTAGAAGAAAATTAATCGTCAACGAACAGGCTTTTAAAAAAAGTTTTCTACATTTTTTTGAAAATATTTTTTGTACTTTTTTAGGTATATTTTTTTCAGGAATGAGACTTTTTTCTATCGCGCCGGGGGCTGCTTGTGGCCAAGCATAATAGTGGCAGTGTGACATACTATCATTTAAATAGTTCCCCCCACAAATGTTAAATATGATCATACCTACATTCTTTCATGTTTCATGTTTATTGATCAATTGGATAACATGATAAATTGGCTGTTTTTTGTTAATCGAGGCATAATGATATATATATATTTTTCATTCATTGTTTCAACAGGTATGTGACTCCAAATTTGTCAGAAAAAAATGATGCTAACTTAATAAATACCATCTATTTTTTATTCGTGCAGCTTTGGAAAGGATTCGCCCAGCGCAGAAAAACTAAAAGTGACCGAGAGGATGAAATGATGTTTATCGGAATGGTGAGGGTCTTGTTTCTTAAATCTACGACTTATTTGTAATGCCTTGTTAGGAGATAAGTAATGTTTCCAGAGGATGTTGTAGCCAAAAAAACATATAATAAAATAAGTCAGTGCATCATGTATCGCATCAAAGAACAAGAGCATAATATTGATGGCAATTAAAATCTGATAACAAGAAATTTAATAATGATAATAATAATAATAATAATACAGTTTTTGTTATTATATCGTAATAGCCGTCAATACTATGCATTAACAAAAATGAAAAAAATGAAAAAGCAAACTGCGAACCTCTACCCTAACCAGCTAAAATGACTATTCCACCGTATCTGAGCTTGGGACGGTCCTCAATAATTAGAAACCCTTCTCGCTGACAGGTGCCTCCCACAGCGGCTCAGAACCCGAAGACGACACCACAGTTCTTGGCAGGGAAGACCGAGGGGAACCGACGCATCACTCAGGAGATGCACGAACAGGAGTACCAGCAGGCACTCGTCAACATCAAGGACAAGATCCGCGAGACGGAAGGACCCGACATGAAGGAGACCATGATGGACCAGATTAGGCAGTGGTTCATCGAATGCCGGTGAGTCAGTAATTTTGTTGGCTCAGTTTCCACTATACTGAATCATGCTATTTTAACTGTTTCCCGTAAGTGATGTTCATTTTGTGTCGAAGTCACTTGGAGGTGGGATGTGAAGTGTAGAGGGTGTTTTATCATTAGTTTACTTTTCATATTTGCATTGTTAGATCTACTGTGCACAACATTGAAAATGTTTTCATGCCTGTTGCCGTTACTTACCGGAAGTAGTGTATTGGCCAAGTGTAAACTCCCCCCATTTGAAATATATGTTCATAAAGCACACCAAGTACAATTCACCCTGACTTTATTCTGTTGACAGTGACATAAGTATTTGATGATTTTGATGATTTGAAAAATGATTTACTTCATGGAGTCTGAACATTATTTTTATCTGTTAAAAAAATTAATCTATCTTTATCTGAAACCAGAAAAGTACCTGCAAATTTGGAATATCATTTTACTGGTAGTTTGTTTCTCTTGAGTCTAAATTTACATGCAGAGTTTGAACTCTTTGAATATTTGGTTATATTATCCTTTCAGAGATGCGACTGGGAAATTCCCTGACTACCCTGCAGAAGATGAAGGGGGATCAGCCGCCATTTTCAAAGAGAAGGATCCTGCGGAGGTCGAAGCCGAGATGAAAGCCAAGGTGAGGACTTAATCCAAATACTCCTACTTTCAAAGATTTCTCTTAATTAACAAAAAACATTTATTTTCTGTTATATGATTTTGCATAGGTAAATATGTTTAAAATGATTTATTTCATGATTTATCAATAATATGATTGAGAGGGGTGAATAATGATTTTGTATAAATAATAATGGGATTTATGAAGGTTGTTCGTTCATTGCAATGAGAAACTATGATACTCGTTCACACTATAGCAATTGCAGGTACGTTTCTTACCTTGAACACGGCATGTTGTCTCCATACCACAACAAGTAGATGCATGTAACTTTAGAATTCCCTACAGGTTCCATAGCTGTGTATGACATTTTATCTCACCCGTGGTATTTTTGTCCCATAGACTTAACATTGGGAATATGTTCTCCATGCCACTACGAGTATTGCAGTCCGTTCTCCATGATCTTTATCCTGTGCATCATCCATTCTTTTAGTGTGTACAGGGGTGAGATAAATACAGGAAGCAAATTGTTTTGGTCAAAGTCGTAATTCTCAAACTCGTTTGAATGCTACGTGATATTCACTTGGCTGTCGCCTTGTTTATATCACTCCGCAACAAACTCATAGAGAATGACGACGAAGACCAAAACTTGTTGGTTTCTCCTTTAGTACGTAATGGTCACTATGATTGGTGTAACTCAAGTGTGATGTGAGGGAATACGAGCGGGGTTTGCATTGGCCAGTTTAGGAAAATTTGCAACTGATAAAATGGGACTTTTGATGAAATATCAGTTGATAGAAAGTAGCCATGCAGAGGCATACTGACCTATTTCAGTACATACAATGAAAAAATTTGGCACTGTCAACCGACAAAAAACCTCATCAACAAAGTCAACCCCAGTTTGACTTTGTCGCTGATGAAATGGGTTACAGCTGCAAGAATGTGGTCAGTCTGCAAGAATTCGGTGAGTTGGAACAGACAATCGATTATCAGGGTCACCGATAAGGATACTGGCATTTTTGGGACACAGACTGATATTTTATGGAACAAAACAGAATTTTTTTTTGTCGGCCAATGGAAAAGTCACTCTAGTAAAGGTAGGGTAGCAACACATTGATAAATGGACCATTTCTATGGGCCATGTGAAGAAAGTCCCCTCAAAGTAGCTTTCCAAAGACTTTAGCAGTCCTAGACATTCCCTTGTCGTTGGCCTGTTACTGTTGTAAAAGTGCCTTAATTTCATTGTGTGGATATGTTTGAATAGTTTATAAAAATGCATGCAAAAGGAGAAGTTTTAATGATTTAAAGTAAAAATTTGCAGTGAAACTACTTTTTGTCTAGCGACAAACCTGTTCGGAGTGTAGTTTTTTTTCGCAGTGTAATTTTTGATTTTCCGGGCACAATAATTTGTTTTTGCATAGTCTCGTTTGTTGTGCCTACAATTAACTTGCATAATGCATCAAAATGACCGGTTATCATTCATATATATTTGTTTTCCAATATTTTTTTATCTTTTGATGGTGTGAGAATTTCTAGCATGAGATATCCGTTCGAATAACCTTGAAATAGCAGTTTTTAAATTCCTTTGATAAACCACCTAAAATGAATTTTAAGATTTTTTTTGAAGTTGCAATTTTCATGCTATAAAAGGAACATTTCTGCAAATAATTAAATTTTCTACGAATCCAGACAAATTTGGATATTTTATCATATTCAGCTCTGATGCCAAAGAATAATCATATGTCATTTATAATATAATAATATAATATATCGATGATAAAGGGTCTTGGGAAAACTGCATGTTAAAACGAAATCATTTCAAGGTCTACAACTACATGCACCCTTCAACAAAAGAAGAATTGGAGATGGAATTCAACAAAATTCTCTAATATTCCAAGGAATGAAATATAAGGCTTCCAAAACTACTTTTCCAATCCTCTAATATATATCCTCTGACGATAATTTCGAGCATGGGACTTGTCGCTGAGGTATTTTAATACAATATTATACACTTTTTCGTATACTCCAAGAAAATGCAAGCAACTTACAACCAACAGATGGCAGATCAAGATTTCATCTGGGTTTGTAACCAGTTCTTGGGAACTGGAACTTGGCACAGGTTTTCACCATGTTTAGATTGTGTCGCTGTTCACGAAAAGATTTCAGTTGCATCCGGGTCAAAATACATCTCTGAGACGCATCATGTTCACGGGTGACGATAGAGATGTTTAATTACTGTCAATCTGTGGAATTGAGCACATAGATGAGACTGGAAAGTGTATGATTTAGTTGGTAACTGCATGGAGAGTATTATTAGGAAATGTCCTCACTGTGGACGAAACAGTTCTCGTTTGAGGTCAGTTGTTGATTTCACACTGCCTGATGCTGTAGGCGGAAGGCAGTATGAAATCGACAACTGGCCAAGAGCGAAATCCGTTTCGTCCACAGTCAGGACGTTTGCTTATTATTATATACCTAAAATCGATGAAAAAAATCCATTTTAATGACTAATGAAGTGGAGGTCACAGCGGGCACGACCTTTATTATTACTGCACCTCTAGCAGCGGGCAGTATTTGATAGACATTTGCAGACAGGTATATAATAACATAGTAAAACTGTGTTAGGGTGAATGAATTGGATTGTTAGGTGATACATTCACAGTGATATATGGCCTGACACCAAAGGTGGAGGGACATTAATCCATTTAAAGCATCAAGTAATGATTGGAATTGCTTACTCTTATCCAGGTTTACTTTTATTATATACCTAAAAATATTGAAAATACATTACAAATATATTAATTTGATGGCTGTCATCTGCAAAAAAATCCACAAGAAATTTGTTTTTATTATTGATTAAAAAAAGAAAGATTCCACTAAAAGATGCCGCATGAGAAGAATTTCTCAGTGAGACAAACTTCTCACAGTGCGACAAACTTCATAAATGCTACATAGGGGGCAGTGGGCCGAAGCCGTGAGACAGTCACTCACCAGTAGTTATATAGAACAACATGGCCATGCTGTATACAAGACGAGATGACGTTTGACAGTAATTTACGAGGCCGCTGGCTGAGTTCCGTCAATAATATCAACCTCATCAGGTCTTGTATCATTGTGCAAGTATGGTGGTTTGTTCTATATTGATCGTATACCATATAACTACCCTCTACCCGACCTCAGACAGTCAGCCACAGGTATATAATAATAATGATAAACCACTCACTGATCTGGTCATGAGATCGAGTTTCATTTACTCGCTCGTCAAGGGTGAAGAAAAGCTTGCTGTTGAATATTTCTGGTGAATCACGATAGGGCAGACCCTTGGAAATATTAGTTTCATATTCAGAATGTGGGCATTTTTAGTCTCTGTATCTTTTATTTGGGTATGTAATCTTCCAAATCTGCCCTTGTAGCCTCATTGGTTGAGTAGGTAGTCATAGATTCTTGATGTGTGTAGTTGTGTGTGTCTGTTCTTTTTGGACCAACCATGGCCCAAACTGTTCCTGAGTTATCATATTTTAATGTCAATATGCAACAATCGAACATGGGCAATACAACCGTGCAATACCTTCCTATATCAAACTTATAACTACCCTTACAAACACAAAATTTGAACACAATGATTGCCAGTTATAATTCGTTGTTCACGTGGATGAATTTATACACAATATTATACGTATTTTCTCAGGCTTGAAACACAGTATGCTTCTATAGATATATGACGCTCATGCAGTTACCTTTATTAAACTAAAGCTGCCATGTGTGCCTCGATATAGCTGTGAAACATGTCTGCATAAATCTCTCTGTACACCATTCCTTAATGCGTATTTGAGTTGCCTTTCATTGGTGGCCTCTTCATGTAGAATTTCAGTGATGAGGTGAGTCAAGCCTGTTGTCAAAATCCAGTCGAGTAGATATTGTATTGTATCGGTAATTATATAGAACGTCTGTACCGTGCTGTACAAGCTACAAAACGAGATGATAAATTACGGTTCGTGCGGAACGAGGCGTTTACGCCGAGTTCTTTACGAACCGTAAATTTTTATCAAGTTTTGTGGCTTGTACAAGCATGGTAGGTCGTTCTATATTTACTATATACCCAAAATTGATAAAATAATCAATTTGATTTGTCCTAAGAACTACCCGTATGGAACAGTGTTCCGTATTTTGCCGTTCGGAACAGTGTTCCATACAGTATTTTTACGCTATATAGCATATAGTGGAATGGTGTGTATTTACAGTATATACGGCAAGGGTATATAGTAATGGTAGGGAATCCTGCATTTATAAAAACACTGTTTAAAACGATGGGCTTCATCAAATAGTTACAGTTTTTTTTATGGTAGTCCAGTACACGTGAAAAATGGGTTTTTAATAAGAAAAATTCCAGGGATCGCCTGTGGTAAATTATTTTTTCCACATACTACTCCCGTTAAATGTTGCCCTAATTTTGCCACCTTTCCTTGCCGATTTTTTCGGGGGGAAAACGCAGTATACAATTCTACTTCTACCCTTAAGCTATGATATCCTAATTGCGGAATTTTGTATTTTGTTATAAAAATCTGCATCCTATAAAAAGTCCTCAATTGACTTTAGTAGAACACACAATCAACTTTTAGTCCAGAGATGGTCCAGCGAGATTTCTTTTAAATATTTGATATAATGTTGATTTTTAATCTTTGAACTATGGTCCCCTCGATCTCCATCCTTTTCCTGACAAGGAGACAGACCCACAATCCATATTTTGTAAAACCTACTTCAGTGATTCTTAATTCAATGATTGTTCATAGCTTTGATTCAATTTGTTGTAAACTTTGGATAAGTCTTTGTCTTTCTCAACGTTCTTTATAAGATAATGATTTTGACTTGAGGTATGTCACAATGTTTAAGCGGGTTCTTCACAGGCGATGCACATTTATATCATGATGAAACCTCACTCCAATTTCCTTTGATTTTCCTTTGATTTTCTGTTCACGATGAAATCCAGCATGGACAATCGAGTGCCAAGAATTCTAAAAAAAGTGGCAAGAAGCGCAAGGGCAAAGGGGTAACACACTTTTTAAAAAGCACGTCAGCACTTTAAGTCCTTTAGATGGATACGTACACGGGTGAAATGGTCTAGCAATGTCTCTCCTCTGTGACTTTGAAACTTGTTACGTCCCAATTTTTTATTACTCACCTATTACAAAGTCCCCGTTGAAACTGTACGGGATCACAGTAAACTTTAACCTATCGTTTTTAACTAGAAGAAATCACACCCATTGATTATGAGCCGATAACTCATTGATTACGGAAAATACACTCTCCAAACAGATTTTTAGTCCCTTTGAGTGTATATGTAGCACAGAACTTCTACATGGAGAGAGAAAGATTGTCAGGGTGATCGCTTCAACATGGCATCATTGACAGTTGTGTAACTGCCGATATTTTGCATATAATTATTGTATCTTTTTTGTTTCAATAGGTGAGTAATAAATACAATGAACAATGGTTTTTTTTGGATGGGCAGCCATAAACAACTCAGTGATGATGAAGTAATAACTCGCTACACTTGTGTATTACTTCCCTCTAACAACTCATTGTTTACTTCTGTCCATCCAGAAAACAATTGTGTATGTCATTGATACCCCTCAGGACGTACGGGTTATCAATTTGTACCCTTTCCCTGTAGGCTACAGAATACATAGGTTACCCGATTTCCCCGAAGTTCCTCTCTGCATGTTTTGTATGTTATCTTCATGTAGCCTGAAATGGTTGTTGCTTCACAATACATTTACCTTCCCCTGAGTTATAACCAAATCATGTATGAACCATATGGTAAGGTTAATCTTTAAGGCTTGATCCCATTTGGCTGAATTTGGTGCCAATCACCACTTGGGCTCTAATCGGGGAACTGCGTTAGCCCTGATCCGAACAAGAACCAAACATGGCCTGAGTTGGATTGGGACATAATTTGCGTAAAATGGAATCAAGCCTTTATAAGAGAGATTCTCCCCACCATTTACCTTGTTTCCCGTTGTCCCATAGGCCTTCCCTCAAAGCACCTTCCTTTTGAAGAGATTTACGAAGAGGAGTTTATTATTGATTCAATCATTCTTTTTTCTTTTTCATTGCTATATACAATTTTTCCCATCAAGTAAAACATTCATTCCTGAACAAAGATTTTTTTGTTAAAGTTTTATTATATTTTTTTACATTTTTTCCTGATCCGTTATTTATATTTTGTGAATATAGAGTGTAGTTTATATGAAACACATCAACCGTTTCTGTTTCAGGATGATGACAAAGGTGGTAAGGGAAAGAAGGGTAAAAAGGACAAGAAAGAGAAGAAGGACAAAAAGAAGGACAAAAAAGGCAAAGGGAAGAAAGGCAAAGGAGATGATGATGATGTGAGTATAAACTTTTATAAACTTTTATAAATAACAATATACTGCTTAACTAACAACTTGACCTTCTTGGTTATCTATGACCTTCCTTCTCAACTCATGAGATATTTCAGTCCATTTATTTTCAGTGAATTTTTGGAATAATTGAACTGGATTTATCAGTATTTTCTCTTTGCTATAATGGTAAACTGGTATCCATATGGAAGGAAATATTTCATGAACGCATAAAGCCACGCTTGCGTTGATTTATTTTATTTCATATTTTCTTAAAGATTAGAAATTGATAAAAGCATATTCCATATTGAAATAAGGTTTATAGATTTGAATCTGGTGCAGTTATTAGATTTACAACAATAGGAAAATTCCTTGCCACGAAACTGCTCAAAAGCTGATTAAAGTTGGAACTCGTTCCTCAGTTTTTTAAAGATGAAAAGAAATGAATAAATCCTATGGTATGATCCATCAAAATACAAAAATTGGAAAAACTCATTTCAGATAATACTGTTTGATACCAGATAAGATAATATTTACTATGACATACTGAAATATAGCGAAGTAAATTATTTGGTTTCTTATTTGGTACAATATGACCACGGAGCGATTATTAGTAGCCCATTCAAGACTTACTTAATTTATTCTACTTCTTTCCCTTTAACATTTCATCATTGCTATCCTGCGACTGATTTCCTGCTTACTTTTATTACTGTCCGTATGCCTGGACTTCCTGGAAAATTCTTGTTTCTGGACACTACGCTACATCGCTAACATGCTATGTTCTCATAGGGTAAACAGTGGACACTGGGCTATGTTGTGTCAACCATCAAATTACTTCATTTCATGGGTTGAAAGTGACCGTGACTAACGCCAACATTCCATGTATATTACAGACACATTTTTACAATGTTTCCTCAAGTGTTCTGATTCAAAAACCCATAGCAATTTCCCAGGGTGTCATTGCGAGATCACGCAAAACCATAACATACTGATCAATATTCAGATCAAAGTGTCTGTAGCGTGGCGCCTATGTAGCGTAGCGTCTTGTATTCATTCTGTACCTTACTAACAGATTCTTCTACGCAGGCACCTTTATCTCTCATTATAAAACGCCGCATCCAAATGAGCCAGCAACATGGCATGATGGTAAGAGGCCATGAGAAACCCGAAAACCGCATGCCACACTCTGATCACTGCCAATCGGGAGTTGACCACTGAGCGAATTTTGGAACTGGCCACCAGATGCATCATCAATTTTCACTGGTAAAAAAAAAAAGGCCAGCGGCCCCGTGAATTTATTTTTGTTGTACGCCGTGATGGATTTTTTTGCGGTGAATCGTGTCTTTCATCTTTTGCATGTCTCGTGGGTTTTTTTGTGTGTGGCAGATAAACATGAGGGAGCGGACTTCAAATCAATATTCATATTCCCTCACTTCATGTTTCATTTCCCATACAAAAATTTTGTGGATGTATATATTTGAAGATCAAAAGAAATATATACTCTTATTTTTAGTCATTTGTGTAGCAGATACAAATGTGTATGCTTTCATATTTCAGGAATTTCTTCTTTGTTTTTCCAAAGAGAATTGTAGGAGCAGAGATTTTGAGGAGATTCTTGTTTTTAAGAAAATCACATAGCTAGATATACGTGGAGTTGCTTCCAGTTGTGATGGTTTTAGGTGTACTAGAAGCGTTATAAAGAGAATGTTACGTTGTTTTTTCTTTTACAGAAAAACATACAAAAATCTTTAAAATGCAATGTTGTAAATCATGAACAAAATCATTTAGATAAAATATATCTATCGATAATGGTGAAGAACTGAAGACCATTGACTGGACACTCCGACAATTAAACATGACAAAAAAATGTTACAGATAAATTTGAGCCAGTTGGCGTTTAGAAATTCTGAAGAAAAAAAAATTAGAAAAAAAATATCTGGATTTCAGAAATGATCTTTTCCAGGTTGAAGTTGAGCATCAAATGAGGCTTCAGTGAACTCTGGTCCATTGTTATCTTATACTCCTCTCTCTATAACATGGTAAAAAAAGTTCTTCTGAATTCTTGAAAATGCTGTGATACATGTCTTAATAGAACAACCAGGGCGGCGTAAGTACAACTCAGTGTATCCTGGCCCGGGACCCTTCACCCTAGACTCCAAAAAAAAAATTTTTTTAAAAGAAGAAAAAAAAATTACAAGGGGGGATTTCAATGGGAAGAAGGGGAGTCACCCCCAACCACACACACCCTCCTAATTTACACCCAACTTCTAGTAATATGAGGCTTATACCCCATACCCCATACCCCATACACACAGACCATGCATAGTTCCCCTTCGACCCTCACTTACCAAGGTTTACCAACAACTAACCAAACAATGCACCCATGTGGGCGCCATTGCTTTGGAGACACAATCCTTCTGGTCCAAGACTCCCTCAAGTACATGCCCAAAGTGGAGGCAGATGCCGCATGTCTCAGCTCTGACGTTTTACAAGGAGTCTCTGCACCAAACGGTCTGGACATAGAGAAAAAATCCCAGAGATTCAACCCCTTTTTATGTAAATCAGTATCTCCATTATCAAAATGGTCAGCTATGCCCAGAGTGTATGGTGCAGGGATGCCAAGTAAAAGTTAGACGAAAGCCTAAAAGACATCAACACCGATCCCTGATTCTCACAGATCCGATGGTTGGAACGAATCGATGATAATCAATGGCAATGTACAATACCCTTGTACGGTGACCCGAATTTGATCAAAGGGTGCTGCGCTGGATCAGGCCAGGCTGCCGGCAGTTCCGATCATATCCCATTGTGAATAATCACCGATGACCATTGCTGGGGAAATAAAATCGGTTTCGTGAAGTGTGTACATTGAAAAGAATTTCACTGATTGTCACCGATCTGACAAATTCATCAGCCAAAATCGGATGAGAATATCAGCGCGTTGATCTCTTTTCGGCTTAACTCGTTAAACTCACAGATTCCCTTGATGCGTAGAATCTGCATGAGTGAATGATTCACGTATGAGTTATGTCACTCCAAAACTCGATAGAAAATACATCTATATGCAAGGATTGACACATTGTCTCAGGCTGTGTGTAGTTATGACAAGTGATTGCAATTTAGTGCCCTGAAAGATTTCAAAACAATGCTCAATAAAAGTCTGAAAAGGACCTGCAATGGTTGACCGGAAGTAAAATCATTAAAAAAACAAAACAAAAAGAAGCGGTGAGCAACAAACCACAAATTTAATCTTTGGTAATAATTTCTACAATGAATTGACAAGGGAACTTATAAATGCAACCACTTCTGTCAACCGTGCTTATATCTATGTACATTTTGTATCTAGTTTCATGAAGTACTGTCTGTTATATTTTCAGCCTGCAAATGCTGGAAATGCATGAAACAGCAGTATTGTTCACGAGGCTGTGCTACCAACCCCCTCTAAAATAGCATATTGGTGTTTTTCTGTGTATTAGTTCATGGAAATATATCAACGTGTGCCATATCATCAGTGAGCAGTGTGTTCGCATGTCCACGTCATTCATTGATACATGGTACCATTGCTTGATGGTATCATTGATACGACACATTGTACTTTCTATTCATGGTATGATTGAAACATGGCATCAAACAATTCATGGTTCGATCGATTAATGGTACGATTGATTCATGGTGCGATCGATTCATGGTGCGATCAATTCATGATGCGATCGATTCATGGTGCGATCGATTCATGGTGCGATCGATTCATGTTGTGATCGATTCATGGTGCGATCGATTCATGGTGCGATCTATTCATGGTAAAATCGATTCATGGTACGATTGATTCATGGTACGATCGATTCATGATGCGATTGATTCATGGTACGATCAATTCATGTTGTGATCGATTCATGGTGCGATCGATTCATGGTGCGATCTATTCATGGTACGATCGATTCATGGTACGATTGATTCATGGTACGATTAATTCATGGTACGATAGATTCATTGTATGATTGTTTCATGGTGCGATCGTTTCATTGTGTGATCGATTCATGGTACGATCGATTCATGGTGCGATCGATTCATGGTGCGATCGATTCATGGTGCGATCGATTCATGGTGCGATCGATTCATGGTGCGATCGATTCATGGTGCGATCGATTCATGGTGCGATCGATTCATGGTGCGATCGATTCATGGTGCGATCGATTCATGGTACGATCGATTCATGGTGCGATCAATTCAAGGTACCATCAATGTACGGTATCCTCGAAACATGGTATCATTGACATGGTATCATCACTCGTTTGTCATTTACTGCGCTTTTCAACACGATTGAAGAAAAATAAATCATATTCCTCTCTCTAATATAATTTGTACTGATACTGATACCACTGAGAACCTGTCTATCAGGTGTCATGTTCTGTGAATTGTTAAAAATTTAATCTTTTTTTATGTGTATAACTTAAGCCTGTAGCTACATTTTGATGAATTTAACAGCTTTTTTTAAATTCATTTAACAGTTGCTGCTCACTCTGAGTATTAAGGTGCTCAGTCTGAAAGTAAACTCTTGATTTTTAACATAATTAATAAAGTTGAATACTGAATTCACATTGAACTCCAGCTATGTACTAAATTGTATTGCTTTTATCAAACTCTTGTACTTCAGATATATATCTGCAAAGACACATGAATTTCAAGCAGGCTTTCTTTCATCAA
Source organism: Alentia gelatinosa (assembly GCA_950022655.1). NCBI lineage: Eukaryota > Metazoa > Annelida > Polychaeta > Phyllodocida > Polynoidae > Alentia > Alentia gelatinosa. The sequence goes on along the minus strand of OX465581.1, from coordinate 2,636,995 downwards.
TGGTGGAATCAAGGCATGAAATGTGATTTTCTTTTGCTGTTGTTTTTCAAGGAGGAGGAGGAAGGCTGGAAGATGGCGCCTTCAGCCTTCGTTCCCGCAGTGAATGAGGCCCACGACACCTACAAATGTAAGTCAACCGCCACCTTTCTCCTTCACCTCCAGCAGTGGTAGATTTACTGCTATATCAAAGACCGGTCCTTCTCATACCATGTCTATGTGGTGTGGTGTACAGCCACCTTTCTCCTTCATCCCCAGCAGTGTTAGATCTACTGCTATATCATAGACCAGTCCTTCTCATACCATGTCTATGTGGTGTGGTGTACAGCCATCTTTCTCCTTCACCCCCAGCAGTGGTAGATTTACTGCTATATCAAAGACCAGTCCTTCTCATACCATGTCTATGTGGTGTGGTGTTCAGCCACCTTTCTCCTTCACCTCCAGCTGTGGTAGATTTACTGCTATATCAAAGGCCGGTCCTTCTCATACCATGTCTATGTGGTGTGGTGTTCAGCCACCTTTCTCTTTCATCCCCAGCAGACTAAGACTATTACGAAATGTATTGGCATATCTCTCTGGCAATGACAAAGTGCAATGTATTGGAATATCTCTGTTGTACAAACAAAGTGCAATCTATTGAAGTATCCCTGTGTTACTGACATAGTACCATGTATTTGACTATCTTTGTTGTACCGATATAGTGCACCAACTTAATGCAATGTATTGAAATATCTCTGTGGTACCTTTCTCAGCTGTGTGGCAGCCTCGCGATGAGGCCGAGAACTTCAGCCAGAAGCACGACACCGAGCTCATCAAGGAGGAGAAGCGAATCGAGGTCGAGACGGAGATCCGCTCACAGGTCGACGAGCTCATGCGAGCCGAGCTCAAGAACCTCAAAATGGTGAGTAGCTCATGATCACTGGCTAATTTTATGCCGATCACCACTTGAACTCTAATCGGGGGGGCTGCTTTAGCCCTAATCCGAAAAGGGACCGAACATGGCCCAAGCAGGATCATGACCTGATCGGGACATAATGATTCGGGTAAATAGAATCAAGCCTTTAAGGAGATATTTAGTTCCTTTCGTAACACAATTATGTATAGTAATAAGTATATATACACAGGGATGTCAGTTTTCCTTGTTTCCGCGGAATTCTGTGTTTTCATTTTTGGAATAAGATATCCTTTTTTCTTGTGCAAAATGAACATAACAATTAAAAAATACTCAAATCAACCATGACTCATAAATTCCCCAATTAACCTGCCTCCAGACCCATGTTCCGTAGTGATAATGTTATTTGTATCTGCTATATTTTAGGTCCTTTTGGTGTATATATATAGATCTGATATCTAACCCTGTATTGCCAGGGAAATATTTCCTTGTTTTTTTCTGACCCCAACTGACATCCCTGTTTAAATATGCAGTAGAACCTCTTTAAAAGGGACAAACTCTGTTCCCAGAGTGGTCTGAGTTTATAATGCACCATTTAATAGGGTACAATAACCAAGAAACAGGATACCATTGTACACAGATTGATGTAAGTTGCTGGATGGTTCTCTTAACATGGAGTTCTACTGTAGTTTTAACAGACATTAAGGTATAGATGTATTGATATAACTATCTATTAGCTTTATATCTAAAACATTATGAAGATGCAATATAATATTTTCATCCCATTGTATAAATGGCAATTCAAAGATATTATAAATTCTCATTTCAGAAAGAAATGTTTTAAAATTCAGTAAATCAGGATTGAGATCTTTAAAAAAGAGAAGAAATGGATGTGCATTATTAAGTATTCAGGATAAAGAAAAAGGGGTTTATTTGATATGAAGATTAAAAGGTGCAGTTAATCTAAAGATGATCTTTTCTGATGACAGGAACTTGAGCAGGTAATACATTGATTATTGTGGACGGAGCATGAAGCGTCAAACCCAGCATTTGTTGTGGCTACTGTGATTGCCTACAACGGACATGGACTGAATATTTATGTGTATGTTGATGCTCCTTCAGGGTTGCCACACCCCAGGGAAATATCATGGAGAGTTTTTATAGAGGCCTGAGAATTGTCAGGGGATTGATGAGTTACTCAGGGAAAATTGAAATGTTGATTTTTTTTTTTAATTTTTTTTTTTTACATCGGCTTGCCATAGAGGTGTCATAGCCACGTCTTCACGTTTGAAATTTTGAAAAATGTCGAAGAAAATTGACGCTTGTCTGGATAAAGTTGAATTTTTATACCTCTGCATGAAAGACTGGCACTAAATCTATGTATATTGTAGAAAATAAAATATTTCCGATGTTTCAAATATAAAGAGCATTTCTGTGATCTGGCACCCCTATCATCACGTTAAAAAAAAAAGTTTATGACCATTTTCCATATGGTATTTTGAAGGTCATATCCAAAGGTCACAAAATGAATAGATTGCAGAGCTGACTGTAAGGATTATTAACAAAAATATTTTTGCTTTTATTTTGTCAGGGAAAAATCTAATTTGTCAGGGATATGTGAAGGACTGTTGACCTTCCCAGGTTGTGGCAGCCCTGTCCCTCGTACTCGCATGTCTCAAGGTCAAAGCGGTCACCCGTCAATGTCGTACCCCGTCTCAGTGTCCTCCTCGTGAAGGAGTCTGTCACAGCTCACTGAAAGTTCACCTCTTTTGTATCACCCTCCTGTGTGATATGAATCAAGCTGGTGGAAAGTTAGTCAGAAGTGCACAAAATCATCTGTGCAGATGTACATCATTACTTATTATACTATTGCATTGGATAAACTTCCTTCAAAAGATGTTTAAACTCAAGCATTTTGATTGAAGATCTAGATTCAAGGTTGATGATGTTATAGAGGAAACCTATGAAAGTGTAGGGTGAGAGCTTGTATCCCATCGAGTTTGAATCGTGTGATGATTCACAAGGCGAAGCAGCGTGAATTACGTAACGATTCAAACGAGATGGGATCAAGCTCTGGCCGTAAACTTGAATAGGTTTCTGAATTTATCTCACCCTTCGTATTGACTGATGGGCTAACATTTGTGACATAATCCCCCATTGGATATTTTTTCCTAAATATCTCATGGGCGTTGGATACGAGTTCCCAATGTTAAGTCTATGGACAAAAAATACCCGGGGTGAGATATAGATAAAGATCACTACTCGTTGTGAATGCTCACAGGAATATTAGCAGACATGGAACCAGCGGCATGTGTTTCTCGTAGTTTCACATCTCCAAAAAATAATAGTCGTCTTGTCACGTGACCTGATTCATCCAGCTTTAGTCTGATTATCATGAGTCCTTTAGTTTCTGTTGTTATATTGGAGTTGGTAAACTTCTAACTGTAACTGATCAACTCCAGTTTTAAAGAGTCATTATTTAATTAAAGTTGTGTATATTTTCCAAATCATTAATAGTAAAGTCTAAGGAATCCCTAAGGAAATTAAAATAACATGTCATTGATATATTTGAATAGTCAAGAAGAGCTTACACAGGGATGCAAGTGGTCTGATATACAAATATCTGAGATGTCAAGATTGAGATTCGTATTGTTCAACATTCCGCATTAAATATAAGTTGGTTGCACCCGGCCATAGTCCGATCGGACCCCAGCTGAATCCTGGGTCCATGGCTGCTACTGACAGGCCACCGAAAGGTGCTGTCAGGCTGCCAAAATGTGACGCGCTCATGATTTTTGAAAAGCAAGCAAGTCTCCTAAACTTATCTCTATATGCACATCCCACAGCTCTGGGCATGTTCTACGACCAGTCCTGACACCGTCCAATCATCTTTTCGCTTGCATTCATCTCCGATTTTATTTCGAAACATGACTTGCATCCCTGAATAGAGTTACAAGAATCCTCAACCAGATAATGATCTTATGTGTGTTGTTCTCCCCTGATGACCAGATTCACACCGAGGTAACTGCATCGTAGTTGAAATCCAATTGTAGTCCGTTATAGATATTACGTTGAGAGTAATACGTATCGCCCAGCAGAGTACTACTTCACAGACATGGGCCAATCATGGCGACATTTTTTTTCGTTATTAGTAAAACTTATATTTCCTTTGATTTGATACAGTGTATGCCAATGATGAACAATTAATGAATGAATTGCCTTTCTTTGATTGTTTCATATATACACTTCATTGTCCACAAAATCTAAGTGCAGTTAAGCATGCCTTTGAAGATACTTTGTAAGGAAAAAATTATATTATATTTAAAGGATATACAAATTGTAAAACATTAGCGGCATGGTAGGAAAACACTTGGCAGCAGTTCAAGAGTTTGCCATGAGGTTTATTTTGTATTTTAACCAATGCTTTCTGTGACTAGGACCCCACACCTGTTCTGTTTTGAGGGTATGAAGGTATTTCTGATAATCTGAACACGTTATTAAGTGATAGACGTCAATTGTGTGCATTGACATATCTAGATAACCAACTAGAACGTTTCTTAATGTGTAATTAATTCAGATTCTATTTTCAGAGAATGATTCTACTCAATTTTGTAACTTTCTCTTGTCTCATGACGAGAGGAGTTTTATTGTATCTCATGATGAAGTTATGTTTTACTACATACGCTTGCCGTAAATACATATATATATGGTAGATACGCACCGTTTTGCCATATGATGTAAAAATACTGTACGGAACAGTGTTTTGTACTGTAGAATACGGAATAATGTTCCGTGCGCATTGACTAAAATATCAGTTGAATCATTTGTTTAAAATATCAATTGAATTAATTATTTGTTTCAATTTTAGGTATATAGTAGATACCAAACGACCTACCATACTTGTGCACGCCACAAAACCTGATAATTTACGGTTCATACGTAACTCGGCGTAAACGCCTCGTTCCGTATGAACTGTCAATTACCATCTCGTTTTGTAGCTTGTACAGCATATTCAGAACGTTCTATATAAATCATGGCCTGCTGATGAAAATCTGTTTCACATCAATCACAAGCTTCTACTTGATACAATTGCATCTCTACATCTCTCCCTCTGGTACTCTCTACCGTAGGCAGTTGACCGCGACAAGGGCAAAAAGGGCAAGAAGGGCAAGTCAGCCAAGAAGAAGAAGAAGGGAAAGAAGAGCGGCAAGAAGGGCAAGAAAGGAAAGAAGGAGAAGGACTTGACCCCAGACAGGTGAGCCTCTCTTTGGTTAAAGTCACCTTTTTTTTGTAGCAATTTTTATTAAGGGAATATTGTGTGTACAACCACTGAATTCGGCGATACAGCCGTTCTTCCACTCGGGCCCTAGCCCCCTACTCCTCATTCTAATGGCGGGTGTTAAGCCGAATGAGCAGTGGATACCATTTTTGTTTAAGTCTTTGTTATGACCCGACCGGGGTTTCAACCTGCGACCTCCCATGCTCGAGGTGAACATCCCTACCACTTGGCTACCTTGTTCCCTTATTTGTGAAAATATCAATATGTTCCTGTTTTATGTCTCTTAAGTGATATTTCCCTGTTCATCACTTTTTTTGTCAGTGACAAACTACCGGCTCACAGCAGGGTCTTCAGGAATTCATCGACCGAGAATGTACCTGTGGTAATACATTGGTAACAAGATATGTTAGATATAAGCATTTTGGGTTCCTCAAGAAATGCTCTCTTTTTTTACAATGACAAAGTTTCCTGTACTTTATTATTATGTATTCATCCAAAGTCTGCTGTTCATCAAGTTTCAGCCAAAAATCTCATTCAATCTCAGTCTCTTTCAGAATCCAGACCAAGGACCAATGTGATGAATATTACTTCTGTATGTCCTAACCCCAAAAAAAACCCAAGATCTCTAAGTCCTTTCTTATGGTTTTATTTGCAACAGTTCAGTATGATATATCAAATACCTTGACAAGCTTAATCAATTGTTCAGCCATTGAAGTCAGCAGTATGTCAGCAATGATACTTTATCGATCCATGTATACCTTCGAAAGAATGACCATTGCTGAACTCCATTGACAATTAAACATATTCTGCTATGTTGCCAGGGCTTCACACTTATCCATGCTAAGTATTTCTAGACAGCTAACCTGCAGCAAATCTTTCTTGATGCCAGACCAGAAGTCATCATTGACTTCCTACATGCTACAGGGTTCTACTGGTTGATATAACAGTTTGTTTAAACATCGCTTCACCAGTTACTAGTTGTCATGATGACACCTCCCCCTACCATTCTACGTCTAAACCGCTTCTCGCCATGAATATGACCCCGGCTGTTGACATGGCGTCAAATCTCCATTACCTACGACATTTCATACCTGCACTAAGTGTCGCGTAACATTCACACCCTGACAGCGAAACCCCCGGAACTTTCCCTTCACAGACAGGAGGGCGAAAACATCTTCGGTAAATCAAAACTTGGTTAGAAATTGCATGATGAATTTGTATGTCGAAACTCTTCTTCTTCGTCCTTTCGCAATCATACGCAGATCTCCTCTTTTCATATTGGTCGACTAGAAGCTGAAAACCCTTTCTGTTTTGCCCTTTGCCATTCATCCCGTTTGAAATTGAGACAAAAATCTTTAAAATATTTGTTTCTCCTTTGCCTCAGCCATGATAGTGTGATTGTTTGATCAGATGGATGCCGCTTACCCTTTAACAGTTTGTCAGTAATTTCCAATAAAATATCTTTTTGAGGGAGAATATTTTTCCTCTTTTCTAGATTTGTTGCCAGCTCTTGTCCTAGGCAATGCTTGCTGAGGCTATGATGATCCATGCATTGCAACTATAGATATATGAATATATAGAACACAGTTATAAAACAGTATACATGCAACACAATGATAAATAAATATATAGGGAGCCAAAGTGAACCCGTTGCAACCACAGATAGCCGGTTACAAAATACTATTTCCGGGTATAGGCGCTCAGTACTTTGACTATGTAGGTTTGAGATTATATGTGTCATTCTCCAATCTTTTAGATCCAAATTTTTAATAAACTTAACAACTGTCATCGTAGTTTCGAAACAGAGTTATTCAGAGACGATAGTAGTAAACTACACTTCAAAAGTAACAAAAGAGACCAAAAACCAAAGTCTAGCCTCAAACCCCCATAGCTTTAGCACTAAGCCTCGTTCTTACTGGCCACCGGAAACGGTGTTTTGTAGGTGGGTATCTGTGGTTTCAGCGGGTTCATTTTGGCTCCCTATATGTATGCAACACAATTAAAATGAATATATATGCAATACAAATAAGAATTATCATATGCATGCAACACAATATACAATATTCCATTCAATTTTGTGTAATGTTTAATGTGACAAAACAACGTAAGTGGTGGATATTTCCAGTGGACTATATTACAATTGCAACTTTACCATTAGAATAGAATTACAAATTTTTTTTAAATTACAAAATCTGGTGTTTTTCCCACTGTTGGTGATTGTGCATGAAGCTACTTTGCTTACTCGAGGCGTTGAGTCTTCATGTTCATGTGCTTCTGACCCCAATGCTAACTGGTAGCTATAGCTACACGAGTGGCGCTAACCAGTCCTCGGACACTGAGGACCAAATGGATATCCTCAATGACGAGAGGCAGGAGACCTGGATGAACAGGTGGGTCCCCTTGCCCAGTTCACAGCTCGCGGAAATATGATATTGGTTTTCCTTCATTAAGTGCTGATTCCACCAGACTAAGGCTTTATCGGGAAGTCTCTGGTCTCTTTGGAATGTATCAAAGAATATCTTATATGGTGAATTTTCTCCCATGATAAATCATATTAGCGCCCGAAATTACCAGAAAAAAGGGTGTGCTTCCACCGCCAGCTATGCTTATATGGTATTTCGCGATTTTCCCCAATCTACATTTCGGCAAGTTTGCGTTGCTCGGTGGAATCAGCACCTTAACCCACAGAACGGAGGGACTCCTCAGTAAAAACAGGACACTCCTCATTTTGTTAAATAGTCAAAGTTCTTATATACCCATGCAGTACTTTTAACAACTATGTTCTACTGCTACCGTATTTAAAAAGAAACTCATGCAATGAAAATAACTGATTCCATACTCTACCAAGTTTGACTGCTATGTAGTTCACGAAGCAAAGCTGAGTAAATTATGTAGCGGTCGAATGAGGTGGAGTGCGGACCAAGTTATTTTCATCGAGTGGGTTTGTGATTTTATCTCACCCCGTATACATGATCAGGAACATTATTAATTTAATGAAATAACTCACCTAATTAAACATTGGGTATTGGGTACACTACCTTCATGGTCATTGAATATGAGTTCCTAATCTTAACGCTGTGGAGAAAAATACCGGGGTGAGATAAATATTTTGTACGGTAACCTGTTCAATACACTCATCTATGGAACACATTGAAAAATTGGCAGATTTCCACTTCGATTCTTTGCCAATTTATGATAATGAATTTCATGACATAAATGTATTAAAGGTCAAATAAGTATCTTTGACATAAGTACTTTTTTAGTTGATTGGTTGGTCACCCTGAAAGCAACAAATAAATAAATAAATAAATAAATAAATGATCATTCTTTGTTAACCATAGATCATAAATACATTTTATTCTAAGTTAGTAAAACTCTTGCGGATGTAATCACAAAGGGTTTCTCACGCATATCTATTTCTTTTTCATATCATTTATACTTGAAATCATTTATGGTCTCAAAATATAATCTAAAAAAATTACTTTAAAAAAAATTCAAAAATTTATTTCAAATATGGTTTTCTAAAGCGTATACTGGTTAAATATTAAGTACACGAAGTCGTAATATGTACCTAAAACTTAAAAGACCAAGATAATGATTAACTAATTTTTCTTACTATCATAGGGATTAAGCTACAGAGCTTTTGAGTGAACAAACTAGTTCCATTTTAAATCAACTTCACCTCAACCCAAGAGTAGGTTACACAATTCTGTGATCATTATATAATTCCTCGGACAAAGACAAAATCTTAATGCCAGAACTCATTTTTATTCTTTGATTTCTTCCCAACAGCAAATGGTATAAATTTTTATACTCACGAAAATAGCGGTCAAGCCAATATGTAATTTGTGGAACAAATTCATACTGATTTAACTAAATGTCGTAACATTGTAAAATTCACTGTAGTCATATTGTTGACTTTCATCTTATTGTTTCCGTAATTGTACGAACACAAAAATCTTTTGAGAAATAGATATTTAACATGTTTTTTTTGTATATATAAAAAATAATGTGAATTGTAAAATCTGTATTGCTTGATGTAGTGTGATTTGAGTAAAACGGTGTCTGCATGTTTTTGTAGGAACGTGGAGTGAGTTAGAATTTATACTCTTTCTTCAATTTTCCATATCACAAATGGGATGGTTTACACAAACTTTTGACTGTTTCTTCAACACTTTGTGGACATCAGAATGATATCTATATCAAAGTATCTGAGTATATAAACAGTAGTACACATGTATTTGTGTAAATTAAGGTCTTTTTCCATTTAGTCGAATTCAGTCCCATCCTCTATCTAGTTCGAAAAGGTATTTAAAGGCAAATTTACCGTGAAAATTAAAACCAGTGTCATTTTCCTGACAATTTAACATGATGACATATCTAACTTAAAAATCGGGGGTCACTGTACTAGTTTATGATTTAGAGATCAATATTATGATAGTATTATAAAATAATATAGAAATTCTTAAAAATTGTTTGTTTTACATAGTAAAACCCATGTCTTCAAACTTTCACAGAATATAGTAAATGTATAGTAATACATATTTAGTCTTTTTCAAAATCATAGGTTACTGTTCTTGTTTTTGAAACATCAAAAAATAATTCAGCGAAATGGAACCAGACCTTAATTAGATTACTGATTAGTAATTAAAAAGAGGAGGTAAATTGCACAGTTGGTGACAGAAAAATAGACACCTGATGTATCCAGTCCCAAGTAAGCATCGCATCAGCTCTTGCAAAAATCCTACCATGTTATCGCTTTACAGGCAGGGTCTGAGGCAGACCCATGTGGGTCAGGGAGCTGTTTAAAAAGTCGGGAGGGTGCTAAACGAGAGTACTCGCCGCCAAAGTGAGAGCTAACAATTGCACTTGAAGCGTCGCTGTCGAGGTGGAGGTGCCGCTCGCTATTGGGTATTGGTAGCGGTTTTGCTGCCGCTTTGATTCAAAGTGCAGCTCACTGTTGCGGCCTCTCGCTTTGAAATGTGACGTACCGCTGGCGAGACGTCACTCGACTTTTGAAACGGCTCCCAGGGCGGGTCGGAGATACGGGTATAACACCATTGTCTCACCCCTGGCATTTTTTCCTATAGACTTAGCATTGGGAGCTCGTATCCAACACCCGTTGAGTATTCATGAAAAAATACTCAATGTGGGATTATGTCACAAATGTTAGCCCATTAGTCAACGTGAAGGGTGAGATAGATTCAGGAACCTATTCAAGTTAACGGTCAGAGCTCGATCCCATCTGGTTTGAATCGCTACGTTATTCACGCTGCTTCACCTTGTGAATTACTATGTGATTTAAACTCGATGGGATACAAGCTCTGACCCTAAACTTTCATAACCACTGAAAAAAAAGCCATGAGTTTGGGTTGGGGAGTAATCTCACTCGGCTTTGCCTCCTGTGATTACTCCGCAACCAAAACTCCTGCCATATTTTCAGTATCTATGGATCTCAATGCAGTTCCCTCTTGATATCTATATATGGCACGTCATATTTACTTATGTTTATTATTTCTTTGCCTAATTGTGTAATGTAAAATAATTCAAAAGTATATTCCCTGCAATTGCAGTTTCATATTTATTCGTCCATTATTTCTTAATAAAACAATAATATCGTAAATATCATAAAGGATGCCTCAAGGTATCATTGGTCTTATGCTGGGGAATGCCTCAATGCCTCAATTGCCCTGAAAAGGTTAATATATATGTCTTGATATAACTTAAATTCAGTACAGGAACATATTTGGTGATTTTATAGGAATAATTAGGCTAGAAAGCGATTCATAACTACATAATTGTGATCAAAGGATATATGCTTAAATCCTCTTAGAAAAGTCCCTAAAGCTAAGCGGTATGTAAATTTCCTGTGCATTTATTGCATCTACCCCAACCTCCTCTCCTTGCCACTAGATCTACTTCATCCTGTCATGACATTGCATACGAAGAATAAAAAAAACCTTTGCTGATAATTTTGAAAAATAGGTAAATTGCAAGCCTCGTCCATTTTGTCTCCAGCGAACTGCATGAAATACACCGCAACTTTCGTGGTGTTTTTTTCTGATATAAGAGGCTTTCTTATATTTTGTAGTATTTTGATCGATGCAGGAATTTCTTCGTCTTTTATAATTATCGCATCCTTTTATCTTAAGCACAATAACAGTCCTTCATATTGCATCTATAGTCTATAGGGACATCTAGTTACCCCACTTCATAAAAATGGGAATCTTTATTTGCAATAGTTAGTCGCGTCTTTTAAAATAAATTTATCTGATTTCATGATAGAGTCTGCATTTTGAATTTTGGCATCCCCTTTTATTGTTAATTCACAAGCTTGCTCGTTCCATCATTGGCTTTACAATATATTTATTCTGTATATTTTCCAATTATCTTTCTATTTCACACATCTAATGGTTTTATTTCATAACAGACACGGTTGATAAAAATAATCATTTAAACATCTTAAGTATTTTCTTTGACCGTTCAATTTTTTTCAAGACGAGAATGAATCGATCATACTTTAGTAAATGACATATTTTAAAACAAAACACATACACCTAGATTGTTTAATATTTTCGATGTATGATATTGTCAGACAACAATTTACAAATAAACGCTGCCTAGTTAGATCTAATATTTTACACGCATAGTTACAATTACCACTTTAAATCATTCAAATTAGCCAGAGTTGTTTGTAAAATTGGATTTTCTTTCGGGTAAGTAACACTCATCCCTTCGTCTAATACAGTTGTATTGCCTCTCCTTATAACCACTTACTGCGCATGCCCATCACGTGACCCTGAATGGTGTTCAGGGAGGGCGCTGACCCGGAAATGATCAACCTGCGTCCAGAGACACGCGCACTCAGCTCCAATCCCAAGAGTCGCATCGGTGGACGACGCCGCCGAGACAAGGACCTCACCAGCCATAGGTAGAGCGGGCACTGCCTGCGACACAAACAGCGATCCACGAAAAGCCTATGAGACATCGCCATGCTGATAACCTCCGATCTGATTCTTGCTGATGAATTTGTCAGATCAGTGACAATCAGTAACATTCTTATTAACGTACAAACTTCACAGACCCGATTCTATTGCCCCACCGACAGCCGTTGATCATTGCCACTCACATGTTGGATATGACTCTACCCATGGCCTGGCCTGGCCTAGCCTAGTTGCGGCACCCTTTGATCTCCGTCAGGTCACTGTACGAGGGTATCGTACATCAACACTGATTGTTACTGATTCATTCTGACCATCGGATCAGCGGAAATCAGGGATGAGTGTTGATGTCTTATAGGCTTAATTACCAGTGGTTGCATATTTTCTCTCTGACAACAACACCGAACAAACATCTATTTGCATGAAGATGTCCTGAACAATTATTTCTAAACATTTTTCAGTTGCGCCGTGAAGGCTTCATTTGTGCAGCATGTAGTTCATTTGTTTAAAGCATCCTGGATGTTTGATGGCTTATTTCACATCACAGATACTTAAAGTTCCATGCAGGATTTTACTTTACACCTGCAATTAATTGCAAGAAACCTCAATTGAGGATTTCCTGACTGGAATTGACGAGAAGGGTGTTTTGAGTATACACAATAAAATGCTTTAAAGTGTCCACATTCTCACTGGTATTGTCTGACTTTATTTTCTCTTGTCTACTGGTCGTATAGCATGTTCATACATCTGTATCGCTGTTTTTATCTGTTTATGATAACATTCCTGCACTTTCATTTTGCCCTTGAGGACTGCCCACTCATACTTCTCAGTCCTTTTATTTGCAGCTCTCACCAAGTCCAAGCCATTGCAGGACGAAGCAATCTCTTCACTAGAAGTTACACTGTGTTCTTTATCTTTCAGGAATTGTGCCACATTGCTTGCTTTTTTTCTATTTTTTTCTATTGCCATTGCCTTGCACTGTTTAGTCCATCAAGGACCATGGAGGACCCTTGAAGGAGAGGATAGCTCACCTTACTATAATCACTAAATGATACTGCCAACTATGAGCTTCAGTCTAAATGTACATCTTTTCAGTGTTTATTTTATTGTGCAATTTAGAGCTTTTTTTGCATGTTGTCAATTTCTTTGACTTTTATTCAGTGTACTTCTCATTGAATGCATGAATATTCCCAATTTATGTGAGTTTGGCTCAGTTTCCACCATAACAAATCATGCCATTTTAACTGTTTCCGCTAAGTGATGTTCATTTTGTGCCACAGTCACTTGAAGATTGGACATGAAATGTACAGTGTGTTTTATCATTATTTGTTGCACTTTTCACATCTGCATTGTTAAATCTACTGTCCACAACATTGACAATATTTCATGCCAGTTGCTGTCACTTACCGGAAGTAGTACATTGGCCAAGTGTAAACTCCCTCATTGCCGTTAGCAGAGTGGAAGGCATTTCATGATAATAATGATTTAAACACAGAGGTGATAAATAATCATGTGTTTTCCCACATTTTCTCGGTCTCTCTGAGACAGTAAATTCCACATGAAAAATATTTCCAGCTTTTTCCCTGAACCCAACAGAATTTTCTGACACCAAACAGACTACAGAATAATGCTGAATATAAATCCTGCTGAATCAGCATTTCTCTAACCTTCTGTTTTAGAATATAAAACAAAAAAGGTTATGTTTTTTTAATAAAATCTACCAATAACAACAGAGCATAAAACAAGCTGAGTCAGCAGTTCTCCAACATCAACACTTCTCCTGTCTTAGGATATGATAAACATCTTTATACTTGCTAAGAAAAATAATTTTAAAAAAAAGAAATTAAAAAATCCATAAAAAAAACAGGAGAAAATAAATTCTGATGTATTTCTCTGCCGGCACTAACCTCCTCTCCCCTCTCCGTGTTACAGAACAATGGAGTCGCTCTACGAGGAGCTGGTGACGGAGGGTATCATCGTACGTTACCCGAAGACGTCGCTGACTGACTTTGAGGGTGAATACAGCTACCTGGGCACCACGCTGCGACAGGCTAATATCGAACCCATGCCTTCCCTCAGCGACGTACGACGCCTTCTCGCCGAGTACGCCATCCTTCCTCTTGGTATGTTACCTGTTTTTATCTAGTCACCAATAGACATACAGGGAGGTAAATATTCTGAATAAATTACTGATATCGAAATCACTATTCATAATGACCCTCAGTGACATACAACGCCTTCTCGCCGAGTACGCCATCCTTCCTCTTGGTATGTTACCTGTTTTTATCTAGTCACCAATAGACATACAGGGAGGTAAATATTCTGAATAAATTACTGATATCGAAATCACTATTCATAATGACCCTCAGTGACATACAACGCCTTCTCGCCGAGTACGCCATCCTTCCTCTTGGTATGTTACCTGTTTTTATCTAGTCACCAATAGACATACAGGGAGGTAAATATTCTGAATAAATTACTGATATCGAAATCACTATTCATAATGACCCTCAGTGACATACAACGCCTTCTCGCTGAGTACGCCATCCTTCCTCTTGGTATGTTACCTGTTTTTATCTATTCACCAATAGACATACAGGGAGGTAAGAATTCTGAATAAATTACTGATATCGAAATCACTATTCATAATGACCCTCAGTGACATACAACGCCTTCTCGCTGAGTACGCCATCCTTCCTCTTGGTATGTTACCTGTTTTTATCTAGTCACCAATAGACATACAGGGAGGTAAGAATTCTGAATAAATTACTGATATCGAAAATGTCAAGTCTATTATTGATAATGACCCTCAGCGACGTACGACGCCTTCTCGCTGAGTACGCCATCCTTCCTCTTGGTACGTTCCCTGTTTTTATTTAGTCACTAAAAGACATAAAAGGATAAAAATTATTCTGAATAAATTACAGATATTTAAAATGTTAAGATTAATATTGATAATGACCCTCAGCAATGTATGACGCATACTAGCTGAGTACGCCATCCTTCCTCTTGGTATTTTACCTGTTTTTATCTTGTCACCAAAGCACATACAGGGATGTAAATATTCTCAATAAATTACTGATAGCGAAAATGTCAAGTTAATTATTCATAATGACCCTCAGCGACGTACGACGCATACTAGCTGAGTACGCCATCCTTCCTCTTGGTATTTCTCGACCGCTTGGGTTAGTGTCTGTGTGAGTTCTGGTCTCCTTGCCGCTAACTGGCGTATTGTGTTGCCAATTTCTAGTGCGAACCGGTAGCGACACCTAGAGTGAGAGGTTGGACTCACTTGGCAGTCTCTTTATATATATATATATAAACGGGTTCGTTTATATATCATATCAAAGGCTAGTCCTTCTCATACCATGTCTAAGTGGTGTGGGAAGTAAAAGAACTCTCACCTCGATAAATGTGTAGGGGCGAGATTTCTATCTGACTTCATCTCATAGATTTGGTCCAACCCAAAGTAAGTCTAATTGAACATATTGGACATTAAACTACCCAAACAAACATTAATTCTAGCTATGTCTGTGAAGGCTCATCTGCAGTGCATAGGCCTCCCTGGTTCGCTCCATCATACTGGCCAGTCCACAAGGCACCAGCAAGCAAATGCTTGTCAACTCCATCTAACTTGACTTTGCGGTTCCAGCCATGTTTCAACTGGTTTGCCGTTGTCAGCATAATGTGTCTGGCAGAGTGTTGTGTCAATGGTCTGCGGCACAGCCCTTCAGTGAGGCACCACTATAAAACAGGCATAGGGTCCCACTGCTACAAGCAGACCAAAGTTTACCTTTCCAGAACCAGAAAGGTCAACCAATGAGTCAGTCTCAAAAGGACGTAACTAGCCTACCGAGACGTAAAACTACATAAAGAAACAAACCAGCCACGTTAATTCAATTATATCTTTGTAGGCTCGCCTGCAGTGCATGAGCAGGCCCCCCTGGTTCGCTCCATCATGCTAGCCGGTCCGCGAGGCACCGGCAAGCGAATGCTCGTCAACTCCATCTGCACGGAGACCGGCGCCAACCTCTTCGATCTCACAGCCACCAACCTGGCCGGCAAGTACCCTGGCAAGGACGGGCTCAAGATGCTCATGCACATGATCTTCAAAGTGAGTGCCTGCTCTCGATGCTAGAAAAGAATTTCTCATCATATCTTATCATCAACATGCACCTAGTTATTCTGTAAAAATACAGAATATGGAGTTCTGTTTGTATGTGCAGAATAAAACATTACCTATTAACCCCAAATATATTACTATATACCTATTTGTGAATGTCTCACTTTGACTGACCAGTAGTACAAATTCCATTTGTCACTGAGTGACGAAAGAATATCCATACGTCGCTCCGTACCACGTGACCACTCATTGTACTATTTAGTGATTTATAGAATGGCATTCTTAATGATTTCTAGGTATATGATAATAAAGAGACACAGTGAGTGTGACTGAATTGCATCTGTTCCTCGATATTTTGGTCAGAAATACTCACCTCGTTCTTTGAACTCGGTGAATATTTCTGATCAAAATATCTCTGAACAGATTCCATTCAGTCACACTAACTATGTCTCTATATAGTAATAATTTTTATTAATTTCGGGTATATGATGAATATAGAACAACCTACCCTGCTATGTGGCGTGGGAAGTAAAAGAACTCTAACCTCGGTAAATGTGTAGGGGTGAGATTTCTACCTGAATTCATTACATAGATTCGATCACCACCCTAGTGATGTAAAAGAACCTTGAGAAAGTCTGGAAAGACCTATAATGGTTGACTGGACGTAAAATAAATCAAACAAACAAACAAAAACCTACCCTGCTTGTACAAGCTACAAAACCTGATGATAATTCACAGGTAGTACGGAACTCTGCATAAATGCCTCGTTCCGTACTAAATGTAAATTATCATCTTGCTTCGTAGCTTGTACAGCATGATCAGGTTGTTCTATATAACTACTCAATATCACATAAGTTTTACATGTACATAAAATTGGTATGTATTATGTTATAAATGGTATATATATATATATAAATGGTATATATATATTGTTTTAAATGGTATATGATATGTTATAAATGTTATAATGTTATAAATGGTATATATTATGTCATAAATGGTGTATATAATGTTATAAATGGTATATATTATGTTATAAATGGTATATATCATGCTATAGATGGTATATATCATGCTATAGATGGTATATATCATGCTATAGATGGTATATATTATGTTAATACTTTGTGGATTGTAGGTGGGTCGAGCCCTCCAGCCGTCAGTGTTCTTCATCGGTGACTGTGAGCGGATGTTCAAGAAGAAGCTTCCCAAGACAGACCTGGTGAGTACGCGTTACATTGTGTTTCTCCTATTTGTGCCACGCTACATACTGAAGATGAAACCATTGATACGCGTTACATTGTGTTTCTCCTGTTTGTGATCGTGCCACGCTACATACTGAAGATGAAACCATTAATACGCGTAATATGGTGTTTCTCCTTTTTGTGATCGCGCTGCGCTACATACTGAAGATGAAACCATTGATATGCGTAACATTGTGTTTCTCCTATTTGTGATCGTGCCGTTCTACATACTGAAGATGAAACCATTGATATGTGTTACATTGTGAATCTCCTATTTGTGATCGTGCCACGCTACATACTGAAGATGGAACCATTGATACGCGTAACATTGTGAATCTTCTATTTGTGATCGTGCCACGCTACATACTGAAGATGGAACCATTGATACGCGTAACATTGTGTTTCTCTTTTTTCTGATCGTGCCATGCTACGTACTGAAGATGAAACCATTGATACGTGTAACATTGTGTTTCTCCTATTTGTGATCATGTCGTGCTACATACTGAAGATGAAACCATTGATACGCGTAACATTGTGTTTCTCCTATTTATGATCATGTCATGCTACATACTGAAGATGAAACCATTGATGCGCGTAATATTGTGTTTCTCCTATTTATGATCATGTCGTGCTACATACTGAAGATGAAACCATTGATGCGCGTAATATTGTGTTTCTCCTATTTATGATCATGTCGTGCTACATACTGAAGATGAAACCATTGATGCGCGTAATATTGTGTTTGTGCCGCTCTACATACTGAAGATGAAGATTGATATGAGTGCTACAGGAATACCAGTTTTCAATGCTTCATGTTTTCGTTTTCAGAATAAGATTTTCTCCCCCCTTGTGCAATATTGACATACCAACTGTTGAATTACTCAATTCAGCCATAGCCCATGCCCCCCCCCCCTCACTGAACCTCCCCTCAACGCCCAACCACGTGGCAGAACCGCAATCAATAGATTTTCTAAAAAAAATAATTTTTGAGCTTGCCATGGATAAATTTTAGCGTTGCTTCAATATTGATTATAGATTAAAACAACAGCGGCTACCCCCAACTACAGTGGCGCTGTCTTATAATTTCCTGGCGGGTGATGGCAGAACTAGCAATCACTCTGTGCCCTATAGGGCAGAACTCAATGCATATATATGTGGAACAATTATTCATTGTCTTTAGAACACGTATTCGTTGACATCCATACACCCACCAATGAAATATTATATTAGAAAGGATATACTTAACATTTGTTTGTGTGTCCTCGACTTGCAGAAGGATCCAGAGGTAGTTATTTTCTCTGATATTTTCACGCATGTTTCACGTCGCTCCGGAAACCGGAAGCAGTGTGACGTCACATGTCCAGAGCGCATGCTCACCACGTTCATATTTGCTATTGTGTTGTGTCAAAGATAAAGCCTTGGTACACTATTGGATTGGGAATCGGAAATGGCAAATATATTCATGTACTAGCGACTTCGTCGGGTCCGAGTTAGTGGGGAAAATATTTTTTAAAAACCCAGAAAAGTCAAAAGCCAATACGGGAAACGAACTCCCTACACCCGCATCCCTTGCCAAACACTCTGCAGACTGCTCCACAGAGCTAGATGTCTGAAGGGGGTCAAATACTTAGAGTGGTGGCTGGAGTGGTGGTGGGTGGGGGGATGTTGTCAGCGGAGTTTTGAAAGGGCTACCAGAACCATTGTAGGGAACCAGCGAAATGTAATTTCATTGGTTTCTCACGAGAAAGGTAGATTAGAAAACTACAGTTCTAAATCATGTTTTCAGTATGGCTAGAAACAAATCCTAAGAATAGAAGTACATCTGTGTAGACAAACACAAAAAAGAGTAGCAGGATTCAGTTAAGAACTGCACGAGATTCTCACTCTCGTGGCTCTTCAATCTCCATGCCTAGGTCTGGTTCACTTTGTCTCTATGTGCGGCAGCAACTCCAAGCGGATATCACAAAATTCTACCATTTTAGATATAGTAGGTAACTACACCGTGCTGACCAGAGACTCCTCACAAAATGGTAGCACTTCCGTTTCCGGTTAAATTGATGAAGATTTTTTTTTAAGTTTGGGTAATTTTTTCTTTTTTTAAAACTTTTTCTATTTTTAAGGTGTAATTTAATGATAATTGTTGCTTATGCCCCAGTCACACTGGCGTAAATTTCGGCGTTTCTTCTACGTATTTAAATTGGTGCGGAGTACGTATTAGCTACGGATTTGGAACGCATTTGTTTGTTTTCCTTCAACGTTTTAGTACGCTTCTCAACGTTCATCAACGCTTCTTCATGCTTTTGTACGTATTGTGGCATTTTTCGGCGC
Organism: Alentia gelatinosa; assembly: GCA_950022655.1. NCBI lineage: Eukaryota > Metazoa > Annelida > Polychaeta > Phyllodocida > Polynoidae > Alentia > Alentia gelatinosa. The sequence goes on along the minus strand of OX465581.1, from coordinate 2,617,191 downwards.
ATTCCAACTTATATTTACGCATCTCCGCGTTTTCCCGCGCATTGCGGCGCATTTGTAAATTTCAAAATGCGTAGAAGACCGTAGAGGTGCGTACACGGAAAAAAAGCCGTTTTTTACGCCAGTGTGACTGGGGCATTATGCATTAGTTTCAACATAACGTTTCAACCAATGCAGGTATTTTTTAAATTGTTTTTTATTTAGACTGATTAAAAGCTCAGCTCACAAGTGGACTGCTTTCAATGCTTGGCCAGTTCCGATTGACAGAGTTTCATTAGCAGTGAGATACTGTAGCTTTGATAACATAACTAAGTATATCGTGACTATCAAGTGTAAACAGTAAGCTGAATGAATGACTCCAAGGCTTCGTCCCGTTACAAGCTTTATTGCTGGTGTTACTGTAATGTGCTACACTAGCCGGACTGACGATAGTACATCAAAATCAAGGTTATATGCTGGCTCCGTGTTTACCGCATGGGGTCGACCATGTTGATCATAACCAAGGGTCGCCTCTAGCGGCCTAGTATGTAGAGCCAGCATGATCAGTTAGGCCAAGGGATAGAGCCTGTATGTTTCACATACAGATAATTAGAACGTAACAATAGCAGTAACATATAACAAGTAATACATCAAAGAGGTTAATTGAAAAAACAGTTATTCTCACATGAATATGCAGTGTTTCGGTATATTCCAGTTGTATTTGTATCTTTGTCTGTGGTGTTATGACTACAAAGGAAACCTATGAAAGTTTAAGGTCTGAGCTCGTATCCCATCAAGTTTGAATCGCGTAGTAATTCACAAGGCGAAGCCGCGTGAATTACGTAGCAATCAAACAAAATGGGATTGAACTCTGATCATAAACTTGAATGGGTTTCTGAATTTATCTCACCCTTCACACTGACTAATGGGCTAACATTTGTGACATAATCCCCCATTGGATATTTTTCCCAAATATTTCATGGGCGTCAGATACGAGTTCACGATGTTAAATCTATGGAGAAAAAATACCTGGGGTGAGATAAGTAGAATAAAACAAGACAAGGCCTAGTTTCAAGGCACCCCATCCAACAGACTGTCCCTCTGTAAGTTTTTGAAGTCTATTCCGAAGTTCACATTTCTCGTAGGTGCATGTAACTCATTCCATATTTTTGGCCCATAGAAATTTATCGAGTTGCAAAATGTATCTCTAATTGCATGAGAACGTTGTAGCATGATAACGTCATAGTAATTAGCTGGTACTTCACATACCGTTAAAATGACCACAAGCTTCACCTACTGAGGGTATATACCTGTGGGTGCATATTGTGTTGTTATTGTGTGGGGAATCACTCAAAATTTAAATCACTGAGGAATATTCTTCATTGCATTTTCCTGCAATGTTAAACACAGTTGAAAACAGAACATAAATAACAATAATAAAACATCAAAAATGGAATTAGGGTATTATAGCCGAAAATGTCATTCACTTTTATGATTACATAACAAACAAACTGATTAAAATTCAAAGTAGGATAGTCAAGTACAATTCCCAGATTTGGTTTTGGTTTTATTTCATGCAGCAGGGTACAACGTTTCGGAGTTAAAGTCGCCTCGTTCTGGTCGAACTGTCAATTATCATCTCGTTTTGTAGCCTGTACAGCATGGTTAGGTCGTTCTATATAATCAGAGGAGTTTTTAAACAAGCACAACTCCACAGCAATCCGTAGTCGGTTTTAGTTGATGGCTTTATTGAACAACAAGTTTTCACAACGTTTCGGCTATGATAGCAGCCTTATTCAAGTCTATATAATCTTCTAAAAACCAACATATATATCTTGGGAATCATTGGCATAAGATTGCCACTAAAGCGGTAAGAAGGAGGGAATCTATAGTAACAAGGGAGAGAATTATGAAATCAAAAGTCCAGATCAAATAGGTTTTATTATCCACCTGATACATAATGTCCCTAGAAAACACATAGGCAGCATGTATCTACATACCCGGAGCATACAGATCTACCAACCTAATACAAAGTGTCCCTAGAAAACACATAGGCAGCATGTATCACCATACCCGGAGCATACAGCTACATTGCATGCTCCGTGTTGCAAAAGACGGCACATACGGACAAATAGTGTGTATGAAAAAATAGTGCAGAAATAAAGAGAACTAAAATCAGTACGCCACTTGTCAGGAAAAGGTGGATGATAAATACAATATAGACTGGTTTCAGATAAAACCGGTTGTATACTCCTCAGAGTTGACTTTGTGCAATATCCTCGCATGTGCTCGGATATTATTACATGTCGACTCCTCGGAGCATACGACCACTTTTACTGGAACCAGTCAATACTGTGTATATCTGATGAATCAAATGAAGAAGAAATAAGTATAGGAAGTAGGAATAAATGACAAAAAGGTGGCAATCAATATCAATATCTAAAACAAGATAGAGAGAGTAGTAGGGTTTTAGTTAGACTAGCTCACATTAGTAATAAATTGATAAATAGCTTTTAGATGAAATTTTTGAAAAGTAAGAGCAAGAAGAAATTGACCATGGTATATGAGTAAAATGGAACTGTGAGAATTAGCTGATGTAAATCTGGATAGGAACAAGTATGAGATGTCTAAAAAGAAAAAATAATAATAAAAAACTTATTTGTTGGATCTGGTTTGCAGTCGGATCCCAAGAGGCTGAAGAAGGAACTTCCGAAGGCGCTGAAGACGATCAAACCGGAGGACCGGATTCTCCTTGTGGGCACGTCTCGCGCTCCCTTTGACGGCGAGATGAAACCCATGGCGGGTTGTTACCAGAAGATCATCATCATCCCGCGCCCCGACTACGCCTCCAGACACTGTGAGTGGCTTTATTATCCACCGTATACAAAGTCCCCATTGAGAATTATGGGGACTCGGTAAACCACGACCCATTGTTTATCATCCATGCTATACAAAGTCCCCATTGAGAATTATTGGAACTCGGTAAACCACCACCCATTGTTTATTATCCACCGTATACAAAGTCCCCATTGAGAATTATGGGGATTCAGTAAACCACGACCCATTGTTTATCATCCATGGTATATAAAGTCCTCATTGAGAATTATTGGAATTCGGTAAACCACCACCCATTGTTTATTATCCACCGTATACAAAGTCCCCATTGAGAATTATGGGGACTCGGTAAACCACGACCCATTGTTTACTATCCACCATATACAAAGTCCCCATTGAGAATTATTGGGACTCGGTAAACCACCACCCATTGTTTATCATCCATGCTATACAAAGTCCCCATTGAGAATTATTGGGACTTGGTAAACCACCACCCATTGTTTATCATCCATGGTATACAAAATCCCCATTGAGAATTATTGGGTCTCGGTAAACCACCACCCATTGTTTATTATCCATGGTATACAACGTCCCCATTGAGAATTATTGGGACTCGGTAAACCACCACCCATTGTTTATTATCCACCATATACAAAGTCCCCATTGAGAATTATTGGGACTCGGTAAACCACCACCCATTGTTTATCATCCATGGTATACAAAATCCCCATTGAGAATTATTGGGACTCGGTAAACCACCACCCATTGTTTATTATCCATGGTATACAAAGTCCCCATTTAAAATGTATGTGGACTCAGTAAACCACGACCCATTATAGAAATACCCCATTGAGAATGTGTGGGGACTCAGTAAACCACAACCCATTGTTTATTATCCACCTTATATAAAGTCCCCATATTTTCCACAGTAATGTCCAGGGGCCCTGAGGGTCTACAGTAAAACCCCGCTTAACATTAATTAACCCTTTAAGGACGGCTGCCTCTGGCTGAACTACACACTTGGGGATGGCTTCTAGTGACTATGTATAGTTCTAGGGGACGGGGGCACTGTCCTCTGAACTGAGAATTTGAAGGTTTTTCACGTGATGTAATATGTTATCCTTAATATTTGTATTTATATTTATGGTCAAAATGAAATTTGCCCCCCCCCCCCCCCCCTATGGGAATACCGAAAGCCACAAAAAATCGCTTCCCCCCCCCCCCCCCCCACATAGTTATACTGTAAAAAGCACAGGGGAGGCTAGAATAATGTGGCCTTTTTCCATAAAGCTTTCCTTCTTTACCTTAAAATAAACCCAGTTACACTCTGTAAATTGTCAGATTATTTGGTGGTGATCAGTACCTGTGAGTAGTATGTCAACATGGGAGTTTGCTGAAGGCCATTGTAGGGCTGTTAGAACGACTTGGTTTGGGGAGGTTTTATTTCGCAGGAAGTGGCAGGGTCACATCATGGCCAGATGAAGATGACAGACAAATGGGAAGCACAGTGGCATGGCTAAGTGTGAAACTTATGAGTCAAAGGCTAATGCACCATCAACCAACATATATCATTATCGTGTATGTTTGGAATTAGAAGTCAAGATTTGATGATGTTATTTCAGTATAATGGCGGCCAATGATCCTGCCGCTGTTAGACCACTATTATCACCACATATGTTTGATGATTTGCTGATGTCCTTTCAGCGTTATGGTGGTCAATCTTCCTGTAGCCGTAAGACGATATCATTACAATGTATGTTTGATGATTTGCTGATGTTGTTTCAGTATAATGGCAGTCAATGTTCCTGCAGCCATTAGACAATAATATTACAACATATGTTTGATGATTTGCTGATGTTGTTTCAGTATTATGGCAGTCAATGTTTCTGTAGCCGTTAGACCGATAATATTACCACGTATGTTTGATGATTTGCTGGTCTTGTTTCAGTATTATGGCGGTCAATGATCCTGCATCACGGCGGTCAAATAACCAACACGCTGGACATCAGCTCGTTGGCGAAGATCACGGACGGCTACACGCCGGGCCACATGGAGACCGCTGCGACGCAGGTCCTCACAGACCGCCGCATCTCCCAGCTCAACAAGAAACCCCTCCAGGCCGTGGAGTTCATCGCTCCGCTAGCCCGGATGGATCCCATTTACAAGGAGGAGGAGGAGGCGTTCAAGGTAAATTATAATATTAATATTTTGATTCATTACCAATTATTTTTTGCTAATTTTTGATGATTTGCTGATGTTGTTTCAGTATTATGGTGGTCAATGTTCCTGCAGCTATTAGACCACTATTATTACGATGTATGTTCGATGATTTGTTGATGTCGTTTCAGTATTATGGTATGATGTAAAATACCTAGATACGAAACTTTTCTCTGATGTTTCTCTCTCTGCTATTTTCCTTGGTTATATTCACACGTACCTCCCCGAATAAAATTTAAAAATTGTAATTTTTTTCTAATTTCTAAAACTTTTTGGAGTGAGGTTGAATTAAAACTGACTATTCAGTTTGTTAAAATTTCTAGGATGGAATATAGTACAATTACCAACGATACCGTTATATATGTAGGGGTTTATTGTCGGTATGTTTATTGATTTATCAAAGAGGATGGAGAGAGAGAGAGGGAATGAGGACAATGATTGTACTAGCCAGTGTACCCGGCTCTGTCCCAAACAGGGCCGGGTTCCTTTGCCATAGAGCCCTCCACCGGGTCATCATTTCTCACTGGCCGCCATCTGACATGTATGAAAACAAAATTGAATCAACAAAAATGTACCCATTTGTCTCCGCCAACCTTCAAAATAGCCGTATCTTATTTTACAACTGTGTATTTAGACGTAGTTTTCCAGTGGAGCTTTGCTGGTTCTCAGATCCAGCCATTTAGTTCAGTTTTTCTCGCTGGTTCCCTAACTGCAAAGAGCCTCACCAATTAACATAGAACAGCTGTTCACCCCTGAATGGAGATCAGGGGTGAATACTTTTCCTATGATTGTACATACATATTTTATGAATGGCGCTCACTCTCCTACCTGACCTTTGCTTTATCCCTATAGGGATGGTACGCGAAGACTCCGCTAGGAAAGAAGCGCGCTAAGGCTGCCCAAGGAGACGAAGACGAGGCTGCAGCAAAGCCAAAAGGAGGAAAAGGCGGCAAAGGCAAAGGCAAGAAGTAAACGGCCATGATACCCGCGACCGCGACTTATAAATAAAGCATCGCGTGTTACGAGCTTTTATTACTTTTCAAACAGTTCTAACACGAGGTTAGATCTTCTAGATGCTGATTCAGAATCTTATCCCAGAGACTTTTTTCTGAGTAATAATGTATAAAAAGTAAGTGATTCATTACAATTGATGGGCTTTTATTAGAAAAGAAACGCAAGAGCTCAGTTGTGATTGATACTTGTCTTTTTTTAACGTGGATGCATCTAAAGGCCGTATCATTTTGGTGAACTGATAATGGAAACTATTTACTAGTGAGTGGCTAGTAGATGGAAATGCAACATCAAGTTGAGATATAAACTATGGAAACTGTCTAAATGTATATGTATTTATATGTGTAAATAAAAAGATAAAACACTATTTGAATGTTATTTTACATGGTAGAGACCTGCTATGAAGAATGTAATTATGGTAGAGAGGTTGTAGACTAGTTCCCTGCCCCAGTTAACAATAGGACAGGTAACGCCTAGCGAGAGAAACATGTGAGTGACCTTGAACTTGTGCTGGTTCCCCCCTCATTTGCAGTGGCAAGAAGTGCCAGCACAACCTCTCTAGACTTTTGGTATATCCCGCCGTGCTTCCTAGCGGATACCTGGAGAACCAGCGTATCTAGACTGTAGTGCATCCTGTTGTCACCAGGGCCAGGGCACACGGGCTCGCAAATCCCGAAGGTCTGTGAACCGCTGTTACCCATGATGCACCAGGAAAAGGGTGGGCGTTACCTGGCCTATGATGTGGAAACATCGGCCAGGCTTCCAGGGTAACTGATATATATGGTAATTATTGGAGTTAATATATTCATAAAGGTGAACGAGAATGATAAATACAATAAACTATGGTTTTGTGCCATCTGTCTTATATATCAACAATATGAGCCAATGATATATCCCTGACCTTGGTTCGTTGACCTTGGCCTACAGAGATCCTATACATGATGCACCAGAGGAATGGTGGGCGTTACCTGGCCTATGATGAGGAGACATCGGCCAGGCTTCCAGGGTAGAGAGGATATTCGTCTAGGTGCGGGATGGCTCAGCACGAGGCACACTGGTCTGCAGGTTGTGGGTACGAAGTTTCGCCATCCCACTGTGTTTCTTGCTTAGCTGTCATTCGAACCTAATGCTAGGTTTGCACCATTCATGATGGCCATATATTAGGGGACCGTTTACAATAGAGGAAACCCATGAAAGTTTAGGGTCTGAGCTCGTATCCCATCGAGTTTGAATCACGTAGTAATTCACAAGGCGAAGCCGCGTGAATTGATATGTGATTCAAATGAGATGGGATATGAGCTCTGACCCTAAACTTGAATGGGTTTCTGAATTTATCTTACCCTTAATATTGACTAATGGGCTAACATTTGTGACATTATCCCCCATTGGATATATTTCCTAAATATCTAATAGGTGTTAGATACGAGTTTCCAATGTTAAGTCTATGGAGAAAAAATATCTGGGTTGAGATAAAAACCAGGAAGTATGTGACAGAACTCCGGGATAGACAGACCCTGTGTCTCACCCCTGGTATTTGTGTCTCATAGGATTAACATTGAAAACTCATTCTCCATGCTCCATGTCCACTCGTATCCAACGCCCGTGAGATATCTAGGAAAAGTAACCAATGGGGGATTATGTCAAAAATGTTAGCCCATTAGTCAATGTGAAGGGTGAGATAAATTCAGAAACTTATTCATGTTTAGGGTCAGACCTCGATCCCATCTCGTTTGAATCGTTTTGTAATAGCTTCTTTGCCTTGTGAATTACTATGTAATTCAAACTCGATGGGATACGAGCTCTTACCCTAAACTTTCGCAGGTTTCCTCTATGATATCTATGGCTGCATGACTTACACATAATGCCTGCTGCTATCCATCACGTATTTATGGCCGTACGTCACACGGTGACGTACAGGGTGTGACATCACGTGACTAGCAAGAATTTCGCCATTTATAGGTATGATAATACAAAATGGTTTGACTGTCTTTGTACGTCATAATACTTGGTCAAATTATTAGGGGCCATCCTTAAATTATGTCACGCTTTTTTAGGGCATTTTAATGACCCCCCCCCCCCCCCGTCACACTTTGTCACACATTTCATACCACCCCCCAAAATATTATGTACATCTTTGACTAAGCTACTGTAATACACCATATTGGTTAGAAGGATGACACAAGTCGTAGTTTGAGGTGTATACTGCAAAATGGAGTTGGTGGGAATGAAGGCCGAGAAGGTGGAAGTGGATGAGAAGGCCAAACAGGTGCGCCCTCTGGTGTAATACCTATGTACAAATATACAACTGTAGCTCTATCGGGATACAGTTCCTATTAATTTAGTGGGAGATATTACATGAGACAAAACTCCTGATTTACTAGATCACTGAAAAGCTATTGATATTTCACCATACTTTACTGCAGTAATTGTCATTTTAGACCAACCAATCAAATGCAGTACTGATCTTTGATCAAGCATAAATCTCATCTACCCTAGTCTATTCTGGTGGTGCTTCCTCCTCAAATTATGTGATGAAACACATTTATGAGTTCAACCTGCCCATGAAATGGGCACTGTACAAAAGTTGGCAGTGGTGCATTTCGGGATTTATCCTAGTGCACAATCATCAACCCCATCAACAGACCATTTCCACCTTATTGCTCAGCATTTACTTCATTGGTTGGGGAAGGATGATTTCCATCTCACAGAGAAACCTGAAGATAATCCCTTCCTAAGCTACAGCTAAGTACATATTTCCATAGACAAACTGGTGGGGTTCCTATATGTGTGAATAGGGTTATGGTAGAAATCATCATCACATAGGGAAAGGCCCTCTTTTTCATGAGTTGACCACTGAAATATTGAAAGTGAAACTGCAGACTGCCACTGATTAAATGTGTCCAGATACATTTAATTGGCGAGCTAAAATATCCTCAGGTGGTGCCATACTGCTTAACCCTTTCCTTAACCCTTTATTTCATTGCTGATACACCATGGCACAATAAAGTAAGCCTATTGTATTTGTCCATTCAACTTCTATATCTGACCTTTGCCCCAATCTAGAATGTTAAAATGACCATTTCAGAATATTCTAAGGGGGTTACAGTGAGAAATATCACATCTGAAAATATAGTTTAAGAATATAAGAATACAGAAGTAAAATTCATAGACATAACATAATTCTATCTATAGATTACCAAAAGTGGTTTATATTGTTTTACAGCTTGAACATTTTCACAGAAATTTAAAATATGGGAGGTGAAAAAACACTACAAAGTGTATGTTATGTTTTAGCTACTTATAGCCCCATATCCTTTTCAATATCCTATTCAACAAGCACATGCAGATCCTATTCAGGAAGAAAAACATCACAATTTCCACTCCCTAAAATGCCTGTAAAGTGTAACCGCAGCCGCTCCCTATAGCTCTACACTTCCTTTTACCAGTACCCCTTCCCCCCCCCCCCCCCAGTTCCCTGGATGCTATGTTATCAGAGCAATAGATCCTGCCTGTGGCCGAACTTTGGACTGGGGGACCAGCCTATGAAGTCTGGGTTTTACAAAATAATACCATAAAGCTAATTATATTTCCCCTTAATATTGATCATTCCCTTAGTTACTTGGCCTTATGGCCTAATCACTACCTGAGGAAACATTTTCTGCAGCCTTCCTTCAGAGCTAGTTTCTTTTTCATCTTTTTCCCCATTTTTATCCCTCCCTTCCTCCACCCCATTTATCCATCTGAGTTTTTATCAATCTAATGAATAGATATGCATACAAATTACTCAAGCGTAGTCGCTAATTTATGCGGTGACCTTCACCTTGACACCACTTGTCCCCAGTAGGACATGAGTATGAGAGGTGGGGTACCCAACATGTGTTGTCCCAAACTAGGGACACATCCAAACTAGTGACAAGACACACCTCCCCTTTAGTGACATGCCTATTGCAACGCGACCAAACTTTTTCTGTTATTCAAGTCACTATTGGCGTCACTAAACATGTCACTAAGTGGTTTAGTGACCCATTCTATTGAAACGGCCCCCTGTTGTGACAGAGAATACTAAGACAAAAGATCTGCTCGAAGAATGGTTCATTCTTCCAGCAGAGATTCTGACTCTTGTAGTAAGAAGATCAGCTGTTTCAATAGAATGTGCCACTAAGCCACTTAGTGACATGACTAGTGACAGCAATAGTGACAGGAATAGTGACAAAATTTAAGTCTCATTTCATAAGGTATGTCACTATTGGGGTGGTGTGTCAGTTCACTGTTGGCGACATAGTGACATTGCTGCCTGGGCCTTACAATGGATGGTGTTAGTGCTATCGGGAACAAGTGGTGTCAAGGTGAAGGTCACCGCATAAATTATCGACTGCGCTCGAGTAATTCTACACTGGACACCAGAGCAGCATTTTCTATGACAAAATTCAAATGCGAATATCGTTGGATTGCATGGGCTGATATCTTTCATATTTGGCATGTTTATAAGTTGTATGTGTCCCTAACTGGGGTTAAAGTTTCATAGCTTAATTCCTATGGGAAGTAAAGTTATGTGTTTGTGACATCAAAAGTGAGAGGGTATACCCTCTCGCTATTTAAGACACTACAGTGACCCTTTTAGTGACTGGACACCCACTTCTGAAATGGTACAAGCCACTATTTCCGCCTGTCTGTTACCCTATGTCCCACAAACGGTTGTCCCTTAACTACTGCAACGCGAAGTACCGCTATTGTGTCACTAAACCCAATAACGGACGTCCTACAGGCTATTGAAACGGGTCCTGTGCAGCTAGGCGAGTGAAAGTCAAGGTTGCTCGGATCGGAATCCACCAGAGTTCACATCAGTGTAGCTCTGGCGGCCAGAGTGCTTTGTAAACAGAATGAGTCAGTTCTAATCTTACCCACCAGAGGCCGCCACCACCCTCCAGACACCGTTTTCCACACCACACCCGCCGTCTCGTACATACACCACACATGGCATCTTTCCTCCCAATGTAAAACCTAAGAGAAACTCGTACTCATCTGGCATTATTGTTAGGTAAAAATTGATAGCCCCGTGACAACTTAAAAACGCGTTATTTCAGAGTCTTCCCCCACCTACTCAGAGGGAGATAGGAGCTAGATTTGATCAAAATGGTCCCCTCTACACAACCAAAGTAATATATGGAGGTTCAGAAATCACAGTCACAGGACTATTGATTTTTACCCAAGTATAGGGAGCCAAAGTGAACCCGTTGCAACCACAGATAGCCGGTTACAAAATACTATTTCCGGGTATAGGCGCTCAGTACTTTGACTATGTAGGTTCAAGATTATATGTGTCATTCTCCAATCTTTTAGATCCAAATTTTTAATAAACTTAACAACTGTCATCGTAGTTTCGAAACAGAGTTATTCAGAGACGATAGTAGTAAACTACACTTCAAAAGTAACAAAAGAGACCAAAAACGAAAGTCTAGCCTCAAACCCCCATAGGTTTAGCACTAAGCCTCGTTCTTACTGGCCACCGGAAACGGTGTTTTGTAGGTGGGTATCTGTGGTTTCAGCGGGTTCACTTTGGCTCCCTATACTAGTAAAAAAACAATCCAAAATGAAACAAAGCAGGAAGTAATTGATATGAGGTACACAGAATAAGAATGTAAAGTAAATACATCCCATTATTCTATCACCAGACGTTGTTCAACTTTTGCATGAGAAATTAATATGTTTATCTACACGAAATAAAGACTGATTTGAAAAAAAAAGTAGATAAAAAAAATATTGATAGATGTCACTATGTCACTAAGATTCGCCAGATGGCGACACAGTGACCTGTCAGATAGGCCTTTAATGGTGAATGACGCATGAAGCTGAGGTATCGACCAACAAGAGCCGGGTTACTGAGTGTTTACTTGTTTCGGGACAGGAGAGTTTGGATAGAGTGCCTGGATTGTGTGGCTACAGGTTCATGTTTCTAGTGACAACAAAGTAGCCCAGTTTTATTGAGCTTATAATACAAGAGCTTTAGCCAGTCTATTATGACGTCAACCTTGAGAGTTGCTTTTTAGGAGCTGATTTTGGAAAGCCGAGTTTGGCTACGTATACCCAGGACTCACTAGGTGAGAGTGAATGCTATGAATTTGGTGAGCCATTGACCGTGTGGTGGTCAGCAGCAAGATGGCTTCTGTACGCGGAAACTGTGCAGGCCGGACACTTGTACTGGACAGACCTGAGGCGTGACAGCGATCAATGTTCAGATGTGTTACCAGGAAACATACTTCCACAGAGATGCTTTTCAAAGCACCTTTATATTAAATCAAATTAGCAGCATAGTTTTCCTGATGTAATATAAAAAGATACAATGTAAGGATCAAAACCAATCATTTTGCATATTATATGTGTCTCTTTTCAATTGGTATATATATTCTTTTGGCGATTGTGGAACTGACCATCTGTAAATACAATAAAATCAAAACTGCATATAAAAAGGTTCTATAGTCTTTAGACACTTAATGTTCTTAGTATTGGCTGCCAGATGTGGCAAACAATATGAGCGGCAGGGGTAGCAAAATCAGTAATATACCTGGATCCTGATATGACAAAACACTAAAAAATAGCTCAAAATGTTTCTATACGTTCATATAGCAAAAACCTGCATACGGAAAGATTTTATAGTCTTTAAATTATCTAAGAAACAAAAATGTGGAAAATTGCAGATGTGTAAAGGGGGCATTAATAGTGCACACATAAAAAAGGCTGCTGTAGGCAACTGAGAAGACATATTTTGATTCTGTTTGCTGTACTGAGTCCACAAAGGACCATGATATGGAGTCTTTGATGACTTATCAAAGTTTAATCTGATGAGTCATAGTAATATATATATTTTTTTAAAGAACACAGAACCAAGTAATGGTTTTCAGCACTCAGAATTACAGGCGTTCAGGCATTTTGACGGTAGGTCTCTTTAACAGCTGTTGTCATGGTAATCTGACCGCTTGCCAGAGCGACAACAAGTGGAAATGTTAACTAGAAGGATGGATCTACAAGATATAACAATAAAACAAATGTTTCCAGGGGGGGGGGGCAGCCAACTCCTTAAATAAGCTCCTTTTCCAGATTGGCCCAGGGACTACAAGTTTATGATCAGAGCTCAATCCCATTGAGTTTGAATCGCTACGTAATTCACGTGACTTCGCCTTACGAATTAATACGCAATCCAAACTCGATGGGATACGAGCTCAGAACCTAAACTTTAATAGGTTTCCTCTATAATAAAGTTCATCATACTAAATCACAATGCAGTATCTCAGTATTTTGTTTCTCAATGATATAAACTTAACTGGACGATTTTGGGGACATCATTTCAATATTACAGTATTTTCAGTTGGCTACCTCTCGTCCAGTTCCAACTGTCAGTAAATAGTCTGCGATTTCAGTCCATGATGATGTTAATGGGCAGTTGGAAGTTTCTTATATTACCAGGACACTTTTATTTCAAAAATCCTTTGAAAAAAATGAGGATAGATAAAGTGGCCTGTATGAATCTTGGCCAGAGGTGTAAGTTTCGTTTTTTAAAAGACTTGGGAAAAGGTTAGTGAGCGAGAGAGTACATGATAATACGCGCTGAAGAGTGGTATGAGACAACTCATGAGACGAACCATCTTTTCGAATAAATTAAACCCAGTAGTTGCTACTTTAAACGGTATAACAAAAGGGACTTTTTTCTCTCTATAGCACAAAGGGACTATTTTCCTGTATACAATGTATACAATACTGAGGCCGTATACCACAGATTTGAATCCGTATACCACAGTTATAGCATCTGACAGGTTTTAAGTAGTATACATAGCTGTATAGACCGCAAAATGAATTGTTCTAAATCACTCAGGCGTGGTACTCCGCAGATTGTTCTTTTGTTTGTTTATTACCCAATCTATTGTCTTTTGGCCGAGGTTGTTTGCATTATGAGCATACCGTGCCGGGAAGTCGGCGCCGGGTCACCTCAAGGGATTATCTCGGGCATTGTTCTTGTTCAGCGGAGCGTATTACTCCGCAGGGGCAAACACGGCCGAGCACACACGGCTGGGCAGTGTCGAGTGTTTGAATAAACATTCAACACTAATTACCAGTGTGTGCATGTATGCTGAGCGTGTATACTCGGCCGCCACGAGTCGGCTGCACCCCAGTGGATAAGCTAACACCTCTGAACCTGTATATGTTTGATTTAGACATCTAGGTGCGCCACCAAATTCACATACATGTAGGTTCAGTGCAGGAGATGTTAACCAACATAGAGTACTTAAACATGAAGCCTTATGGAATCATATATATATTAATAAGATATGTCTGTGAAATGGTGTTTACACAACATTTTCCTAAAATATGCTTCAATAACACTTACAAAAATTAGCAAATGATGGTCTTGATATCCTGCAATTATCTATTAAGATTTTATAACTATGACTGCTTTTAAATTGATATTTCATCAAGGATTTGTTATAACTTTCATTGAAAAGATTAGAGATCAGATGGTGATGCCCCCTATACGTAGAGGTTGGAACTAAATTGATAATGCTCATTCTATGGGAACACGTTCAGCACTGGGAGTATATTGAAACTCATGTAGTATATATAGACAATAATCAGGCAATAATAGACAATGAGAGGTTGACGCATAGTAATACAGGTAGAGGTTGGAAATAAATTGATAATGCTAAGTGTATGGGAATACGCTAAAAACTGGGGTTCTGACATCAGATTTACAATTCATTACAGCTCACCTATTACTATTCAATATAACCTATTTCTACTTGGAATATCAGTCTGAAATTCAGTATATCTCTGTAAAGATAGGCGGGCTTTTCATTTCTGACATCAGATTTACAATTCGTTACAGCTCACCTATTACTATTCAATATAACCTATTTCTAATTGGAATATCAGTCTGAAATTCGGTATATCTCTGTAAAGATAGGCGGGCTTTTCATTTCTGACATCAGATTTACAATTTGTTACAGCTCACCTATTACTATTCAATATAACCTATTTCTAATTGGAATATCAGTCTAAAATTCGGCATATTTATGTAAAGATAGGCGGGCTTTTCATTTCTGACATTAGATTTAAAATTCGTTACAGCTCACCTATTACTATTCAGTATAACCTATTTCTAATTGGAATATCAGTCTGAAATTCGGTATAACTATGTAAAGATAGGCGGGCTTTTCATTTCTGACATCAGATTTACAATTCGTTACAGCTCACCTATTACTATTCAATATAACCTATTTCTAATTGGAATATCAGTCTGAAATTCGGCATGTTTATGTAAAGATAGGCGGGCTTTTCATTTCTGACATCAGATTTACAATTCGTTACAGCTCACCTATTACTATCTGGTATAACCTATTTCTAATTGGAATATCAGTCTGAAATTCGGTATATCTATGTAAAGATAGGCGGGCTTTTCATTTCTGACATCAGATTTACAATTCGTTACAGCTCACCTATTACTATTCAATATAACCTATTTCTAATTGGAATATCAGTCTGAAATTCGGTACATCTATGTAAAGATAGGCGGGCTTTTCATTTCTGACATAGGATTTACAATTCGTTACAGCTCACCTATTACTATTCAATATAACCTATTTCTAATTGGAATATCAGTCTGAAATTCGGTATATCTATGTAAAGATAGGCGGGCTTTTCATTTCTGACATCAGATTTACAATTCGTTACAGCTCACCTATTACTATTCAATATAACCTATTTCTAATTGGAATATCAGTCTGAAATTCGGTACATCTATGTAAAGATAGGCGGGCTTTTCATTTCTAACATCAGATTTACAATTCGTTACAGCTCACCTATTACTATTCAATATAACCTATTTCTAATTGGAATATCAGTCTGAAATTCGGTATATCTATGTAAAGATAGGCGGGCTTTTCATTTCTGACATTAGATTTAAAATTTGTTACAGCTCACCTATTACTATTCAGTATAACCTATTTCTAATTGGAATATCAGTCTGAAATTCGGTATATCTATGTAAAGATAGGCGGGCTTTTCATTTCTGACATCAGATTTACAATTCGTTACAGCTCACCTATTACTATTCAATATAACCTATTTCTAATTGGAATATCAGTCTGAAATTCGGTATATCTATGCAAAGATAGGCGGGCTTTTCATTTCTGACATCAGATTTACAATTCGTTACAGCTCACCTATTACTATTCAATATAACCTATTTCTAATTGGAATATCAGTCTGAAATTCGGTATATCTATGTAAAGATAGGCGGGCTTTTCATTTCTGACATCAGATTTACAATTCGTTACAGCTCACCTATTACTATTTAATATAACCTATTTCTAATTGGAATATCAGTCTGAAATTTAGTACATCTGTGTAAAAAAAGACGGGCTTTTTATTTCTGACATCAGATTTACAATTTGTTACAGCTCACATATAACTATTCAATATAACCTATTTCTAATTGGAATATCAGTCTGAAATTTGGCATATTTATGTAAAGATAGGAGGGCTTTTCATTTCTGACATTAGATTTACAATTCGTTACAGCTCACCTATTACTATTCAGTATAACCTATTTCTAATTGGAATATCAGTCTGAAATTCGGTGTATCTATGTAAAGATAGGCGGGCTTTTCATTTCTGACATCAGATTTACAATTCGTTACAGCTCACCTATTGCTATTCAATATACCTATTTCTAATTGGAATATCAGTCTGAAATTCGGTATATCTATGTAAAGATCGGCGGGTTTTTCATTTCTGACATCAGATTTACAATTCGTCACAGCTCACCTATTACTATTCAATATAACCTATTTCTAATTGGAATATCAGTCTGAAATTCGGTATATCTATGTAAAGATAGGCGGGCTTTTCATTTCTGACATTAGATTTACAATTCGTTACAGCTCACCTATTACTATTTAGTATAACCTATTTCTAATGGAATATCAGTCTGTAATTCAGTATATCTATGTTAAGATAGGTGGCTTTTCATTTCTGACATCAGACATCGTTACAGCTCACCTATTACTATTCAATATAACCTATTTCTAATTGTAATATCAGTCTGAAATTCGGTATATCTATGTAAAGATAGGCGGGTTTTTCATTTCTGACATCAGATTTACAATTCGTCACAGCTCACCTATTACTATTCAATATAACCTATTTCTAATTGGAATATCAGTCTGAAATTCGGTATATCTATGTAAAGATAGGCGGGCTTTTCATTTCTGACATTAGATTTACAATTCGTTACAGCTCACCTATTACTATTTAGTATAACCTATTTCTAATTGTAATATCAGTCTGAAATTCGGTATATCTATGTAAAGATAGGCGGGCTTTTCATTTCTGACATCAGATTTACAATTCGCTACAGCTCACCTATTACTATTCAGAATAACCTATTTCTAATTGGAATATCAGTCTGAAATTCGATATATTAATGTAAAGATAGGCGGGCTTTTCATTTCTGACATCAGATTTACAATTCGTTATAGCTCACCTATTACTATCTGGTATAACCTATTTCTAATTGGAATATCAGTCTGAAATTCGGTATATTTGTGTAAATAAAGGTGGGCTTTTCATTTCTGACATCAGATTTACATTTCGTTACAGCGCACCTATTACTATTCAGAATAACCTATTTCTAATTGGAATATCAGTCTGAAATTAGGTATACCTGTGTAAATAAAGGCAGGCTTTTCATTTCTGACATAGGATTTACAATTTGTTACAGCTCCCCTACTACTATTCGGTATAACATTTTTCTAATTGGAATATCTAGAAAGTGCAGTCAAGCGTGAATGGCGCATGGGACATGAGTGGCACCAACAGTGGCAGAACCCGTTTCATCAGTAAAGTGGCCCTTGCTGTTAGTGCCACTGTGGAGCTGCTGTTAGTGAGAGGGTCGACCCTCTCGTTCGTTACGTATATAAAATATTCTCACCCCCTTCCCGTGAGAATTAAGCCTATTACTATTCAGTATAACCTATTTCTAATTGTAATATCAGTCTGAAATTCAGTATATCTATGTAAAGATAGGCGGGCTTATCATTTCTGACATCAGATTTAAAACAGCGAGAGCACTGATGAAACGTGAATTTGGGCTTGCCAATGTTGGTGCCACTGTTGGTGCCACTGTTCCAGTCCTACCTCTCACTTTGACCCCCCTACTAGTGAAACGGCCCCCTGGTTTCTTATTGGTTGCTAATGACTCTTTTCTCTAGTCAGCCCTGTGGTGACACATTTTTAGGAATTATTTTCATCATTTACGAATGTATGTAAATCTAAGTAAATAGCATATTAATTCTCCATCTGCTACCTCCAGTTTTTATCAATTCATAATAGATATATTTCTGGTAGTTCAAATGAATTATATAGCTTTTATTTGTTATTTTAAATCACCCACCATACCCCTAGAGGTGTTGCCCTCCAGGAGAGCTGAAGGAGACTCTGGACTAGGTCTCCCAACCCAACGATAAAAAATAACACGCAAATGGACGAGAGGTTGTAGATAGTCAGCTACAAGTGCCCTCCCAACGATACTTTCAATTATCAAACTCAAAACCTCGTACGACCCCTCCTTGTGTATGTAAACTCTCATCAGGCAAAAAATAAAACAGGGCCCTGCACCTTTGACTCAAGTTACAACAATGAAAAAAGTGATTACACTACCTGAAATAAATTATGGGGTCATCACTGACAATGAGGCATTCTGCACTGGTACACCAAAAGTTGATACCTATACTATGCCAGAGAGGACAAAGAAGAAGAAGAATACACTAAAAGTTGATACCTATACTATGCCAGAGAGGACAAAGAAGAAGAATACACTGATCGACAGGTAGACAGTAAGGACTCCTCGGGAGTTTCCGATGTACATCATTATTAATCAACAATATAAGTTGCAGAAGAAGAAGGAAATCACCTTACCCCTCAGACAACCAAGAAGACAGACTCGAAAGTTCCAGATCTGTGTATGAATTATAGGTATATTATAAATAGTAACTGTTCACTCGATATATTGATTTATGGGGATGTATTTGAAAATGCACCTGTAACTCAAGAAATTCTTAATGGTGATCCTGTAACTAGTATTCCTGATACAGCTAAAGTTGGACCTATCAATAACTTCGTGCACATTGTATCTTTGTAGATAGATGTTTATTTCTTCAAATGAGTCTTACCCTTATGAGGCATATTTGAACACTGTGTTGAATTTTGGTGAAAAACCTAAACACACCCATTTATTATCACAGTTGTATTCAAAAGATATAACACCTTTTAGATTTTCAAGGTACAAACACAGGTTTTATGGAAAGAAGTAAAGTTGTAGACCTTATGGTTGTGGATTCTATAGAGGATTCACACCTGTGAGGTCTGGGAATTTTTCCTGTACTCTCCACAATGGTGGGTAATTTTCACCAGTGTGTTAGTGATAATGGTAAAAAAAACCTCTTGATTGTATACTGGTACAAAACACCTCCCTGGAAAAAGTGGCATGTTTCTCCGGCAGAGGGTAAAATTACCATACACCTCTATGAGCTGTACCAATATCGTCAGAATGTGTCACTGTTTACACACCACCTACTTGAAGTATGGGGCTGTGTGGGTAGACTGTATACGCGGACCCTAGTTGTACATTAAGGAGAGTATTTAACTTTATGTAATGTATCCTTTAAATACTGAGTAACTACACCTCCTTGATTAAGATGGTATTAGAGGTGTATGCCTTAACACAGTAATGTCTACATTCAGGTAATGCGATCTTGACTATGTTGAGGATACTTACTTATGGATAATTTGATAGTTTAGAATCTTAATCATGAAATAAATAATTATATATCTAATGAGTTGTTTGACTCAAATCCATAGAACTCTATATTTTTTGGGAAATTTCAAATTCAAATTCACATTCAGGAAACATACTAAATGCCAGGCCCGATGTCAATGTCTATATCAATGCCACGTTTTGAGATCAGTGATAGAAATCAGTGACTGCCTGCTACAAATGAATGAGCGTGTATTACAGGTGGCTACCGCAAGCGGTTGGATACACATGTGGCTGCTGAAGGGCGATCTTATCAAGATGTCACCGGATAGTGTCACCCTCTCAGTTATTGCAACCGCCTCATTGACACTATCTCTAGTGACACCCCTTTCCTCTTTGATCGGTATAAGAAAGATGTCATTAACCTTATTGACTCAGAATACTGGGAACATCACTAGAGTCATGAGACCAGCCTTCATACTATACTTCATAGTAGGTTTCATACAGATTGAAGCCTTACTGAAATGTAGACCGGACATGAGGTGAGTCTTTTACCCATCACATCACAGTGAAGTCCTAGACGGTGTTGAAGTTGTGGTGGGTAAAAATATAGTTACGGTTAGAAATAACGCCGGTGGGGATAAGGAAAACACTGTTAAACCAAACACTCTAGAGGGTGAATCTAATGTGAAGGGCGTTGACAAAGCGGATAACAGATCCAGTCGGATGATGGTTGCCTTTGTCAGCACGACCGGTGCCGGAGGCATAGGCATGGTATTTACCATTTTCATAACTTTATTAGTGCATCTTGACCAGAAAGGATTAATACTTAACATCAATACATCTGGATCGTCAAGCAAAAGTGTATTTGCTATCGAGTCAAGCAACGTCGGTGATGCATCCAAACTTGATTATAGCATTGGAGCATCAACAATGCATGTGAAACGTGTAGTACCCCAGTCAGAACCTTTTGAGTCCCTCCATCTTGATGATACTGTACTCATGGTACAGCTACTGGAAAAGGTTGATACTGACACAGGAAATGAGGAGGGAGAGGCTCATCACATAACCAGACTATGGAATAAGGTGAGGGATCGTTATTATTATTATTATTATTATTTTGGTTATGGTACTCTGATCATAAGTTTATTGTTATTAGCACTTATATATGATAATTCCATGTAAGATGATTATCTATTCATCAATATAGAATACTATTATCATATCATAGCACATCTACTTTTTATTATCATTACCTACCACATATAAATCATTAGAATTCTGTCGGATCCGCTTGGAGTTCCTCCTGCACATAGGGTATAGTAAACCAGACCTACACCTGGAGACTGAAGAGCCATGAGAGTGAGATTCTTGTACAGTATCTAACTGAATCCTGCTTTCTTTTTTTGTTTTTCTCTACACAGATGTACTTCTATTCTTATGATTTGTTTTTAGCTGTACTGAAAACATGATTTTGAACTGTAGTTTTCCAATCTCCTTTCCTTGAGAGAATGCAATGAGATCTCACCCTTTTGCTGGTGTCAATGCATAGAGTTCTGATCACCGATGATCAGCTCAAGCACCTGTGTCATAAGAAATGATAACCATGAGTTTATTGTGGTTTCCTGTTCACCCACTAGAGGGCCCAATGTAGGAGGAAGTGGGGAGGGAGGTAGGTGGAAGCTAAATACAAATCGACGAAGTCGCTAGTCTCTGTATATCATGTATTCCATGTATTATAATTCATATATCAAATGATTACCATATATTTATATTACTATACATAATTATATGGTAATATTTTACATTTAAATATCATATATGTATTACTATGTATGTATGTATGAATGTACTATTTATTTATTTTTTATTTATTTATTATGTATGTAATGTATGTGTGTAGGTATATATATGATATGATATGATAGTTTCTCTATACAGTGCTGAGTATGTGTCATCGAGGGGTGTGATACCATCAAAGCTGTGCAGTCCTTGTCCTGTACCCCGTTCCCACAAGAGGCAGCAGGCTAAACCCTACGACGTTCGACCTCATCACCACCCGCCCTTCACAGATGCCACCACAGCTAGATAGAACTTGCATCATTGCTCCCACCTTCAACACTTCCCCCACCACTTGTACCAAGCGTGTCATCTACAACGGCCGAGAAACCACATAACGTCGGAGTGTGAGAGGCGTTGTTAAGTGTTGTGGTTTCAAAAGACATCGTAATTGATCACC
Source organism: Alentia gelatinosa (assembly GCA_950022655.1). Lineage (NCBI taxonomy): Eukaryota > Metazoa > Annelida > Polychaeta > Phyllodocida > Polynoidae > Alentia > Alentia gelatinosa. Next base: position 2,595,109 of record OX465581.1, on the reverse strand, counting down.
CACAGGTATGGCACCTCCTGATAAAGTGTCACACCTGGACCACTTCTATGAAAATAGTGATTCAGACCAGTGAAATATTTGGCTATGTGAATAGTATTAGCTTTAGTCTGAGCTTTAGCTTTAGCTCTTTTGACATGGCAGTTCTCACAGAGCCATACGGACTGATATTCAAACAGATGGTGCTGACAGTATGATATATTCCATGAGATAGTATAAATAGCATTTAACTTAGATTTGCCTTAGTTTAGCTTAGCTTATCTTAGCTTAACTTAGTGAATACCATTGATTGGGTACAGATAGTTTGTGGTTTATATTACACTACGTCTCAGCCTACCATACTGTACTATACCATACCACGTCTAAAAGACGGTAAATGATCCCCTAATTGATGCATTGATCGTTATCCCACAGTATAGTTAAATCCTTATAGGTGGGTGAAACCCTCACATTTCAAACTGTGCGCATGTGTACACCTGAAATGATAGTAGCTAGCTAGCTAGCTTTAGCTTTTAGCTTTTGGTGAAATAACTTTAAACCTTGTATAGGTATAATTTGTAAGGTCAATCATATCATAACATATCATATCATATCATATCGCATCATTTTATGCTGTCATTCCATACCATGCAATACCATATTGTTAATAACAAAATATAACATAACATATCACATTATATCATAGCATATGGATTGTTAAACTCTCATGCGTTAAAAAACAATGTAGTAATAGATCTTGTGTTTTCTGTATGTGCATGTTAAATGATGATAATATAATGATAATGAAGTGTCAATACTTTAACTATGGATGTTCTGTTATATTCATCTATTGCTTTATGTGTATGCAGTAATACAATAAAGAAGTGGTATCCAATATAGTTATATACTTATATCTGATGATGTATATTAATTACTAATAGTTAAATCACGGTAGTAGAATAAAAAAAGCCTACTTGAAATTGTCAGAGCCAGGAAGTTATTCAGGTATACAGAAGGTCAGGTTAAGAGGGCATTATATAAGATCTAAAGTAAACAGTGCTGATATAAACTATGTGTTTGAAGCAGACCTGATGAACCTATATCCATTTGCTAGATATAACAAAGGATGTAAATATGTTGAATGTACAGTGTCAACCATGAAATGTGAATGAAATCTTTTTTAATAACTGTAAGAATCATTGATGTATAAGGAAATGAAGAAGGCTGTGGAGGGATCATTGGAATTATGTAGGAGCGTACATATTAATATCAATGGTAATGTGACTACTCTATACCTGACATTAAGTGAGGAAGTATTTCAAAAGAGGTAAAACTATTAGAAACTATTAAAACTAACAGAATATTGAAATCGATACATTCATGGAGCATGATTGGTATAGTGGAAATTTAGATCATATATTTTTATATAGCTGTAGCTATCTCTATCTTTTTTGTAAGACCCCAAATAGAAGTGGTGTATATAATAGCCATGAACAGTAACATTAACAAGAACATCTGGAACAAATACAGAACAAACACATTATTCATCATAGAAATACATTCAAGGGTAATAAAGAGGTAGATATTACACTCATAAAGGTTAGCCAGGAGAGTCCGGTTTGCTGGGTGGACAGCAATTAACAAAGAACTCTCACCTCGGTAAATGTGTACGGGTGAGGTTTCCACCTTAATTCTTTTCATAGATTCGATCACCTTCCTTGTGGTGTAAAAGAACCATGAGAAAGTCTGGTGAGAACCTGCAACGGTTAACTGGACATTAAATTCAATTTACCCTGTCATCCTTTATGGGGATGTATTTGAAAATGCACCTGTAACTCCAGATATTCTTAATGGTGATCCTGTAACTAGTATTCCTGATACAGCTAAAGTTGGACCTATCAATAACTTCATGCACATTGTATCTTTGTAGATAGATGTTTATTTCATCAAATGAGTCTTACCCTTATGAGGCATATTTGAAAGAAGCAAAGTTGTAGACCTTATGGTTGTGGATTCTATAGAGGATTCGCACCTGTGAGGTCTGGGAATTTTTCCCGTACTCTCCACAATGGTGGGTAATTTTTACCAGTGTGTTAGTGATAATGGTAAAAAAACCCTCTTGATTGTATACTGGTACAAAACACCTCCCTGGAAAAAATGGCATGTTTCTCCGGCAGAGGGTAAAATTACCATACACCTCTATGAGCTGTACCAATATCGTCAGAATGTGTCACTGTTTACACACCACCTACTTGAAGCTTGGAGCTGTGTGGGTAGACTGTATACACGGACCCTAGTTGTACATTAAGGAGAGTATTTAACTTTATGTAATGTATCCTTTAAAGACTGAGTAACTACACCTCCTTGATTAAGATGGTATTAGAGGTGTATGCCTTAACACAGTAATGTCTACATTCAGGTAATGCGATCTTGACTATGTTGAGGATACTTACTCTTAGCAGGACGAACATCTGAGGTAATGAGATGGATAATTGGATAGTTTAGAATCTTAATCATGAAATAAAAAATTATATATCTAATAAGTAGTTTGACTCAAATCCATAGAATTCTATATTTTTTGGGAAATTTCAAATTCAAATTCACATTCAGGAAACGCACTAAATGCGAGGCCCGATGTCAATGTCTATATCAATGCCACATTTTGAGATCAGTGATAGAAATCAGTGACTGCCTGCTACAAATGAATGAGCATGTATTACAGGTGGCTACCGCAAGCAGTTGGATACACATGTGGCTGCTGAAGGGCGATCTTATCAAGATGTCACCGGATAGTGTCACCCTCTCAGTTATTGCAACCGCCTCATTGACACTATCTCTAGTGACACCCCTTTCCTCTTTGATCGGTATAAGAAAGATGTCATTAATCTTATTGACTCAGAATACTAAGAACATCACTAGAGTAGAGTAGGTCATCTTCATTAACCGTCATGAGACCAGTCTTCATACTATACTTTATAGTATGTTTCATACAGATTGAAGCCTTACTGAAATGTAGACCGGACAGGAGGTGAGTCTGTTACCCATCACATGGAGTGGTTTCGGATGCTAACATCAAATTATACAGCATGCTCGATGTCTGTCACAGAAAATCCACCAGGTATGCTATACTTGATCTCCATGGCAACAATATCTTGGCTATAGGTGATTTCCTTACGGATAAATTCACCAGAATAGACCTCAGAAGGAACCCTATAGCTGATTTGTGTTCAAGTATACCGTGAAGCATGATAGACCCTGTCCAGTGTAGGAGAATAGCAGCATCGCTCAATGAATCTGAAACACCTATGCAGGTAGACACTAGCACAGATAGTAAAGATGTCATGAATGACAATACATCTGCCAGTGAAGTCCTAGACGGTGTTGAAGTTGTGGTGGGTGAAAATATAGTTAAGGTTAGAAATAACGCCTGTGGGGATAAGGAAAACACTGTTTAACCAAACACCGTAGAGGGTGAATCTAATGTGAAGGGCGTTGACAAAGCGGATAACAGATCCAGTCGGATAATGGTTGCCTTTGTCAGCACGACCGGTGCCGGAGGCATAGGCATGGTATTTACCATTTTCATAACTTTATTAGTTCATCTTGACCAGAAAGGATTAATACTTAACATGATTAAATCTGGATCGTCAAGTAAAAGTGGATTTGCTATTGAGTCCAGCAACGTCAGTGATGCATCCAAACTTGATTATAGCATTGGAGCATCAACAACGCATGTGAAACGTGTAGTACCCCTGTCAGAACCCTGTGAGTCCCTTCATCTTGATGATACTGTACTCATGGTACAGCTACTGGAAAAACTTGATACCGACATAGGAAATGAGGAGGGAGAGGCTCATCACATAACCAGCCTATGGAATAAGGTGAGGGATCATTATTATTATTATTATTATTATTATTTTGGTTATGGTACTCTGATCAAAGGTTTATTGTTATTAGCACTTAAAGATGATAATTCCATGTAAGATGATCATCTAGTCATTGTAGATGTATATTAATATATAATACTATTATCATATCATAGCACATCTACTTTTTATTATCATTACCTACCAGATATAAAACGTTAGAATTCTGTCGGTTCCGCCTGGAGTTCCTCCTGCACATAGAGATATAGTAAACCAGACCTACGCCTGGAGACTGAAGAGCCACGAGAGTGAGATTCTTGTACAGTATCTAACTGAATCCTGCTTTCTTTTTTTGTTTTTCTCTACACAGATGTACTTCTATTCTTATGATTTGTTTTTAGCTGTACTGAAAACATAATTTTGAACTGTAGTTTTCCAATCTCCTTTCCTTGAGAGAATGCAATGAGATCTCACCCTTTCGCTGGTGTCAATGCATAGAGTTCTGATTGCCGATGATCAGCTCAAGTCATAAGAAATGATAACCATGAGTTTATTGTGGTTTCCTGTTCACCCACTAGAGGGCCTAATGTAGGGGGAAGTGGGGAGGGGGTAGGTGGAAGCTAAATACAAATTGACGAAGTCGCTAGTCTCTGTATATCATGTATTCCATGTATTACAATTTATATATCAAATGATTGCCATATATATATTACTATACATAATTATATGGTAATATTTTACATTTAAATATCATCTATGTATTACTATGTATGTATGTTTGAATGTATTATTTATTTATTTTCTATTTATTCATTATGTATGTAATGTATGTGTGTATGTATATATATGATGTGATATGATAGTTTCTCTATACAGTGCTGAGTATGTGTCATCGAGGGGTGTGATACCATCAAAGCTGTGTGGTCCTGGTCCTGTACCCGGTACCCACAAGAGGCAGCAGGCTAAACCCTACGACCTTTGACCTCATCACCACCTGCCCTACACAGATGCCACCACAGCTGATAGAACTCGCATCATTGCTCCCACCTTCATCACTCCCCCCACCACTTGAACCAAGCGGGTCATCTACAACGGCCTAGAAACCACATAACGTCGGAGTGTGAGAGGCGTTGTTAAGTGTTGTGGTCTCAAAAGACATCGTAATTGATCACCCACAGGTATGGCACCTCCTGATAAAGTGTCACACCTGGACTACTTCTATGAAAATAGTGATTCAGACCAGTGATATATTTGGTCATGTGAATAGTATTAGCTTTAGTCTGAGCTTTAGCTTTAGCTCTTTTGACATGGCAGTTCTCACAGAGCCATACGGACTGATATTCAAACAGATGGTGCTGACAGTATGATATATTCCATAAGATATTATAAATAGCATTTAACTTAGTTTTACCTTAGTTTAGCTTAGCTTATCTTAGCTTAACTTAGTGAATACCATTGATTGGGAACAGATAGTTTGTGGTTTATATTACACTACGTCTCAGCCTACCATACCATACCATACCGCACCACGTCTTTTAGACGGTAAATGATCCCCTAATTGATACATGGATTGTTATCCCACAGTATAGTTAAATCCTTATAGGTGGATAAAACCCTCACATTTCAAACTGTGCGCATGTGTACACCTGAAATGATAGTAGCTAGCTAGCTAGCTTTAGCTTTTAGCTTTTGGTGAAATAACTTAAAACCTTGTATAGGTATAATTTGTAAGTTCAATCATATCATAACATATCATATCATATCATATCGCCTCATTTTATGTTGTCATTCCATACCATACCATACCATATTGTTAATAACAAAATATAACATAACATATCACATTATATCATAGCATATGGATTGTTAAACTACCATGTGGTAAAAAACAATGTAGTAATAGATCTTGTGTTTTCTGTATGTGCATGTTAAATGATGATCATATAATGATAATAAAGTGTCAATACTTTAATTATGGATGTTCTGTTATATTCATCCATTGCTTTATGTGTATGCAGTAATACAATAAAGAAGCGGTATCCAATATAGTTTTTTTTGGTTTTTTTTTTTGGTAATAGTTTATTGACCACATAATGACATTCGATACAGCCTGTATCGATCTTCCATATCAAGGGTCGACAAGAACCATTTCAGTTCAAACATATTTAAATACACATACATAGACACACGATACATAGACATCTTCACGCAAGAACATACCACTTGTCATATATACATACGAGAACATATACATATACTATATTAGGTGATGTATATTAATTACTAATAGTTAAATCACAGTAGTAGAATAAAAAAAGCCTACTTGAAACTGTCAGAGCCAGGAAGTTATTCAGGTATACAAAAGATCAGTTTGAGAGGGCATTATATAAGATCTAAAGTAAACAGTGCTGATATAAACTATGTGTTTGAAGCAGACCTGATGAACCTATATCCATTTGCTAGATATAACAAAGGATGTAAATATGTTGAATGTACAGTGTCAACCATGAAATGTGAATGAAATCTTTTTTAAAAACTGTAAGAAGCATTGATGTATAAGGAAATGAAGAAGGCTGTGGAGAGATCATTGGAATTATGTAGGAGCGTACATATTAATATCAATGGTAATGTGACTACTCTATACCTGACATTAAGTGAGGAAGTATTTCAAAAGAGGTAAAACTATTAGAAACTATTAAAACTAACAGAATATTGAAAACGATACACTCTCGTAAAGCATGGAGCGTGATTGGTATAGTGGAAATTTAGATCATATATTTTTATATAGCTGTAGCTATCTCTATCTTTTTTGTAAGACCCCAAATAGAAGCGGTGTATATAATAGCCATGAACAGTAACATTAACAAGAACATCTGGAACAAATACAGAACAAACACATTATTCATCATAGAAATACATTCAAGGGTAATAAAGAGGTAGATATTACACTCATAAAGGTAAGCCAGGAGAGTCCGGTCTGCTGGGGTGGACAGCAATTAAAAAAGAACTCTCACCATGGTAAATGTGTATGGGTGAGGTTTCCACCTTAATTCTTTTCATAGATTCGATCACCTTCCTTGTGGTGTAAAAGAACCATGAGAAAGTCTGGTGAGAACCTGCAATGGTTAACTGGACAATAAATCAAACCAACCAATCAGGAGAGTCCCCACGAAGGAGACCTCCATGAGCGAGTTATTGGACGAGAGCTTGTCAATAGCATTCAATTTACCCTGTCATCCATAGGGAGAGAAATCCTCGTCCTTGCAGAGAATCCCAGGACAAAATAGGCCTGTAAGAGACTTTGGAGGAGACTTGAATGAGGTCTCTTAATCACTCTCTTCCTATTGGTCAGATTCACATGTTTACTGGTTTCTTATACGTTGCTAATGACTCTTTTCTCTAGTCAGCCCTGTGGTGACACATTTTTGGGAACTAATTTCATCATTTATGAATGTATGTAAATCTAAGTAAATAGCACATTAATTCTCCATCCGAGACCTCCAGTTTTATAAAAATCATAATAGATATACTTCTGATAATTCAAATGAATTATATAGCTTTTATTTGTTATTTTAAATCTCCCTCCATACCCCTAGAGGTGTCGCCCTCCAGGAGAGCTGAAGGAGACTCTGGACTAGGTCTCCCAACCAAACGATAAAAAATAACATGCAAATGGACGAGAGGTTGTAGATTGTAGGCTACAAGTGCCCTCCCCAAGATTCTTTCAATTATCAAACTCAAAACCTCGTACGACCCCTTATTGGGTATGTAAATTCTCTTCGGGCAAAAAATTAAACAAGGCCCTGCACCTTTGACTCAAGTTACAACAATGAAAAGAGCAATTACACTTCCTGAAATACATTATGGGGTCATCACTGACAATGAGGCATTCTGCACTGGTACATTGATACCTATACTATGCCAGAGAGGAAAAAGAAGAAGAAGAATATACTGATCGACAGTTAGACAGTAAGGATTACTCGGGAGTTTCCGATGTACATCATTATTAATCAACAATATAAGTTGTAGAAGAAGAAGGAAATCACCTTACCCCTCAGACCTACTCGAAAGTTCCAGATCTGTGTATGAATTATAGGTATACTATAAATAGTAACTGTTCACTCGATATATTGATTTAGGGGGATGTATTTAAAAATGCACCTGTAACTCTAGATATTCTTAATGGTGATCCTGTAACTAGTATTCCTGATACAGCTAAAGTTGGAACTATCAATAACTTCATGCACATTGTTTCTTTGTAAATAGATGTTTATTTGCAAAACAAACTTATATCTTCTTCGAATGATTCTTACCCTTATGAGGCATATTTGAACACTGTGTTGAATTTTGGTGAAAAACCTAAATGCACCCATTTATTATCACAGTTGTATTCAAAAGATATAACACCTCTAGATTTTCAAGGTACAAACACAGGTTTTATGGAAAGAAGTAAAGTTGTAGACCTTATGGTTGTGGATTCTATAGAGGATTCACACCTATGAGGTCTGGGAATTTTTCCCGTACTCTCCACAATGGTGGGTAATTTTTACCAATGTGTTAGTGATAATGGTACAAAAACCCTCTTGATTGTATACTGGTACAAAACACCTCCCCGAAAAAAATGGTGTGTTTCTCCGGCAGAGGGTAAAATTACCATACACCTCTATGAGCTGTACCAATATTGTCAGAATGTGTCACTGTTTACACATAAACTACTTGAAGCTTGGAGCTGTGTGGGTAGACTGTATACGCTGACCCTAGTTGTACATTAAGGAGAGTATTTAACTTTATGTAATGTATCCTTTAAAGACTGAGTAACTACACCTCCTTAATTAAGATGGTATTAGAGGTGTATGCCTTAACACAGTAATGTCTACATTCAGGTAATGCAATCTTGACTATGTTGAGGATAATTACTTTTAGCAAGGCGAACATCTGATTTAATGAGATGAATAATTGGATAGTTTAGAATCTTAATCATGAAATAAATAATTATATTTCTAATGAGAGTTTGACTCGAATCCATGGAACTCTATATTTTTGGGAAATTTCAAATTCAAATTCACATTCAGGAAACGCACTAAATGCGAGGCCCGATGTCAATGTCTATATCAATGCCACATTTTGAGATCAGTGATAGAAATCAGTGACTGCCTGCTACAAATGAATGAGCATGTATTACAGGTGGCTACCGCAAGCAGTTGGATACACATGTGGCTGCTGAAGGGCGATCTTATCAAGATGTCACTGAGTTGTCACCCTCTCAGGTATCGCTACCTCCTCATTGACACTGTCTCTAGTGACACCCCTTTTCTCTTTGATCGGTATAAGAAAGATGTTATTAACCTTATTGACTCAGAATACTGGGAACATCACTAGAGTAGAGTAGGTCATCTTCACTAACCGTCATGAGACCAGCCTTCAAACTATACTTCAAAGTATGTTTCATACAGAAAGAAGCCTCACTGAAATGTAGACCGGGCAGGAGGTGTGTCTGTTGCACATCACATGGATGCTAACATCGAATTATACAGCATTCCCGATGTCTGTCACAGAAAATCCACCAGGTATCCTGTACTTGATCTCCATGGCAACAATATCTTGGCTATAGGTGATTTCCCTACGGACAAATTTTCCAGAATAGACCTCAGAAGGAACCCTATAACTGATTTGTGTTCAAGTATACTGTGAAGCATGATAGACCCAACCAGTGTAGGAAAATAGCAGCATCAGTCGATGAATCTGAAACACCTATGCAGGTAAACACTAGCACAGATAGTAAAGATCTCATGGATGACAATACATCTGCCAGTGAAGTCCTAGACGATGTTGAAGTTGTGGTGGGTGAAAATACAGTTGAGGATAGAAATAACGCCGGTGGGGATAAGGAAAACGCTGTTAAACCAAACACTGTAGCGGCTAAATCTAACGTGAAGGGCGTTGACAAAGCGGATAACAGATCCAGTCGGATGATGATTGCCTTTGTCAGCACGACCGGTGCCGGAGGCATAGGCATGGTATTTACCATTTTCATAACTTTATTAGTTCATCTTGACCCAAAAGGATTAATACTTAACATCAATATATCTGGATCGTCAAGCAAAAGTGGATTTGCTATGGAGTCCAGCAGCGTCGGTGATGCACCTGAACTTGATCATGGCATTGGAGCATCAACAACGCATGTGAAACGTGTAGTACCCCAGTCAGAAACCTGTGAGTCCCTCTATCTTGATGATACTGTACTCATGGTACAGCTACCGGAAATGGTTGATACTGACACAGGAAATGAGGGAGAGGCTCATCACATAACCAGCCTATGGAATAAGGTGAGGGATCATTATTATTATTATTATTTTGGTTATGATACTCTGATCAAAAGTTTATTGTTATTGGCAATTCCATGTGAGATGATCATCTAGTCATTGTAGATGTATATTAATATATAATACTATTATCATATCATAGCACATCTACTTTTTATTATCATTACCTACCAGATATAAAACGTGAGCATTCTGTCAGATCCATTCTATTCTTATGATTTGTTTTAGCTGTACTGAAAACATAATTTTGAACTGTAGTTTTCCAATCTCCTATCCTTGAGAGAATGCAATGAGATCTCACCCTTTTGCTGGTGTCAATGCATAGAGTTCTGATTGCCGATGATCAGCTCAAGCACCTGTGTCATAAGAAATGATAACCACAAGTTTACATTTGTTTCCTGTTCACCCACTAGAAGGCCCAATGAGGGGGGAAGTGGGGAGCAGGTAGGTGGTAGCTAAATATGAATCGACGAAGTCACTAGACTCTGTATATCATGTATTACATGTATTACAATTTATATATCAAATGATTGCCATATATATATGTCTGTAGATAATTATATGGTAATATTTCACATTTAAATATCATCTATGTATTACTATGTATGTATGAATGTATTTATTATTCATTTATTATCTATTTATTTATTATGTATGTAATGTATGTGTGTATGTATATATATGATATGATATGATATGATATTTTCTCAATACAGTGCTGAGTATGTGTCATCGACAGATGTGATACCATCAAAGCTGTGCGGTCCTGGTCCTGTACCCCGTTCCCACAAGAGGCAGTAGGCTAAACCCTACGACCTTCGATCTTATCACCACACTCCCCTTCACGGATGTCACCACAGCTGATAGAACTCGCATCATTGCTCCCACCTTCATCACTCCCCCCACCACTTGTACCTAGCGGGTCATCTTCAACGGCCGAGAAACCACATAATGTCGGAGTGTGAGAGGGGTTGTTAAGTGTTGTGGTTTCAAAAATTGTATTTGATCACCCACAGGTATGGCACCTCCTGATAAAGTGTCACACCTGGATCACTTCTATGAAAATAGTGATTCAGACCAGTGATATATTTGGTCATGTGAATAGTATTAGGTTTAGTTATGGCTTTAGTCTGAGCTTTAGCTTTAGCTCTTTTGATATGGCGGTTCTCACAGAGCCATATGGACTGATATTCAAACGGATGGTGCTGACAGTATAATATATACCATAAGATAGTATAAATAGCATTTAACTTAGTTTTACCTCAGTTTAGCTTAGCTTATCTTAGCTTAACTTAGTGAATACCATTGATTGGGTACGGATAGTTTACGGTTTATATTACACTACGTCTCAGCCTACCATACCGTACCATACCGCACCACGTCTTTTAGACGGTAAATGATCCCCTTATTGATACATGGATCGTTATCCCACAGTATAGTTAAATCCTTATAGGTGGGTGAAACCCTCACATTTCAAACTGTGTGTGTGTGTGTGTACACCTGAAATGATAGTAGCTAGCTAGCTAACTAGCTTTAGCTTTTGGTAAAATAAATTAAAAACCTTGTATAGATATAGTCTGTAAGTTCAATCATATCATAACATATCATATCATATCATATCGCCTCATTTTATGTTGTCATTCCATACCATACCAAATTGTTAATAACATAATATAACATAACATATCACATTATATCATAGCATATGGATTGTTAAACTCTGATGTGGTAAAAAACAATGTAGTAATAGATCTTGTGTTTTCTGTATGTACATGTTAAATGATGATAGTATAATGATAATAAAGTGTCAATACTTTAACTATGGATGTTCTGTTATATTTATTTATTTATTGCTTTACGTGCATGCAGTAATACAATAAAGAATCGGTATCCATTATAGTTATATACTTATATCAGATGATGTATATTAATTACTAATAGTTAAATCACGGTAGTATAAGCTGAGATTAGCTTTTAGATTCATACATGGTAGTTCTCGTAGAACCGTGCGGTCAGGTATTCAGATGGATGACAGGATTTGTTAAGTAAAACAGTTTCTTAAGACATGATCCCGTGTCACACTTAGCTTAGCTTAGTTCAGCTTTTTAGCTTCATACATAGTAGTTCTCGTAGAACCATACGGATAGGTATTCAGGAGGATGACTGTAACAGGGTGCTATATTCTATACATAGTATATCAGTTTTTTAACTTAATTTACCATAGTTTACTTGGTTTAGCTTAGCTTAGCTAAATGAATTCTATTGATTTATATGAACGGTTCATTGTTATTACCTTTACCTACCATACTGTGTCTAAAAGACTTGGAATGATTTCTGATTAGTTTGTGATGTTACCCTATAGTATAGTATAGTATAGCTAAACTTAGAGGTCGTGAAAAAATCCTTACATTCAAACCGTGTGTATGTGTATGTGTACACTCTAAGGAATAGAATAGTTTTGTAGTTTGATCATGCCATACCATACCATATCATATGACATTATATATTATATTATCATATTTATAATGTTGTCATTCTGTACCATACCATAGCATACCATACTTGTGATTCAGTATGCACATGTATAGTAATAAAGTATCAATACTTAACTAGATGTGTTCTGTTAGGTCTTTATATTATTATTATCTATATATATATATGTAATACAGATATAATTATTAATCTTATATCTTAATACATTATCTATATCAATATCAATATATATTACTCTAAGTATGTCTAATATGTGCTCTATACAAACATACATATATAAATATGCATTATATATACATATATACATTTATGGGCGGGATAACTTGGACAACCAGGAAGTTCTCCAGGTAAAGACTGGCGCATGCGCGATTGGCATCGCGGCTAGCGCAGCGGCACCACCGCATCACTTTACAGCCATCGTCACTTCAACACTGACGAAAAAAATATTTAAAAACTAATTATGGACGGATATATATATATAGTAATAAAGTATTGATACTTAACTAGATGTGTTCTGTTAGGTTTTTATTATTATTATTATTATTATATTATTTATATATATATATGTAATACACATATAATATTAATCTTATATCTTATACATTATCTATATCAATATCAGTATATATATATATTACTCTAATTATATCTAATATGTGTCATATACATACTTATACGCTAAATATGTCTAATACGTGTTATATACATACATACATATATAAATATACATAATATATACATATATACATTATATACATAATACATATATAATATATACATATAAAAATATATATATGCATTTATATACATATACATATATACATATACATATGTACATATAACATATATACATATATATATATAATACTTATATTCCCTAGACTTAGTGTTATCAATTTAGTTCCATACCTCACCTACAGGAGGGGCGCGCATAAGTTAAACACCTTGTTGATCATACATACATACACAGAGGCTTTCTAGTTACTTCCGCTCCACCCTCCAGTAAGAGCTCTCTCTAATCAAGAGCGGTCAACATCTTATATATCAAAAGACGTGTTTACCTGACACAGGCCTCCCTAAACTAATTTCGGCCGGTAAACAGCGCACCCCTCTATGTATAAGTTAAACACCTTGGTTAAACTAATTACGGTCGGCAAACGCCGCACCCCTCCGAGACGTGTTTACTCCGCAGCTCTAGGTGCCCCCAAATGTGTGCTCGGCCGTGTTTGCCCCTGCGGAGTAATACGCTCCGCTGAACAAGAACAATGCCCGAGATAATCCCTTGAGGTGACCCGGCGCCGACTTCCCGGCACGGTATGCTCATAATGCAAACAACCTCGGCCAAAAGACAATAGATTGGGTAATAAACAAACAAAAGAACAATCTGCGGAGTACCACGCCTGAGTGATTTAGAACAATTCATTTTGCGGTCTATACAGCTATGTATACTACTGTTTTATATAATGGGACATGGTTTACTGAGTCCCCATATATTTTCAATGGGGTCTTTGTATACGATGGATAATAAAAATCTGTATTACATGTAGGTAAAGTATTCACCCCTGATCTCCATTCAGGGGTGAACAGCTGTCCTATGTTAATTGGCGAGGCTCTTTGCAGTTAAGGAACCAGCGAGGAAGACTGAACAAAATGGCTGGACCTGAGAACCAGCAAAGCTTCACTGGAAAACTACGTCTAAATACACAGCTATAACATAAGATACAGCTGTTTTGAAGGTTGGCAAAGACAAATGGGTATATATTTATCGATTTTTTTCATATATGTCAGAGTGTGCGCAGTATGAAACGACGATTCCGGTGGAGGGCTCTATGGCAGAGGAACCCGACCCTGTCCCAAACAGGGCCGGGAACACTGGCTATATTACAAGCCTCATATTCCGTAATTGAAATCAGGTATCGAGATTGTTGATAAACACTGCTCTTCCATATCATAAAAAGTTTTTTTTATTTTCAGAAAAAAAAAGGAATGCTAATCCTGCCCCTCCCTTACCCACACCTGCCGTGCACCTGTTCACAAGACAAATAATTGTCAAGATCTGCGTGCTTCTTGTGTTTACCGTCATGGATCTCCTGGTTAAATAAATTTTACATCTCTGAATGGTATTCATAACTGATATTTATCCTACCCCTAATAACAAACGCCACAGGCTTAATATTGGGTCACTGTATTCGGTCTGGAGTTCAGAAAAATGAAAAATATCGCTCTAGTGGGATACACTTGACGAATGACGTCATTTGTTAATGTAGAAGTAATTTAGACGGGTGGGGTAGGATGGATTCTAAATCAAACTCGAGTTAGTCGTGTTATTGTTCATCACACTCTGGCAAGATCGTGTATTACTGCACGAGGCAAAGCCGTCGTGCGATAAACAAAAACCCGACCAACTCTTGTTTGGTTTCTCCATAGTAACTATGCATCTGCTGTCCAATAAAATAATATCGTATACGGCTATTGGTGTACTATTGAACTAATCAGGGGCCCGTTTGATAATCTAGGATTGTACATGTAGACCCTTTTCTGTATGTCATAGAGACCCAGGGGCACGTTTAATAATCTATGATCATACATGGAGACCCTTTTCTGTATGTCATAGAGACCCAGGGGCCTGTTTGATAATCTGGGATCGTACATGTAGACCCTTTTCTGTATGTCATAGAGACCAAGGGGCCCGTTTAATAATCTAGGATCGTACATGAAGACCCTTTTCTGTATGCCATTGTGTCCAGGGGCCCGTTTGATAATCTAGGATTATGTGGGTCAACTTTATTCAAGCCTTATGGACACCCTTATGGATGGCTAATACTATCTTAAAAACAGCCCAAAAAAGTCTTAAAATTTACTCAATCCAGTGTAAAAACTGTCTTGACTTTTCAGCATAAAAAAAATGTCATGGAGAGACTTTTTAATGTGCAATGAAGGCTAAGACCTGACTTTTCATAGACTTTTCACAGACAGGTTCACGGTAAATCCAATGGAACAGGCAAATGTCAAAGTCTGACTTCATACCAAGAAAAAAGTCAGCAATATTTCAGTTCCCCCCCAACTTTCAAAATGTTCTGACGCTCCTAATGTACGAGGCTAGATTATTAAACAGTCCCCAGGATATAAAAGTGGCAGGGTTCCTGGATTTCTACCTGTGTGGATCAGTCGGGGATGACCCAGGTGGGTGGGAGCGAGGCCTGTCCAAGGTAAACATCAGCACCAGGCAAAATAAGGTCACTCTCAGTGGCTCCCAACAAATATTTGCGTCTGGCGCCATCAGCTGGAAATGGCGACCTGAATTTCAACGCCGGAGTGGTGACTATCATTCCCCGAAGAACTTTAGATTATTTTGTAGGCTTTAGATTTATGTGATATCATTACAGAGTCTCCATGGAAATGGATAGGGCGACCGGAATTCGCTACCCGGAGATTCCAGGAAAAATAGTTCTTTAATACCGATTTCGAGGTTAACTAAAACTGGACTTGGAGACCTTCTCAAGGGAAAGTATTTGATGTGGATTAATTGAAATTGATAATATTGATCTCATTTATCATCATAAATCGAAGTTTTAAATTTTGTGCATATTTACGACACAGAGCAATTGGGAACTATATAAACTGCGTAAGTAGTTCTATGCGTGACAGTGCTGTGGCCTAAAAGGCGTATCCCACTATCACGATTTGAGCCTCCGACACACTACGATAGCCTTACGACAAGCGTTCCGATGAAAAAAGTGAAATTTGTATCGGAAGGAACGGGTCTATCGTGAAAGCTAGACTCGTTCCTTCCAATAAAAAATTCATTTTTTTCATCGGAACGCTTGTCGTAAGGCTATCGTAGTGTGTCGGAGGCTCAAATCGTGATAGTGGGATACCCCTTTTACAGAGTGTATAGTCTTCCTATATGTCGACACATGGTCCATTCTTGTTATGAAGGATGTAGGTGGGTAATGATTACAATAACAACTGGTTTTGTAGAAGAGTGACTGATCTCCTCGCAGTTGGCAACGCCCGGTAAGCGGCTATTCCTATTCTATTGCAAGCGCACATTACTACTCGTCAACCTCTCGTGGTTTCCGACTGCCTCTTTGATAAAACTTTTGTTTGTTGCATAAATTATCCATCTTCTTCAAATAGATTAAACCCATTAATTGCCATGTCAAAGGGTATAACAATAGGGAACATTTCTTAGCTCTATTGCACAAAGGGACTATTTTTCCCGGATACCACAGCTGTGAGGCCGTATACGACATATAGCCTATGATCCATGGGCGCCGCCATGACGCCCCCCGAGTAGGTGTTCTTCACCAAAGGAGGTGAAAAAGTAGGTGTTCTTCACTAATGGAGGTGCAAAAGAAGTGAGTGATAATTGGGAAGTGTCACAACTCTAGCCTTGCTCACATATGTATATAAAGTGTTCCATGTGAAAAAGATCATGCCTTGGATTTAATCATTATGTCATCCTGCTCTGGGATGGGTGTAGAGAATCAAGGGAACCATGGTAAAATATTGAAAGCCAGTTGAATTTTGTAAGAACAAAGAGCCATACTACAGGTTCTGTCCCCCCAAGAGAACCACCATACTGCTGGCCACCTAGTGAGGGTCTAGGAATTAACAATGGCTCTGTTCCCTATACCAAAAAATTGAATCCGTATACCACAGTTATGGTATCTGACAGGTTTTATGTATTATGGGTGGTGATTTACTGAGTCCCCATACATTCTCAAAGGGGTGTTTGTACACGATGGATGATAAAGTCTATGTAAACAATAAGCAATTGGCACACAGAGCACACCTGAAGCCATACTGCCGGGTCGGTGGACCACCCCCTTTATTTGAGTCCAATGTCATTACCTTTGAATTTGAAATAATCAACATGAAAGCACACATAAAACTAATATCTTTTATTTTGTTTCCAAATAGTCCTATTCTCAAATAGTCCTATTTAAGTTTTCATTTTCCAAACCCTATATATATACACTTCCCAAGTATATCAGCCACTAGATGGCGTATTGGTATGCACCAGCAATCTGTCACAAAAATATTTTGATTTCAACCACTGCTGTCAATAGACAAATGTGCATCCATCACATCTATGTATAAATAAAAATCTCTCAGAGAGAACAAATATTGCCATTTCGCTTATATACAATCACAAAGCAGTATGTGGTGTGCTGAACTGGTAAAAGCCCCAAATAATTGATATGAACGAAGTAGTATTTTTGTTGAGACAAAATCACTGGTTAGCTGTCCTTACATGTTGCTTGATACAATAGACCAAATGAATTATCTATTGGAACATGCCAGGCACCATACCTCACATGGTTCCTAAACGATCACAAATAATGAAGATACACAATGTGGATTTTACTGAGACAAAGTCACAACAACTCAATGCCCTTATATATTACTGTAAATGACGTATAGATATCTATTGGAACATGCTTGGCACTATACCTCAAATCTTTCCTAAACGATCACAAATAACAAATATACACAATGTAGATTTTACCGAGACAAAGTCACAACAATGCAATGCTGTTACATATCACTTGTTACTGTAAATCACTTATAGATAGACTATTGGAACATGCCAGGCACTATACATTGTGTTGTTCCTGAATCATCACAAATAACAAAGATACACAAGGTGGATTTTACTGAGACACAGTCACCAGATTGGTGACCTTGGATGTCCTCTATTACTGTAGACTCCTTATAAATAATCATTCGGAATAGGGGGGGGGGGGCATTGTACAACACATATTTACTGAATCATTACAAGCAATTAATACAAGCAAAGTAGGTTTTTAATGAGACCCAATCACCAGTTTGAATTTGTTACCTTTTACCATAAACCTCTCACAAAAGATGTCAGAACATGGTGGACATGGTGTGTCATATGGTTGCTCAATGGTCTCAAACAATTAATTGAAGTAAAATAGTTATTGTTGAGAAAATAACACCATTTACTGCTCTTGTGTCCTTTATCACTGCAGCAGAACATTCATATAAAATCCATGATAGCATCCTGGCCATCACATATCACATGGTCATTGAAGAAGGAGTTTTTGCTAAGACAAAGTTGCAGGTGTACTGCTATTTCATTTCGCTTGCTGTCACAGACCATTAATAAATGCTCCAACAGAACTTGCAGGACATCTACGCTGAAGACTGCAAACATTTGCTGAGACATAGTCCCCGATTTCTTGTTTTTTATATCTTGCTTGTTACCATATAGGCCTATCCCGATAACCTACTGGTGTGATGCGAGAATTGGTTACCTTGCGAAATTAATGTTTTATCGCCCACTAGTATCTGGTGCGCATGCACGAACATGTGCAGTGTTGAAGTCCACGATTGGAGAGTGAGAAATTCATTGGCGTTCGATTCCCTAGATTGTCAAGATTTAGCTTAATCTCTCTTAGGAGTTGTAGTGCAATTTGCCTAAATCAAGAACATCATAATGAACATAATGACGTAATTTTACGACATTTAAGAGCCTAGTTAGGAGAAATAAAATCTATTTCCAACTAACTTCTATAGTGTAAAACTAGTACATCCAATAGTCCGTGAAATCTGACCGGAAGGGCGTGTCCACACGCATGCGCATATTGAGTGGGCGATAAAACATGAATTTTGCAGGGTAACCGATTCTCACATCACACCGGAAATTCTGGGACATCTACATCACATGGTCACTGACAGCTCTAAATATTTGTTGAGACACAGTCCCCGAATTCCTGTCTTCGTATCCCGCTTGTTACCATATACAGACTCCATAAAAATAATCTATCATTTACTACATGCATCACAGCCACTCATGTGTTCTTTATTACTGCAGACCCTTCATAAATAATCCATAATAGCATCCTGGCCTCATACATCACATGGTCATTAAAGGACCCAAGATGAGTACTATATAAAGGAGAAGGAGTTTTTGCTAAGACAAGGTCACAGGTTTACTGCCATTATATTTCGCTTGCTGCCAGACCATTTATAAATGCTCTATCAGAACTAAAAGCTGCAAATATTTGCTGAGACACAGTTCCTAGTTTTCTGTCCTTGACTTTCGCTTATTACGATATAAGTCTATCCCTTAATCTACTAGAAATCTTGTGACATCTACATCGCATGGTTACTGAAGGCTCAAAACATTTGTTGAGACAGTCACCGATATCCTGTCTTTGTATCTTGCTTGTTACCATAAATACAGACTCATAAAAATAATCTATTCGACCTTTCAGGGCACCAACGTTGCATGTTAAATGAAGGTTTCCAAATATTTTCTGAGACAGTCACCCTCCCTTTCGCTTGTTACCATTTATAAATAATGTCGTTGCGACTTCATTGCAACAGCTACACTGGCCAATAAACTTAGATATTTACTACAGGAATCACAGCTAACTCGGAGATGGCACAGAATAGATACATTTTAAATATGGTAGGTAGAAATGCATACTGCATGATGCAATGCCCAACCTCAGCATAAATTTGCCACCAGCAGCCATTTTTTATATGGCGGAGGCTGTGGAGCATCATCTAAAGCCAGATGCCCATCTACCGATTTAGGGTTGAACGATTAGTTCCCAAATCGTATAGGAGTCGGTCACCTTGTCGCAGGCAAATTACGTAACCCTTCGCTCGACCCGCACACTGATAAAATCAGTGTATGGTCTACTAATCGCTGGGGGAGGGCAAAAACCAAAGAAACCGAGTGTTCACTAATCGCTGGGTAGCCTTGCCTAGCTATCCTACATCTACCGACTCCATTAGGATGGCTTGGCTGATACAAATTACCCTCCGTTTGTCGCCGACAAACGTACATAATTATAAATGTTCCTAAATCGGTAGATGGGCATTGGCCTTAAGGGTATTGAGATCAGTCAAACGACAGTAATTAATTCAAGCCTAGGTTCGGTTAACAAAAAGTAGTTCCGTAATGAACAGCTCGTACCTAGGAGGGGGGGGGCAAAATTCTGAATGAACTAGCCATTGATGTACAACAATGTATATCAAAGGAAGAACTGAAAAAGTGCCTCTGATGTATTTGTGTCAATGTCCCAAAACCTCAAAGTATGAACCTATTTTGTACTGACATGTCAAGTAATATCCCATTATCATTACATCATTTATGTTTGTATTTCTTTCTTTCACCCTACTGTAATTCACGGAACATTGCTGGTTATAGCTGTATACTTGTACCGTGAGTGGCCCGAAACAATATTCAGGGCACTAACATCACATGATCACTGGTTCCCTGCCCCAATGAACAATGGGACAGGTAACGCCCAGCCAGAGCAACCTGTGATCGACCTTGAACTTTTGCTGGTTCCCTGTTGATTTGCAGTGGCAAGGAGAACCAAGACAACTTCTCTCCCTCACGAGATTCCCCAAATAACTTACTTTAATATACTTGTTTATAATGCATGATGACACAAAATAAAGTAATAGCAACATTTTAAAAATGTTTCTTTAAAAGAAATAACAAACTTCGCCACGCTCTCTAGCATGTAAACCAGCGTAAAATCAGTAAGGCACCAGCTGAATGCAATCCCGCAATGGGCGATAAAACTAGTTTTTCGCAAGGTAACCCATTTTCGCATCACATCGCAGGGACAGATCACTGCGATAGGGAGGCAAAGTGAACCCACTCCAACCACCGATAGCCGGTCACAAAATAGTATTTCCGGATAAAGGCGCTCAGTACTTAGTCTATGTAGGTTCGAGATTATATGTCTCATTCTCCAATCTTTTAGATCCATATTTTTAATAAACTTAACAACTGTTATCGTAGTTTTGAAACAAAGTTATTCAGAGACGATAGTTATAATCTTCACTTCAAAAGTAACAAACGAGACCAAAAACATAAGTCTAGCCTCAAACCCCCATAGCTTTAGCACTAAGCCTCGTTCTTACTGGCCACCGGAAACGGTGTTTTGTAGGTGGGTATCTGTGGTTTCAGCGGGTTCACTTTGGCTCCCTATATGCCTGATTTTGGTAACCTCAGTGAGCACATGCTCAGTCTACAGACTGTAAATAAACAAAAGGCAAGACCGAACCTTGATCACACTGTCAATATATAGGAAGATTTAAGATGACATATCTAGTCGGAAAATGATTCATTACAATGTTTTCTTTGTTACTGAGTATTCAAACCATACTGACAGTAGATCCCTGAGCAAGATACACTGTCACACTTAATTGTCAAGCGCCTGCGGCCCCTATTATCACTCAAGCACCTATCAAAGTCATCCAAGCTTGTTTTTGATCAATATTTCAGCTATTACCTCATGTATTTAGTCGTATTTACCTCCTCTTATTGAATTTTATCAGTTTTATATGCCATTAGAGTTTATTGCGTGTGGTGACCATATTGCAGCAAGAGCGATGACAGTTGGCTTTTGAAAACTGAGCTGGTTTTAGGGCACTTCCTATGATAGACTCCAAAACCAGCATTCAACCATTGCCAGCGCTGCAGCCAGGGAATACTACCTGCCTGTTATACAGGTGTTGCCGTTCAGCGCCGCCTAACGGTCCACTGTCTCATTACGCGGCCGCTCGGACAAACACTGCAAGTCTGGCTGTATTCATATAGAGATATATAGCAATCACACCTAAAGTTTGAACGGTGGGTGTGATTGCAGTAGTGTTGGTTTTGGACAGATTGGACTGCTAGAACAATCAAAGGCATTGTATCAACGAGTCTGGACTATCAAAACTTTAGCATAATGGGTTCATGATACCCATCTACATTATTTCCAGAGAAATAATAATGATTGCATCGTACTCTATGGTATTCCAGCTCAAATCTCATGTGTCATACATGCATATTGCCTAAATAATACTTTAGATATAGCATAGATAACATAGGATCACCAAAATTGAATACACAATAACACATTGACAGGCCTAGCTATCATATGCTTATCTTTCTCCAAGTTAAAACCAAAACAATTATCAACTAGACACTGAGTGATCCAATGCTAAAGAATACGTTGCCAGGTGAATGTTTGGCTTCAGCCGTGGCGTAACTAGGGAAATAAGGTGCGACACCGGCCTAAGGAAAAAGACCTATTGTTCGATACAGGTGGGCACCAGCCAATCCCTGTGTTTCGCTTGTTTCTCTACATGCTTCTTGAATGACCTACATTCACCGTAGGTCATGAGGTCACTGACTGATGACCTTGAGATTTCTGTAGTTGTTCCGACGTAAATGCACGCAGAGTACGAGCCAACTGGAACATGTCTGCGTCGATGTTGGACGACTGTAAAATAATACAAGAAAAAACATGATGTTATCAACCGAAATGACACAGTCACAGATAGAATCTAAGACAATAAAAGTATATCGGGGATGAGTGTTGAAGGACGGAAGTCTGATAAGCAGGAAAAGCCAACCACACACAGCAGACTTTGATAGCTGTAGTAAGAGGAAGGCTGATAAATACGAAAAGCCAACCACACACCGCAGACTTTGATAGCTGTAGAAAGAGGAAGGCTGATACGTACAAAAAGCCAACCACGCACCGCATACTTTGATAGCTGTAGAAAGAGGAAGGCTGATAGTACGAAAAGCCAACCACGCACCGCAGACTATGATAGCTGTAGTAAGAGGAAGACTGATAGTACAAAAAGCCAACCACGCACCGCAGACTATGATAGCTGTACTAAGAGGAAGGCTGATACGTACAAAAAGCCAACCACGCACCGCAGACTTTGATAGCTGTAGTAAGAGGAAGGCTGATAAATACGAAAAGCCAACCACGCACCGCAGACTTTGATAGCTGTAGTAAAAGGAAGACTGAAATATACGAAAAGCCAACCACACACCGAAGACTTTGATAGCTGTAGTAAGAGGAAGACTGAAATATACGAAAAGCCAACCACACACCGAAGACTTTGATAGCTGTAGAAAGAGGAAGACTGATACGTACAAAAAGCCAACCACACACCGCAGACTATGATAGCTGTAGTAAGAGGAATGCTGATACGTACAAAAAGCCAACCACACACCGCAGACTTTGATAGCTGTAGTAAGAGGAATGCTGATAAATACGAAAAGCCAAGCACACACCGCAGACTTTGATAGCTGTAGAAAGAGGAAGGCTGATACGTACAAAAAGCCAACCACACACCGCAGACTTTGATAGCTGTAGAAAGAGGAAGGCTAATACGTACAAAAAGCCAACCACGCACCGCAGACTTTGATAGCTGTAGTAAGAGGAAGACTGATACGTACAAAAAGCCAACTACACACCGCAAATTGCTCCATAGATGTTATATCAGAACACTCTGTGATTGGTTGACATAAAACATGTTGTAAAGATCTGCAGTCGTTACTACTGGTTTTGCGTATAGAAAAGCAGCATTATTAATTAATAATATATATATATATAGGAGAAATTCTAAAGATGCCCCTAACCAAGATGGCCGCCACTGGCCCGTATTTACTCCTCCCCTAAATTTAGAACGTATTCACCCTCTCCACGGCTTTGGACTCGGTAGTTATTTATAAACAACTTCCTTCTGGAGGGAAGGTGGGGCGCTGGGAGCAAGCCTAGCGCTAGTCCATGTATATAAATAGAAATGCTGACGTGGCCGCTTCTCCTACTGCCACGTACCCTCCTCTCCAGGCACCACGATCGTATTAGCTAATGAATATGTTAATGATCTCACCTATATAACCCTGAAGAAGATTCAATAAATTGTCAGACCCTGCCCGGATCTAGCCTCCACTACACTTATGCGTTGACTCAACCTTATTAACATATATCGACTGCTGGGGACCTGATAACTATGTTTCATCATAGCGGGTAGAGGACTGGAACTTTACAATGTGACACCTGGTTCTACTACTTACCGCAAATAGCTCCATAGATGTGATATCAGAACGCACATCCTGGTTTGACTTTCGGCTTACCATCCGCGCTATGGCCGGCATACCACTGTCAGGTCCAGCCTGCAGAGTTAAAGACATATCGGACAATTATTAAACACTGCCCCAAACTAGCAAAATGTAACACATTGCACAATGGGAGTGCATGTACAATGTTTGGAGAGTGTGACTAGGACTGGAGATTGTGGAATGTGCCTCCGATAAAGAGAGCCGCATCCTGTCTCCAGCAGAGAGTCCAACACCAGCCGGCCATGGGGTAGGAACAGGCTGGGCACTGATAGCTGCCCGGTGCTGCCTGCCCGCAGTAGTAGAGTACAATGTAACTCAGAATGGAAGAACACACAACAAATAAGTACTAAATTAAAGCATCTAAAAATGAACCCGACGTTTGCTATGATAAGATTCAAACGCGGATAACGGCGGAACGGTGTGGGCGATCGTCTTCATATTTGGTAGGATTATAGGGTATATGTATCCCTTACTCGTGCAAAAATTTCATCACTTAATTCCAACAGAAATCACACTGACAAAACCATAACGAGAGGGTCGACCCTATCGCCAACAGTGTCACCACAGTGCCACTTACAGCAACACCCAATTTACTAGTAAAACGGACACTATCACTGTTGCTGACACTCCTTCCCAGACTGACGTTCACGGTTGACTGCAGCTTCTAATGAAACGCACACTAACGCTGTGGTGCCACTATTCGAAACAACGAGACTTATCACTGCTAGTGAAAGGGCCCCCTGGACTTTATGTGTACTATGTTACATAAGTTATAGAAAGAAAGAGTGTATATGGGCTTTGGAGAAAATAATTACATGAATTATATATATAAAATGTTATTCGTAAATTTTAGTTTATTGTAATTAAAATTATAAATGTTATCATATACCTCGTGCCGAACATCTATGGAATACTACCTGCTGCTAGGGGTGTAGTATAAATAATATTCGGGCTCACTGTGAATGAACTATGAATCAATGACTAACACTGCACGAAAACCACCAGTTTATTCCTATATATACGCCATCGCCAAAGTGTATGTATCGGCTGTAAATCGACTTTTTTTCATATAAATATATATATATACGCCCGTATTTCACGCCAACGTATGAGGCGTATACAATACAGTTTCCTTTTAAATACGGACGCGTCTTGGCTATATTTCACACCTGGCATATACGAGAGGTATACGCCAGGTATAGGCCTGATATATATACGCCAGGCCTATACATGATAGAAAAAAAAAAATCAGGGGTTGTGTGCGAGGGCTTCCGTGTTGGTTCAGTGAGTGTAGGGTGTCGGGGGGCGGAGTCGGAGGCGCACAGGGTGGGCGGTAGACTTGCTCAAGTCTTTGATTATGAACATTCATTAAATGATTAAAGAAAATCGGAATATAATTCATTATAGCATGTGTCCTTATCTGACTGGCTCATGAATCAAAGACTTGTCCACTCTGACCAGAATCTCCTGTTTATGACCCCAAGCCACTCCCTGTAACCCTATACCTCCCTTTACCCCTACCCCTCCCCTCCTCCAGTTTCCTGTCTGCCTGTATTGTCATAGCAATATATTTCGCCTACTCCTGACTATGTCTCGATTAAGATCAAAGTGAGAGGGTATCAATCTCCAAGCAGATATCCTGACCAGTAGCCAGACCTCTGCTTGGGGAGTGTGGCACAAAATCGCGCAAGTCTACACGGCCGATTACGGATGAGACCAGTCCCTGTGTCACCCAGAAGGGGTGGAGGGGTAGGATACAGGGACTGAGGCCAGTCTAGGTTGGCGGCTGTGAGGATGGCTGTGAGGGACAGGGCTTCACTGAGAGTGTAGGGAGAGACTTGGGAGAGCTATAAGACTTGTGGGGCGGTTGAGTATAGGCAGAGGGCTCTGTGAGGCAGGGGTAAGATGATTTCAGGATTCAACTGTAAGTTTGAACAGGGCCGTTATATGCTAGGCCTAGACTGAGCACACATAGGCATGAATGTCCACATAAATTGGTAGTATAAGATTGTAATTTTCATATAATACAGACCTGGATGGTTAATTGCAAATGAAATATGCTACCAGTAGAGTCCCCCAAGTGGCAGAGATCGGAACTATTGGATAGTGGTGTAAATACAACAGAATCAGGCAAATATATGAATAAGGCGTATATATGAATCAGGCGCCTACAGATAAGGTGTATACACACGGGGAATAGGACGACCTTGTATACGCAAAAGCATACCTATATACGCAAGGTGTATACAAATATAAAGTGGTTAGTTTCGTGCAGTGTAAGTAAGTGAATAAATGGCATTTTCTCATCAGTTTTAGGTATATAGTGATAATAAGATGTAGTGACTGAGCCACAGGGATGCCATTCTCTGCCTTTTACATAAGATAAGAATATTTAGAAGGGTGAATTTGTCTTTTCGGTTACTTACCAGTGGGGGTAAAGCCATGAACATACTAAAGGAGCCAGCCTGTAGTTTGTCGATGTAAGCTATGGGGGAATAAAGAATAAACATGAGAAACAATACTTCCCACACATTGTCATTAATGTACATAGCAGGCATATAATTACGGAATTGTACTCTTAGATTATCTGATTCATTATTAGTAGATATTGATGTTTGGGTACAGTATATACATGACACAAAGAAAGTCTTGGCAATTGTGAGCACACTCCTGCAAGGCTTCACAACACACTCAGACACACTCCGACAGAGCCCTTCCGACAGGGATTTTCTTTGTCGTAGTGTGTCGTAAGCCTTGTCGGAGTGTGTCGGAAGCAGTGGGTACCCCAATTAAGGCCATTCAAAAGTAAAAAAACTTAAGGGGGGCGTCCACCAACCACGACAATGCTACGACAAGTGCCGACATGAAAGTTCCTATCGGTGCCTTGTCGCAGCCTTGTCGTGAGAAGAGCAGTGTCGGGACAGCGGTGTCGGGGAGTGTCGTAGACGTTGCTGGTTGCCATAAAAAAGGCGCCCATGGTTCCGACACACTACGACAGTGATATTGAGGAAACCACAACACTCCACGACAAAGGTCCAGTCGTAGCAAAAATCAAATATGTTCGGTATTGTCATAGCCTCATGTCGCAGCCTGTCGTGGCCTTGTCATAGCCTCTTGTCGGGAACTGGGGTCCATCAACCACGCCAAGGCTATGACAAGGCTTCCAATCATAGAGCTGTCGTGGACCTTGTCGGAAAGCCATTGTCGTAGCTTTGTCGTGGTTGATGGAGGCCCACCTTTATTTCTTATCACAGCGCTGCTGTGGCTTTAACGCTAACTAGTCAGGGCTCCCGTCTAGTCGGCGTTAGTGCCACAGCAGCAGTGGTTCAGTTCCTACTATACGAAATCATGCTATTTTGATTGTTTCCGGTAAAAGAAGTTCATTTTGTGTCAAACTCACTTGGAGATAGGATGTGGAGTTTATGGAGTATTTTATCTATGTCTAGTCGGCGTTAGGGCCACAGTTGCCTATTGTTTGTTATCCTAATTTCTGGGCATCCATGTTGCATGTGTACAGTGACTGGGGTTAGGGAAAAGATTTCAGAAATTTTGCTTACTTCCCTTTTTCGATCTATTGCGCACAAGATGGAGAGATAGGATGGAGGTCAAATGTTTGAAACACCCTTAATAGTTGAGCTCTGAGCTGCTCTGAGCTCTCGTTCTGGTACAACAGTCCTACCACCTGATGAACGGCTAAGACTGTCTAAAGCCCGATGCCCATCTCCCAATTAGAGGCCAATGCCCATCTACCGATTTCGGAACATTTATGTACGTTTGTCGGCGACAAACGGAGGGTAATCTGTCTCAGTCGGTAGATGTAGGACAGCTAGGCAAAGCTACCCAACGATTAGTGAACCAGCTCCTTCAGACATCCTTTTGTCCCCGACAAGTTGTGGTTTTTGCCCTCCCCAGGGATTAGTGGACCATACACCGATTTTATCAGTGTGGGTATATATATGTCGGTAGGTGTAGACTGATTTCCTTAGGATTAATACCCACCAGCCTCTCTCCTCGAGGGCCATGGGTCGAGCGATGGTTACGTAATTTGCCTGCGACAAGGTGACCGATTCCTATACGATTTGGGAACTAATCGTTCAACCCTAAATCGGTAGACGGGCATCCGGCTTAAGGGTTGAACGATTAGTTCGCAAAGGGGGGTACAGGGGGTGGTGGGTATTAATTCTAAGGAATTCTACACTTACCGACATACATAAGATTTACCAACGGCAACTAGATTTACCAACATGTTGATAAACTTTTCGTCACCAATTTTGGAACATAGAAACCACAATTTGTCCGGGACAAAAGGATATCTGAAGGAGCTACCGACTACGACAGACTCCGTTAGGATGCCTTGGCTGAGACAAATTACCATTCGTTTATCGCAGACAAACGTATATGAATGTTCCGAAATCGGAAATGTGTGAAGTACACCCGTCTCAGGTACATCAGTCTCTATGTGTGAATCCCACTTTAGACTAGGGGAAAGGTGTGAAGTACACCCGTCTCAGGTACATCAGTCTCTACGTGTGAACCCCGCTTTAGACTTAGTGAAAGGTGTGAAGTACACCCGTCTCAGGTACATCAGTCTCTACGTGTGAGTCCCACTTAAAGGTGTGAAGTACACCCGTCTCAGGTACATCAGTCTCTACGTGTGAGTCCCACTTAAAGGTGTGAAGTACACCCGTCTCAGGTACATCAGTCTTTACATGTGAGTCCCACTTAAAGGTGTGAAGTACAACCGTCTCAGGTACATCAGTCTCTACGTGTCAGTCCCACTTAAAGGTGTGAAGTACACCCGTCTCAGGTACATCAGTCTCTACATGTGAGTCCCACTTAAAGGTGTGAAGTACACCCGTCTCAGGTACATCAGTCTCTACATGTGAGTCCCACTTAAAGGTGTGAAGTACACCCGTCTCAGGTACATCAGTCTCTATGTGTGAATCCCGCTTTAGACTAGGGGAAAGGTGTGAAGTACACCCGTCTCAGGTACATCAGTCTCTACGTGTGAGTCCTGCTTTAGACTTAGTGATAGGTGTGAAGTACACCCGTCTCAGGTACATCAGTCTCTACGTGTGAGTCCCACTTAAAGGTGTGAAGTACACCCGTCTCAGGTACATCAGTCTTTACATGTGAGTCCCACTTAAAGGTGTGAAGTACAACCGTCTCAGGTACATCAGTCTCTACGTGTCAGTCCCACTTAAAGGTGTGAAGTACACCCGTCTCAGGTACATCAGTCTCTACATGTGAGTCCCACTTAAAGGTGTGAAGTACACCCGTCTCAGGTACATCAGTCTCTACATGTGAGTCCCACTTAAAGGTGTGAAGTACACCCGTCTCAGGTACATCAGTCTCTATGTGTGAATCCCGCTTTAGACTAGGGGAAAGGTGTGAAGTACACCCGTCTCAGGTACATCAGTCTCTACGTGTGAGTCCTGCTTTAGACTTAGTGATAGGTGTGAAGTACACCCGTCTCAGGTACATCAGTCTCTACGTGTGAATCCTGCTTTACCAAACTCAATGGTTTCCTCCCTAATACTTACCTCTCAACATAAAGAAAACCAGCTCAATGAAGTCGTTGCCCATATTTGGGGCGAGCACCATTATCTCTTCATTCTTAATTGGAGTCTGTTAAAAGACATTTTACAAATATTAATTAAGCAGAAATATCTCCAACGACATTTGCGTATTCACAATCACCAAGTGTATTGAGGCAAATTCATCGTGGCCAGTTCAAGGAAGAACATTTCAGCATGCTTGAGAAATTGTATATTTATTAATATGGAATAGTATGAAATGTGATAATTAGTATTGAATCTGTAAGAATGTAAAAAAGGGTGTAGGTGGGTGGGTAAAAGATGTGGTGTATGAAGAAGGTTAAGGGTTATTTGGTAGTTGAGGAAAGGAGAAAACATAGTGGAAGCCAGTGGTGAAAGCTTGTTCTATTGACCACTCAAATCATCAAGCCTCCATGTTACTAAAAACATGGCCAAAACCGAGAGATTAATTTTCATAATTCATCTTACTATCGTATTGTATTTGAAAATATGTAAATGATTAATATGCTGTATTAATGTAATCTTTTGCGGTGTTTAGGCATTGAATATATCTAATTATATAAAAATATAACAAGGTTTGGAATATATATGTTAATAAATATAAAATGCCCATTGATAAAAAGTGTTTGCATTATATGGGTTTTCGGTTGGTGAGGATAACATTAAATAGAAACTAACCAATGAAGCGAGTGCCACTGCCTTGCCATGCTGCACATCGAGATTGAGGCTGTTATGTATTTTGACCAGATCTATAAAGTAGTCCCGGCCTGCATATGCTTCTTTGTATTGCTTCGCCACTCGATACCATGAATTCATTCGCCCTGCAAGGTCAGAGAAAAGTTTTTAGGAGGTTACTTTGGGAAGCTGAGTTTAGCTACGTATACCCAGGACTCACTAGGTGAGAGTGAATTTGGTGAGCCATTGATCGTGCGGGGGACAGCAGCAGGATGGTTCCTGTACGTGGAAACTGTGCCGGCGGGACACTTGTAATGGACAGATCTGCCATGTGACAGCGCTTGATTCAGCTATATCACCAGGACAAATTTGGTGAGTCCTTGTACATGCAACGGGTAGCAGTGGGAGGGCTCCTGTACATGGAAACTGTGCAGGCGGGACATTTGTACTGGACAGATCTGCCGCGTGACAGCGATCAATGTTCAGACGTTTCACCAGGATACATGCTTCACAATGTTGGTGAGTCTTTTTTCATGCAGCAGTTTTCACATTTAATACTAGAATAGGTTCCAAAGATCCAGTTCGGTTTGGTAGATATATGTTGATATTCAAAAATCACCACTGGGAATTGTAGGATATGCCTTTAAATGCAAGGAAATTATATTGATACTAAAATGTGTAACTAAAATATTAACATGTACAACTACACATATTTAACAATAAGAACTGGCATAATGACAAGAAATGTATTTCACATTTACTATGTTATAATATAAAGCTATTTCATATAAATTATGAAGACAATTTCTTATGGTGTTGAGGGGGGGGGATGGCCGCCTTTATGCATAAATGGTTTAGGTGGAACAACTGTCTCCTGACAGAGCGTGAATAAACTGAATTTAAAAAAAAAATTGGCTAGTGGAGATGATGTTTTATGTAAAATGCATCTATAGTTGAAATTAATGAATAATTCTATAGTTATCACCATGTCTATATCGATACACAATTTTGAATACCGGGGGAAAAAAAATCAATTTCTCAAGAATTGTAACATAGGCCTGCACTACAGATGTGGTCCAGTGTCATGCATGCTGCGTTCAAAGATGTACACCTGAGACTAGGTACGGTAGGGAAAGGATTAAAAAATCGTTAGAAACTATTGATAAAGAATAAGATGGATTGTCTGTGTAACAACCCAAACTTCATATATTGCTGCATTCCAAATTATCTGCATGTGAAACATACAGGCTCTATCCCTTGGCCTAACTGCTCATGCTGGCCGTACATAACACGCCGCTGGAAGCGATCCTTGGTTAAGATCAAAATGGTCGCCTTCACTCGTTAAACACAGAGCCAGCATATAACCTGGATCTTGATGTATTCTAGTCAGTCCGGTCAGCGTAGTGCATTGCAGTAACACCAGCAATAAAGCTTGTAATGGGACAATGTCTTGGATTCATTCATTTAGTTTACTATTCACATAGATAGTGTAGTGGTTGGGTGATCCAGTGGTGTTTCGTCCGCTCTTGGGAAGGTGGCGCAAAGAGTGAATCCCCGCCGGGTTTACGTAACTCAGAGTATATATACCCTGGGTCAACAGGCTGTCCTCGCATGTCTCTCTGTGAAGAGTAGACCCTTGGACCCTAACACTTGGTGGGTTTTTTCGAATCCTTGTGGTGGTAGGCGAGTCTGAGACTCTGGTTGAAGATTAACCTCCCCGGCATTACCTGGCACCAGCTGCCAGGGTACTGTACTTTGGGATTGATCTAACCGGGATCACTCCCAAGTTGCAATAAACAACCCGTTTGTTTATGAAAGTTGTGGAGTTGTGTTCTGTGTGACTAGGTTAGCTCATACCTGTCGTAAATGCCGAACCGACCCAACGTAATAGTGCGTAGGGTTGGATATTGCCGGGAATTAGACTTTCAGAAAGTATACCTGCCACGCAGCTAGGCTGGTTTCGTTTGTTTGTTTGGTTTGTTTGGTTTGATTTTACGTCCACTCAACCATTATAGGTCCTTTCCAGACTTTCTCAAGGTTCTCTTACACCACTAGGGTGGTGATCGAATCTATGTGATGAATTCAGGTAGAAATCTCACCCCTACACATTTACCGAGGTGAGAAATCTTTTACTTCCCACACCACATAGACATGGTATGAGAAGGATGGCCTTTGTTAAAGCAGTAAATCTACCACTGCTGGGGGTGGGACTCGAACCCACAAAGTGTTACGACCTTTGGGTTAAAAGTCCGGTGCTCTAACCACTGAGCTAACTCCCCACCCCACTAGGCTGGTGACCACAATAGTAACAATATTGTAATTTGACAAAATGAAGCTGCAGTAAGAATAGCTAAAAGAGGTCTACTTACCGTATGGGGATGGAGACAGGTAGACGTGTATATGAGGGTGTATCTGGCTGCCTCCAGAGGAGGGCATCAAGTCCCACGATACCGACGGGTAGTGAAACGTGGGGCTGAGAAAGTAAGTCTTCTGATACCTGAAACACAAACAGTATCAACGTCACAATGGAATTTCACTCCTTGTATCAACATTGGGAACTCATTCTCCATGCCCCTATGAGTATTGAAGTCTGTTCTCCATGGTCTATATCCTGTGTGCCATCCATTGTTTTCGTGTGTACAGGGGTGAGATAAATACAGAAAGCAACTCGTTTTGGTCAAAGTCGTTGTTCTCCAACTCGTTTGAATGCTACTTGATATTCACTCAGCTGTCACCTCGTTCATATCACTCCGCATCAAACTCGTGGAGAACGACGACTGACCAAAACTTGTTGGTTTCTTCTTTAGTATTGGGCATCAGTAATTCAATAGCTATGTGTCATTTAGGCTTCACATGTCTGAATTCATTATCCCATTTAGGGGGGATCATTCATCGAGACATTCCCAGCATAGACTGGATAATGCCTCAAGACATTCCCAGCATAGACTAGATTTGGTATCTATCTTTCGAATACATTAGAATCAGGCCGTATTATATCGTATATCTGTAGGGACTATTTCTTTTGGCTTTCCAGCATGAAAGGACGAAAACTCAGTGGCTATGAGGTCTGTCATCAATGATTATGGATTCCGAAAACTTGGAATTAATGAGTAGTGGTTTATTTTATTATCCATGGTATACAAGGTCCCCATTGAAAATGTATGGGGACTCAGTTGCTGACAATATTCCCACCTGTAAAGGGTTAACCCATGAGTTGCTCAGTGTAAAGGGTAACCCATGAGTTGCTCACTATAAAGGGTTAACCCATGAGTTTCTCACTGTAAAGGGTTAACCCATGAGTTTCTCACTGTAGAGGGTTAACCCATTAGTTGCTCACTATAAAGGGTTAACCCATGAGTTGCTCACTGTAAAGGGTTAACCCATGAGTTGCTCATTGTAAAGGGTTAACCCATGCGTTGCTCACTATAAAGGGTTGACCCATGAGTTGCTCACTGTAAAGGGTTAACCCATGAGTTGCTCATTGTAAAGGGTTAACCCATGAGTTGCTCATTGTAAAGGGTTAACCCATGAGTTGCTCACTATAAAGGGTTGACCCATGAGTTGCTCACTATAAAGGGTTAACCCATGAGTTGCTCACTGTAAATGGCTAACCCATGAGTTGCTCACTATAAAGGGTTAACCCATTACTTTCTCATTGTAAAGGATTAACCCATGAGTTGCTCAGTGTAAAGGGTTAACCCATGAGTTGCTCACTATAAAGGGTTAACCCATGAGTTGCTCACTGTAAATGGCTAACCCATGAGTTGCTCACTATAAAGGGTTAACCCATGAGTTTCTCACTGTAAAGGGTTAACCCATGAGTTGCTCAGTGTAAAGGGTTAACCCATTAGTTGCTCACTATAAAGGGTTTACCCATGAGTTTCTCACTGTAAAGGGTTAACCCATTAGTTGCTCACTATAAGGGGTTAACCCATGAGTTGTTCACTGTAAAGAGCTAACCATTGAGTTGCTCACTATACAGGGTTTATTCATCAGTTGTTCACTGTAAAGAGCTAACCATTGAGTTGCTCACTGTAAAGGGTTAACCCATGAGTTTCTCACTGTAAAGGGTTTACCATTGAGTTGTTCACTGTAAAGAGCTAACCATTGAGTTGCTCACCATTTATTGCTTAACTGCATCATGTCTTTGAACTGCTCGAGTGTCCACCGAAGCGGATGGTGGTTCCTGAAGACGACCAGACTGTGCCACTTGTCCAGTTTGAAGGCGTTGGCGGCGGTGTAGCAGTGCTTGGATTCGAGACGAGAAAACGTGTCGTATGCTGTGGAGCTGTAAGATGAGAATGACAGAAATATAAAATTGGAAATGTAATGTTTACCAGCAATAATATTAAAATGGATAACGATGGTTTTGTGGACAGGCGAAGTCAATCTTGAGTGGTTTACAAAGTTAATAAACAATGGTTAGGCCCGGCGTCCACCTACTACGACAGAATCATAGACCTCCCGATATGGCACCGATACAAAATGTCAAAATCTGTGCCATATCGGGAATGTACAAAATCGTAGACATATGTCTAGACAAGCCAATCCACCACGCATTGTATAAGGTTTTTATCGGTGTCTAATCGCAGAAATGTGGTCAACTGCCCCGATATTAGGTGACCATCCGACGCGATTTTGATTTTGTATCGGGAGGTGCATCGTAGACCATATCGGAGCCATATCGTAGTAGGTGGACGCCGGGCCTTATTGTGGAGAGAAAATAATCAGTTGGAGATTTGTCAATGTGAGGGGTGAGATGAATTCAGAACTACACGATTCAAACCCGATTGGAGCTCCTACCCTAAACTTTCATAGGTTTCCTCTATAGCCATCAATGGCTATGGTTTCCGATAACTTAGATTCAATGGGTTGCGGTTTATTTTATACATTTTCGATGGGGACTCTATGTATTATTTTTTATTCAGGGATTTTTATATCACCTAGTTCGACAGAGTTGCCGTTCTTTGGGTCTTGAGTACATTATAACATTAACATTTAGACCTATTGTATACACACTAGATGATCTATACACAGATAGTGGTTAGTGATATATGGTGCACTGAATATGTCACAAACACTGAAGTAAGTTATCACTGGAATACTGTAGTACCCATTAAAGTCCATGAAAAATGTAGGACAGAGTGTTGAGAGCAAGCATTTGGGACAATGACCTTGACACTGTAATGCATGCAACCTCAATATCAGCTATATATAAGCCAGCTACACCCATCATTCTGGGGGCTGTTTCACTAGGAGGGTAAGCTGCCATAGTGAGACCACAGTGATAGTTTGCGTTTCATGAGAAGGTGCAGTCAAGCGTGAACGCGAGTGAGGTAAGGAGTGAGACCAACAGTGAGAGAGTACGTTTCACTAGAAAATTACTCACTGAAAAGTCTCACTGTACCTATCACTGTTGAGGCACTATTAGTGACAGGGTAGACCCTGTCGCTGTTGTGTTTAGAGTTTTGTTTCTGTCGGAGGAGGGCAATGAGATTTTAACACAAGTAAGGTATATATATAACCGATAATCGTACCAAATATGAAGAAAATCGGCCGGAGCGTTCCGAAGATATCACCGATTGAAGTTTGTCATAGCAAGTACTGCTCTGGTGGCCAGTGTCTCTGGGGGAGACAGAAAGAACAGCCGAAACCCCGCCGCACTACGGAGGGAGTGAAAAAGAACAGCGACCAACACAAACTCTTGGAGAGAGTGATAAAATTCAAACCCCGATATCTTCAAAACGATACTGCCGTTCGTCTTCATATTTGAGACGATTATAGATTATATGTATACCTAACTCGTGTTAAAGTTTCATCGCTTAATTCCTATGGGAAGGGGTGAAATTCTACACGAAGTGCCGCTATTTTATTAGAGCGTGTTTACCCGCGCTATATACGTCATCTAGAGGTTATAGTACTTACATTGAACTTTCAGTGTGCTTCCAGAAAACTATCACTTCACCATCTGCATGCTATTCACTGTGATAGTGTGAAAGGAACAGGGTGCCAGTGTCACAGGGTCTTAGAGGTGTCCCCAGCTGACCATGACCAATCACTTGAGACCGAAATATCTCAATGACCTATTGGTGCTTGACCTTGATTTTTTGGGTCCTAGACTCAGGTGGTTGCAGAAATAACAGGTTGACTGGGTTCCATTAGGTTCCAGAAATCTATCCATAGACTGAATGCAACTAAAATCGTTTAATTGTTATTCATGTATAATTGCACGCTCATTCATCTATGATAAACATTTCATTTGCTCCTAGTTAGTGAGTGCAACTACGAGAGTTTTTTCCACTATTGAAACAGCTGCCTGTCGTGCACGCTGGTCTTCAGTCCGGCCCAATGGTATAGGTGGAGGGTAATGGGTGAATGTTGGTTGATGATTAGATAATTACATCGTTACTGGGATTAGGATTTACCACTGAACGTCAGAGGGCGTAGTTGGTTGTAATTAAACTTGTGAAGTAGATCTATTATATCTAAAGTAATAGCGTATCATCTCACGCAACGATCACCCACGTAAAGAGATAATTATACTCCACGGCCGTGGGAGAGTGAGATGAGATGACATAATTAACTGGCCAATCAGCGGCCAGGATTTGAGAAAATAGGCAAGACATCAACATGGAGATTCTCCCAACTACTGCTTCTACTTTCGTCTGGGGATAGGGTAATGTACCTAGTTGAAAACGCCCGGCTTAAAGGCATATCGGACAATTTGGCTTGAAAATCAAAACCCATGTCAATTCCCTGAAAATTGAATATGATTATCTCTAAGTGTTGTCGGACACATATCTAACTTAAAAATCGGGGGTCACCGTACTAGTTTTTGATTTATAGATCAACATTATGATAATTTCCTATTAGAATATATAGAAATTATAAAAAGTAGTTTTTCACATGGTAAAATCCATGTCTTTTCCCTCAAACTTTCACAGAATATAGTACATATATAGTACTTCTTATTTAGGTTTTAAAAATCATAGGTCACCGAATTTATTTTTAAAAGAATTGAAGAAAACCATATTTTTAGTACATTTCCAGTCAAGCAAATGTAAATTGGCCTATTTTACCTAATATTTGATAAACTGGACAAGATGTTAAATTTACTCATATAGAATTAAAGTGAATCTCAACAAATCAGTTTTGACTAATAATTGACATTATTTTAAAATCACCAGGGACCTGTTTCAGTAGTTTTGTGACATTAGACCCAGACAGACATCAACAGCGGCACCAACAGTGCAAGCAACAGCGGAAATTTTTTTGTGGGGTTTCAAAACGCATGTCAGAGTTGATGTCAAATATCAGCAGATTGGAGTAGCCAATTTTCTTCATATTTGGGACGATTATAGGTTATATGTATACCTTACTCATGTTCAAGTTTCATTGCTGAATGCTTAGGGGAAGTGAGTGAAATCGTCTAATACCGGACACACCATGTTTGGGGTCTGTCTTGTCCCAAGTGCCGCACCTTGTGTTGATCTGTCCGTATGGTGTCACAGACGCCATCTAGATATGTCACGAAACTACTGAAACAGGTTCCAGGTGGCATCACTGTGAATTGTAGGATATGCCCTTAATATGATTAAAACGCAATATAAAATCAATGTGATAACAGAAAAATGATAGCATGTCTGTACAGGTGCTACGTATTGACTCAGTCTTGACATGTCTGGTATTTGCATTTCGCAGATGGTACTATTGAGTAGGAGACCCCCCCCCCCCCCCCCCAGGTTCCCACCATACCAAATCATGTTTAACTGTTAATGTTCATTTTGTGCCACTTGAAGATTTCTTCTTTTTAAAAAAAAAAGCAGTTTGTTGGCACTCAAACGTACATGGAATTAATATTCAATACAACAGAAATACGGGAATACGGGATTGTTTTAACGTGGGTAAAAGGAGAGAACCCTTTCGTAATACAGAACCTACACCAAACTCAAGAGACGTTGTGCTAGATATCTTTACAAGGTGGAGGCAACTTCCCTCAAATTTTACAGGACAGAGTGTTGTTGAACACTATATCTAGATACAACCAAGGACTTGAAGATTGTTTTATATTTGTATTGGCTTTGATTCGATAGATTCCGAACTGCCATCATACCCAGTTGTGACAGTTTGACTTCTGGGACCTGTTTCACTAGTTTCGTGACATGTCTAGATGGCGTCTAGATGGTGTGTCCAGTTTCATAAGAACTAGACATTAGACTTCGTTTTGTCCGTTCTTGCTTGCACTGTTGGAGCCGCTTTTCATGTCTGTCTAACACCTTTGTCACGAAACTAGTGAAACAGGTCCATGATGTGTAGATTTGTCTAATTCTTATGTTTGGTATCTGTCTTTACCTTAGGGCAGCTACTTGTGTTGTCACGAAACTAGACAACCCCAATGTCTGTATGGTGTCACAGACATGTCACGAAACTAGTGAAACAGGTCCCAGGTACGTTGGTGATCTTATATTTGTCATGTTGTGTTTTTATTTGAGGTAAGTGTCCTCAACAGATCAACAGAACATAGTACCTGATAACATAAGAATTAATTGATATTTAAGTCTAGGGATACAAGTAGTGAAATGTGTATATTATACGGAAACTGGCTTACTGTCTTCGTACGTCAAAAATATGCGGTGAAATTGTTGATCACATACATCCCGATGCCGTAGGCAGAGTGATGTATGTGATCAACAATTTTACCAAGT
The DNA here is from genome assembly GCA_950022655.1 of Alentia gelatinosa. Lineage (NCBI taxonomy): Eukaryota > Metazoa > Annelida > Polychaeta > Phyllodocida > Polynoidae > Alentia > Alentia gelatinosa. The sequence goes on along the minus strand of OX465581.1, from coordinate 2,555,602 downwards.
ATTTTGACATACGAAGAAAGTCAGCCTGTTTTCGTATTATTATATACCTAAAAATGGCGAAATTTTACATGGTCACATGATCACATACCCCGTACGTCACAGTGGGGCGTACGGGTATAAATACGCCATGGGTAGGAGCGGGCAGTATACATAGTTCATACAGCCACAGGTATTTATATAGAATGTCCTGACCATGCTGTACAATTCACAGAACGAGATGGTAATTTACGGTTTGTACGGACAGAGGCATTTATGCCAAGTTCCGTACAAACCGTAAATTATCATCGAGTTCTGTGACTTGTACAAGCATGGTTGGACATTATATATTTACTATATACCCAAAATTTAAAAAAAATCATTAATTTAAGTTTAAACAACCGAAAAGCTAATAAACGTGTATGGCAACGTGGTCCGTATTTAGTGTACGGACCAGCGGTCCGTACAGTACTTTTACGTCATATGCCGAAACAGTGAGTATTTACAGTATATATGGCATGGGTGTATAGTAAATAATAATAATGATCCTGTTATCTAATAAGTCTTCAACTATCTCATTAGAGGATTCCTTCATCTCACGCTTCACATTTGTCCCCATAGACGTAACATTGGGAACTCGCACTCAACACCCATGGAGTATTTAGAATAAAATACTCAATGAGGGATTATCTCAGAAATGTTAGCCCGTTAGTCAATGTGAAGGGTGAGATAATTGATGAATTACATATGGAAATGTGAAGACATCCAAGTAAAGCTGGATTCAAAGTGTGCTGGTATATCTGTTGACATCTTATTGGAAGTCGAGCGCAGAATACTCTCCCAGCACATTTTTTACTTTCATTTTTCTTCAACTCCCATGATCCTTTGCACACATAAATCAGCAGAGTGCTGCAAGTCACCGTCAATATGTCATAAGTAGGTCAGTACGATTTTATTCAGCTAATCAGAATGTGTTTTCAAAGGTGGGTGGTACTTATATAGAACGTCCTGACCATTTTGTACAAATCACAAAACGAGATGGTAATTTATGGTTTGTATGGAACGAGGTATTTATGCCGAGTTCCGTACAAACCGTAAATTATCATCGAGTTCTGTGACTTGTACAAGCATGGTTGGACGTTCTATATTTACAATATACCCAATTATTTTTTTTAAATCATTAATTTAATTTTAAACAACCGATATGTTAATAAATGTGTATGGCAAGGTGGTCCGTATTTTAGTGTACGGACCCGTGGTCCGTACAGTATTTTTACGTTATATGTCAAAACGGTACATATTTACAGTAAATACGGCATGGGTATATAGTAAATCATTTTATTTTGATCAAATGTTCTCCTGGCTGTGTGCCTCCACCCTGCTGGTATATATTTAAGACCAATACCCTAGCAGAGGTTGGTATTTGTGTACCATACTGGCACAGGTATATAATAATAGGGGCCGCACACAATCAGTCAAGTACATCTTGCTAGATTTAGAAAAATCAAAGCTGATGTTATGATGTACTAGACGGAAACTTGCTTACTGTCTTCATACGTCAAAAATACGCGGTAAAATTATTGATCAGATACATCCCGATGCCAAAGGCAGAGGGATGTATCTGATTAATGATTTTACCAAGTATTTTGACGTACTGAGACAGTCAGCCCGTTTTCGTATTATTATATACCTAAAAATGGTGAAATCTTAGCTAGTCACGTGATCACATACCCCGTACGTCACACTGTGACGTACGGCTATATATACGTCATTGGTAGCAGCGGGCAGTATGTGCAGGTCATACGGCCATAGGTATATAATAATACAAGACACACCGATGGCTGAAACTCATCGGGCTGATTGAACACCCCCTTAACATGATTAAAAAGAGTAGTCCAAAATAAAATCCGATAACAGAAAAATGAGATCATAACTGTACAAGTGCTACATATTGACTCACTCTTAACATGCCTCGTATTTACATTTGGCAAACAGATCCATAATACGTACCTATTGTATTTGCAGAAGTCACACGTGGAAGCAGTCTCTGAACTCAGCTTGTCTGCACTGAAATGATAAATAAATGGAGTTCTATTCGGCTTTTTATTTCTCTGATCGACCACTCAGTTCTCGTTTAAAGGCATATTGCTCAGTTAAAAAAAAAAAAAAAAATTTAAAAAAAAATTATATATATATTGCTCAGTTCACCTTGAATATCTAGACCCATATCAATTGACCAATCAGCAGGCAGAACGTGATAATTTCCTACATATTGAATATAATGATCTGTACGTGTTAAAGAACTTATGTATAACTCAAAAAGTTGGGTCACTGTGCTAATAATCTTTATTTAGAGAGTGTGTTCAAAGCTGCTTTTAACAATTGAATGCGATTCAATACACATCTACTGATTCAGGGTTGAACGATTAGTTCTCAAATCGTATAGGAGTCAGTGAACTTGTCGCAGGTAAATTCCGTAACAACTCAATCCGTGTCGGCCACCCAATCAAAGGCCATTTACCAACGCTCTGTTGTTGGTGACTGGATTCATCAACATGCTGATAAACATTTTGTGAACGATTTAGGGACATTGAGCATCAACTCATCAGCGACAAAAGAACATCCCCATGAGGGGGTTTCACTAATCATAGGCTGACCCTTGCCAAGCTGTCCTACATTTACTGACTAGGAACGACTCTGTTAGGATGCCTCGCCTGAGACAAATTACCATTCCTTTGTCGCTGACAAAGGTACATCAATGTTCCGGAATCGGTAGATGTGTATTGGGGTTTACATGCAACAACAGTGATATAAAGGAAACTTTGCAGGGCTCGTTCTTATTGGCCTCCGGAAATGGTGTTTTCTTGTAAGTCAACTTACTATTGATATTCACTGAAGGGCCACTTTGAGGACTTGGGTCTCTTCTGCCTCAGAGCATTGATTATCACTCCCTCAGAGGTCAGTTTGCTGAGGATGAATATCACTGTCTGTGGGTAAACAAAGGAAAATTAGCAGTCTGCATTTATAAAACATTTAAAAAAAAGAAAATATCCAATTACAGCAAAACCCAGCGGCCACCCGCTGTTCCGGGCCAAAGTGTCCGCTTACGCGGGGTGTTCACTAAGTAGGGGAGACAGAAGGAATGGTAGACCTGAAATACATTTTTCAATATTCTAATTGAATCCGAAGTTATTAAACTTTGAATTATAAAATGTACTTTCTATGAACATGATCATACACACTCATAAAGAACACAGATCGATCTATTTTGGGTAGATGTCCGCTAGAGGTGTTCCCTTACACAGGGTTTTAGGCCTTACACGGGGTGTCCGTTAGGTGGGGTTCTACTGTACATTATAAACATGCTGATATGGAACGAACTGTTGCCTACTCCATGCCATGTCTGGGTGAAGTGAGCTACGCTGGCCTGTCTCTTTGCCTGCTCGGCGACCAATGCGCTGTTCCAAAACCAATAGCTGACTGTACTTTTACTACCAGTTGATAAACTGATGTATATGTCTATGTGAGGTAAGTGGATTAAAGACACTGACCTGTTTCTTTGTTTGTCCAGTGCTGATGCACTGTTCCTTAACCAGCATCTGATTGTACTTATAATACCATTCTATAAACTGATGTTTATGTGTGGGTAAAGGGACACTGACCTGTTTCTTTGTTTGCCCAGATGCACTGTTCCTTAACCAGCATCTGATTGTACTTATAATACCATTCTATAAACTGATGTTTATGTGTTAAGGACACTGACCTGTCTCTTTGCCTGCTCGGTGGTTGATGCGCTGTTTCCTAACAAATAACTGACTTTACTTTTAATTCTGGTTGATAAACTGATGTATATGTCTATGTGAGGTAAATGGATTAAATACACTTATCTGTTTCTTTGCCTGCCGAGCAGTCGGCACGCTGTTACCTAACCCATAACTGACTTTACTTTTAATACCAGTTGATAAACTGATGTATATGTCCAGGTGACGAAAGCGACAGTGACCTGTCTCTTCGCCTGCTCAGTGGCTAATGCGTTGTTTCCTAACCAATAGCTGACTGCACTTTTAATACCAGTTGATAATTGATCAATGTACATGAAACTTCTAGAGACTTTAGGTATAGCATTATCTTTAAAATGTTTATGGAAATGGAAAATGATATTAAGCGTCACATGTCATATCACGTGATCACATCATCGAATTACTATAATTAGCCTATGGACACCCGTTCCCTAGTTGTATATATATATCTATATATATATAGATACTGACCTCTACATAAATATATATATTAATAGATTAGATGAATGTGTTAAGGACACTGACCTGTCTCTTCGCCTGCTCGGCGACCAATGCGCTGTTTCCTAACTAATAGATGACCGCAGTTTTAATACCAGTTGATATACTGATGTATATGTCCAGGTGAAGTAAGTAACCCTGTCCTATCTGTTTGCCTGCTCGTTGGCCAACGCGCTGTTCCAAAACCAATAGCTGACTGTCCTTTTACTACCAGTTGATAAACTGATGTATATGTCTATGTGAGGTAAGTGGATTAAATACACTGATCTGTTTCTTTGCCTGCCCAGCAGTCGCCATACTGTTCCCTAACCAATAGCTGATTGTATTCTTGATACGAGTTGATAGACTGATGTACTTGTGCAGGTGAAGTAAGTGACAATGACCTGTTTCTTTGCTTGCTTGGCAGCCAACAAACTGTTCCCTAACAAATAGTTGACTGCACTTTTAATACCAGTTGATAAACTGATGTATATGTCCGGGTGAAGTAAGCGACACTGACATGTATGTTCGCCTGCTTGGCGACCAACGCATTGTTCCTTAACCAATAGCTGACTGTACTTTTACTACCAGTTGATAAACTGATGTATATGTCGGGTGAAGTAAGCGACACTGACCTGTTTCTTCGCCTGCTCGGCGGCTGATGCACTGTTTCCTAACCAGCGTCTCATCTTTGCCTCGAAGGCAGATGAGAACGCCAGCGTTCCTGTGCGCCATCTTACATCATAGTGCCGAGTCAGCAGTTCATACAGGGATCTGAAACCAAGGGAAAACACAACTAGAAAAGGTTCGAAAAAACTAAAGTAAACAAACAAACAAAAGAAAGCTCCCACCACAGTAGGTCTCATAGTCATGGATGATGCCGCAAGGCTCAGGAGGGTGATCCTTTGAGGCATCATTTGTCCAATATCTATTGAATTTTATTTAACCCTTTAAGGACGGCTGCCTGGGGTCCAGCTACTCCCATAAGGACAGGTACTGGTGGCAGTCTGTCTGGCTACAGGACCGCCACATAATAGTAAAAACTGATATCCAAGTTTGTAATCATGCAATATGATACATAATCATAATTTTTTTCTTTTTAATAGAAATACTAAATATGATATTATATCTACATTTTCTGAAGATTTCATGAATATTACTCTATTATTTCTTGGTTAAAACATTTTTCTTAATATTGGGACAATGATGCTCGCTATCGCTCGGAGTTTTACTTCGCGTCAACTACACGGAGAATACGGCCTCTCAGATTGAAATCATGGTAATATTGTATACATACCTGCAAACAGCGGTTATGGACCTGATTTGAGGCCCAATAACAGCCTGCGACTGATTTCTGCCCAATGGGAAACCTTTGTATCATGAGTTCAGCTAACAATGCCCTCATCCTCAAGCCATATTATACGAAGGTGGTTGTGGCCTAGACTGGCCTCAGTCCCTGTGTCCTACCCCTCCACCCCTTCTGAGTGACACAGGGACTGGTCTCATCCGTAATCGGCTGTGTAGACTGGCGCGATTTTGCACCACACTCCCCAAGCAGAGGTCCTGAGCTACTGGTCAGAATATCTGCTGGGAGATTGATACCCCCAGTGTGCTTTACTAGAGTCACAGTCAGGAGCAGGCGACATGTATTGCTATGACAACACAGAATGATACCTTCTACTTTGATTTCAATCAGGTCACAGTCAGGAGCAGTCGAAATTTATTGCTGTGACACCAGAGGCGGCCAGAGAACTGGAGGAGGGGTGGGGGAGGGGTAGGAGGGGGTGTAGGGTTACAGGGGGCAGCTTGGGGCCATAAACAGGAGCTTCAAGTCAGATTGGACAAGTCTTTGATTCATAGGCCAGTCAGTGAAGGATATATATTATAATGAAGTTTATTCAGATTGTGTTTAATTGTTCAATGAATGTTCATAATCAAAGACTTGAGCAAGTCTAGTTGTGGCCCACTAGATTTTAGGTCAACTGTAGACTGTAGAACCGTCCCAAGGCGCTATAAATATCATGTAAGGAGGTCAGGGTGAAGGTCGGGGTTTGCTCCGAATGCAGTCATTGGCTACTAGGTCTACTCTATTCCTTATATGGCAGTTAATGCAGGGGGACAACTCCATGCAGCTATGGAAACTGCCTCACCCTCATCGTACAGATAAGATAAGATACGCTGTGAGATATCGATGAGATGTGTCGCGATGTCGAAGGCTGAGGGATATTTCTCATAGCGAGGTTCAACTGTACTTCTACCGAGCTTCATTCGGTGGTTTCAACGAGTATAGACGGTATCTGGACGCCCCGCTTCGTAGCGGGGCGTCCAATTTACGAAGCGGGGCGTCCAAAGCGTGTTGGCTACCAAGCGAGGCGTCCAGTATTCATATAGACCCTATTGAGGTATCCCACAATTCAGTTTGTTTACAAGTTCCGGTGTTCGCTGGTTGCCGACATGGTATGGTGATAGACCCTCGAACCGTAACTCACAATTATCTAGTTTAACCGTTTTCAGAAATCTTCTAATTGAAATTCTGATGCCAGATATAGAAATTTCAGCTATTTCTACTTATAAATCCGAAATTATATTTAGTTTCTCCAATTATAGATAAGGAAACTGTGGTTCATGCAGTCGTGGTGTGTCCCGTCAGTCGCAAGCGGAACTTGTATTTACCCTGGGCGATAATGGGGAGTTCAGTAACCTCTGGAGGGCGTATAGACAAAGAGAGGGACGGATTTAGAGGCCCTGTTGAGGGCGGATGTCACCAGTTTAGTTTCGGTTAGTCACATTCAGTAGTGACCACATTTAATTGGGGTAGGGGGAGGTGGGTAGACCAAGATAAGGGAAATATTTGAACAGAATTATATCAAATAATATATTCATATTTTAACAAGATGGCTAGGCTTTATTTCTTCATTCATCGGGAAAAAAAAATTGAAGTTCTATTTATTTATGTATTTATCTTAGAGTTATCTGATTTCTGAAAGAGTTGATAATTTAATGAAAATTCCTTGAGAAATGCAAAATATTCAGGACTTTCCTTTCATAAATGAAGTGTCACTTCCAAAAATCTGACCAATTTTTGAATTGTAGTGGTGGGGGTGGTGAGGGTGCCGCCCTATAGGGGGTGCTTATAGAAGCAGGCGGCCCTGGGGTAGTTCTCTCTGTAGTGGTGGGGGTGGTGGGGGTGCCGCCCTGTAGGGGGTGCTTATAGAAGCAGGCGGCCCTGGGGTAGTTCTCTCTGTAGTGGTGGGGGTGGTGGGGGTGCCGCCCTGTAGGGGGTGCTTATAGAAGCAGGCGGCCCTTGGGTAGTTCTCTCTGTAGTGGTGGGGGTGGTGGGGGTGCCGCCCTATAGGGGGTGCTTATATAACCAGGCGGCCCTGGGGTAGTGCTCTCTGTAGTGGTGGGGGTGGTGGGGGTGCCGCCCTATAGGGGGTGCTTATATAACCAGGCGGCCCTGGTGCACTTCTCTCTGTAGTGGTGGGGGTGGTGGGGGTGCCGCCCTATAGGGGGTGCTTATATAACCAGGCGGCCCTGGGGTAGTTCTCTCTGTAGTGGTGGGGGTGGTGGGGGTGCCGCCCTATAGGGGGTGCTTATATAACCAGGCGGCCGTGGGGTAGTTCTCTCTGTAGTGGTGGGGGTGGTGGGGGTGCCGCCCTATAGGGGGTGCTTATATAAGCAGGCGGCCCTGGGGTAGTTCTCTCTGTAGTGGTGGGGGTGGTGGGGGTGCCGCCCTATAGGGGGTGCTTATATAAGCAGGCGGCCCTGGGGTAGTTCTCTCTGTAGTGGTGGGGGTTCTAATTGCTGATAAGACAGAGAGAAACCTTCAGATGTCCCACCAACCTGGGGCCCGTTTCATAACCCAGGATCGTACATGTAGACCCTTTTCTGTACGCCATAGAGACCCAGGGACAATGCGGGTCAATTTCATTCAACATTTATGGACGACCTTATGGACGGCCAATATTGTCTTAGCCAACAGACTTAGATATTATTAGACGATAACCCTTGTACGAGGTACAGGAAAGGTTCTTCATGTACGATCCTAGATTATGAAACAACCCCCTGAGCTACACCTCTCCTTCTCTAGACTCGTCGGTGATTTGAATAACTTACTTGCAGTTCTCACTCTTGGCCCACTGTTGCACCGTCTCAGGCAGGTCACTGATACTTATTTTGCTGTTGACCTGACAACTTGGTAATGGAACTGATTCCTGAGAATAAATAAAAAAAGTAGATAGGCACAATTACTCAAATTATGTATAATACACAAAGACATGTTTAAGGTGCTTGAATGAAATCTTTTCCGAGTTGTTTTGGTCGAGAATATTCAACGAGTTCGAAGAACGAGTTGAAAGAACAGACACACTCACTCATTATCGTTATTTACTATATACCCATGCCGTATATATACTGTAAATATGCACTGTTTCGGCATATAATGTAAAAATACTGTACGGACCGCCGGTCCGTACACTAAAATACGGACCACCTAGCCATACAAATTTATTAAAATTTTGGTTATTAAGAAAAATGAAATTTTTTTTTTTATAATTTCGGGTATATAGTAAATATTTAACGTCCAACCATGCTTGTACAAATCACAGAACTCGATGCTAATTTACCGTTTGTACGGAACTCGGCATAAACGCCTCGGTCCGTACAAACGGTAAATTAGCATCTTGTTCTGTGAGTTGTACAGCATGGTCAGGACGTTTTATATAAGTACTTGGAAATCATAAAAAATGCGATTTTAAAACAAGTCACGTGGTACGAAGTGCACGAACTATTAGCTCATGATACTCCATGGGCATTGAGTATGGGATCCCAATGGGAATAAAATATCTGGTCTGGGATAAAGGGCTTTGCCACATGAGAAACTTTGAAGATCAACTGAAAAGTTGAAGTAGGTAAACACTTATTTACCAACAAGAGATTACATAAAACATAATAGACCTCTTTCCATAGGCTGGGTATGCATAGGCTGGGTATACACTGGTTACGCAATGCCTGCAGCCAAACAAACACCTAAAAACGTATTCTTTAGTATTGGATCACTGGATGTGTTAGCATAATACGTTTATAATACCCGTGTACATTATTTGCAGAGAAACAACAGTGATTGCATCGTATTCTATGGTATTCTAGCTCCAATTTGATGTGTCATATGTAGATGATACTTTATATATATATTAGATAACACAAGAACACCGGAACTGGATATACATACACAATATTGACTGGTTTCAGATACAAGCGGCCGTATGCTCCGAGGAGTTGACGCGTAGTAATATCCGAGCGTATGCTCATCCAACTTTTCTGGACATGTGGCATGTCGATATCAGTTCTTATTGGTTGTGCACTATTTTTCCGTACGCACTATTTTTCCGTATGCGCCACCCGGAGCATACAACATATCCGTATGCGCCGAGTATGTCCATACAAACTCCCTATGTGTTTTCTATGGACACTTCGTATTAGGTGGATGATAAAATAATACACTGGTAGGTTTAGCTATCATATGCTTATCTTTTTTCAAAATTAAAACCGAAATGTTCTGTGAAACACAGGAGCGGATCTGAGAAGAAAACTGCAATTGCTTTGAGAAACCACAAAGGAGGACCATTCTCGAGATGATTTGTGTGTAAATTAAAAAAAAAAAAAAAAATCCGAAAGAACTCACCGTTAGGTGGTGTTGACGGGAAACGCCCGTATTAGCTGACACCTCTTCCGTCAGTCGGGTTCCCTCCATTCTCACGGCCTCGCTGCCCGCTTGATGGTTTTCTGATGCCTGCCCAGCTGTCTTCTCGGACACAAGGGACGTGTGGGCAGCCAGGCGCCGGAGCAGCCGCAATTTCTCTCCACTTTTGTAGCTGCTGGAAATATCTTGTACTTTCAGAGAAGTCATCACAAACATGAGAAAGGCAATGGTCGCCACTGTGGTGACCACCATGGCGAGGTGGAAGGGTCGTCTTCTGGACATTCTGTGCTGATCGCTTTGCTCTGGTTTGTTATGCTGCATCTGGAATTATAGGGTACAGAGGTACTTTGATAAGGTGATAGTTGAATACCAAGCACATAAGAGTATTGGTAAATATCAACACAGGATTGGGTCTCAAGGACACAAAGTTGTCCTTGCAAAGTGACTATGAACAATCAATAAGAGATGAGGTCTTTCTAAGAACAGCCCAAATGATCTAGATGATCAACTTAAATGAACTAACGATGCTCTGTAAATTAACAGCTGTATTACTTGATGTTGATAAGAGAACACTGATACAATGGATTAATGTTAGTAAATCAGAATACAAGGGTGGCAGCTCATTTATGGGTGAAAAGAAAAACACTTAGATCTGAGAAAAAATATACATAGGTCACTGTAGATAGAAAATTGATTGTATAAGGACCAAAAACTGGAACAAATAATGTAAACAAAAGAAAAAGAAAACTGATTGCAAAAAAAAAAAAAACCTGATAGAGGGCTCACTGGGATTGTTAGTTTGTATGGATTGATTTTACATCCAGTCAACCATTAAAGGTCTTTACCAGACTTTCTCAAGGTTCTTTTACACCACGAGGGTGGTGATCGAATCTATGTGATGAATTCAGGTAGAAATCTCACCCCTACACATTTACTGAGGTGAGAGTTCTTTTACTACCCACACCGCATAGACATGGTATGAGAAGGATTGGCCTTTGATATAGCAGTAAGTCTACCACTGCTGGGGGTGAAGGAGAAAGGTGGCTGTACACCACATAGACATGATATGAGAAGGATTGGCCTTTGATATAGCAGTAAATCTACCACTGCTGGGGATGAAGGAGAAATGTGGCTGTACACCACACCACATAGACATGGTATGAGAAGGACTGGCCTTTGATATAGCTGTAAATCTACCACTGCTGGGGGTGAAGGAGAAAGGTGGCTGTACACCACACCACATAGACACGGCATGAGAAGGACTGACCTTTGATATAGCAGTAAGTCTACTATTGCTGGGGGTGAAGGAGAAGAGCTAACTCCCAACCCCATACATGAAGGGTTAAAACACTGATGGAAAGTAGTTTCACCTCACACACAATAGACACTGTCCTCTCTCTCCCAATCTCTCTCTCCCTCCCTCCCTCTCTCTCTCTCTCTCTCTCTCTCTCTCTCTCTCTCTCTCTCTCTCTGTAGGTGTGTGTGTGTGTGAGGTATGTGTAGGTGTGTGATATGAATTTAGGTAAACAATGCTATAATACCTTTTGTTGTACAGGCAACAGTTTATTTCTTATTTCTAGAATGTTTAAATAGAAATAGAAAAATCAAAATATTAAGATACAAAAGAAGGAGAATAAATTAAGTAAATTAATACATGTGTGGGTGTGATTTTTTATTCAGGTATACAATGCTGTACTACCTTGGTGTACTGGCAACAGTTTATTTCTTATTTCAAGAATGTTGAAAGGAAATTTGAAATATCAAGATACAAGTCAAGAGAAATTAATACTGAATATACATACATGTGAAATGAATCAATTAAGAATAAGGAAATGTTTGCAATAAATGAAATGAATAAATTAGTTATATATATATAAGTTAATACTTGGAATAAGATTGAATGCAATGAAAATATAGATAGATAAAGAATACAAAATAAATAATAATCAAAAAAGTAAATAAATAATAAATAATAATCAAAAATGTAAATAATGAATAATAATGATAAAAGGATATTTTTTAAAAATAATAAAAAGATTTTTTTTAAATATATAGAAAAATGTGTGTGTGTGTGTGTGTGTGTGTGTGTGTGTGTGTGTAGGTGTGTGTGTGTGTGTGTGTGTGTGTAGGTTTGTGTGTGTAGGTTTGTGGATGGTTCTGTGTTTTTACCAGACAGCATTTTACTATGTGTAATGAAATGCTTCACCAAACTGTGTTTATTATCTAATTATAATTAACTCAAGAAACTAAAGATGAAGGGTAATAAAAAAAGAAACCTGAGAAATTCAAGGATTGGAACAAACTGTTGAAGTGGATGTAATTTGAGTGGGCCGCCCTCCCACCTCCTTTTTTTTTCTTTTTTTTTTTTTGCCTAGTCTCGCCCTGGTGTCTGTCCTCTTATATGTCCTTAAGATTAATACCTGTATACCTGTTTATACTGTATTTTGTTGGTGAGGGATCTCAGTGTCCATCAAAAATAAGCAGCAACAATTTCATCATTGAATTACTCTTTAATGTTTTAACTGGAATGTGGTAGGTGTCACCAACTGTTCTTCCCTTCAATTCTTGCTGAAATGTTATCATGGTATCTGAGAAAGAAAAAGAAGATAAAGCGTACGCATACTCATACTAGGGATGCACTATAAAACTGTGCAAATAAAGCTGGATAGAATGTAATTAAATCTTGATGGTAATAAAACAATTCAGTGAGATTGGTTTACTCTTACTAGCGACTTCGTCAATTCGTATTTGGCTACCACCTCCCCGAACGGAAAACCATTGTCAACTCGCTGTATAGAAAATAAAACTTTGGAAATAGAGAGCGAGAATCGAACTCCCGACTTTAAAATCCCAAGCCAAATGCTCTACCTACTGCTCCACAAAGACAGCTGATAAATCAGGCCCAAATGCTTAGTGTGGTGTGTGTGAGTCTCGGGGGGTGGCGGTGGAGGGGAATCAGCGGAGTTTTGAAAGGGCTACCAGCGAAAGTTGGGATCTCATCGGTTTCTCACGAGAAAAGTAGATAAAAAAACTACAGTAATGAACTTTGATTTCGGCATGGCTGGAAATAAAACAGGAGAGAAAAGGTATGTCTGTGTATTGATCTACAAAAAAGAAGACCAGGGCCCTGTTTTTTAGTCATGACATTTGTGAGTGTCGCAGGCCTACGATCGCACAGCCGATCTACGACCTTTTTGAACGACAAAAGATGGCCGGTGTTTTATAGACACGATCGTAGTGCGGCACGGACGATCGCCGCGAAAAATGTCGGCCACTACGACAAGTATAGAACTGTCTTAGGTTCTATAACACATCACTGTGCGTATATAGATGATTTTTCCACTTCCCGACGGAATTAAGCAATGAAATTTTAACACGAGTAAGGGGTACATAGAACCTATAATTGTGACAAATGTGAAGAACGGTTGTAGCGTTCTGAAGTTATCGGCGTTTGAATTTCGTCATAGCAAACGTCTGCTCTGGTGGCCATTGCACCCTCCCACCTCCCGTGCACAGTGAATGTCGAGGTCGCTGCATAAATTAGGGTCACGTGAGCATAGGGCTACACTGGCCACCAGAGCAGAGATTGCTATGAAGAAATTCAAACACCGATAACTTCGGAACGGTGTGGCCGATTTTCTTCATATTTGGGACGATTATAGGTTATATGTATACCTTACTCGTGTTAAAATTTCATTGCTTAATTCCTACGGGAAGTGAAGTTGCGCATTCGGTACGACATGTCCATAGATGTCTTAGGCCTACGATAGTTTGGGAGACAAATTTACCCACGTGACCTTCCATGTGTCGTGACTATAGCACACCTCAGACAGCCCTACGTGTCGTAGGCCTGCGATAAATGGCCGACCCCCTTAAATGTCGCGTCTATAATACACTGACAGCAAAAACATGTCGGCCATAACGATTGTCGTGACTGAAAAACAGGGCCCAGGTTCAAGATTGTCACTCCACGAGATTCTCACTCTCGTGGGTCTTCAATCTCCAAGCCTAGGTCTGGTTCACTCTGTCTCTATGTGCGGGAGATACTCCAGGCGGATTCTACCAGAATCATAGTTTTTTAGATATAGTAGGTCAAAAGCTGCACCTCCCCACAAGCGACCTGCACGGTCCTTTTAATGGGCACTGCACCTACCTTGAGATCGCAGTCTGCAAATATGGAATTATTTGTTATGTTATGTTAGGTATACGAAGACAGGGCCGGCAGCCATACGTCAGTTTTATAATATTAGTCTCTTATTAGACTTGCTCAAGTCTTTGATTATGGACATTCATGATTATATATACAAAATTACCATAAAGAATGTTGCAGGTGACTGGTCCAGGAATCAAAGACTTGCCCATTAAGTATGAAACCTCCTGTAGATTGCAACCCCAACCGCTCCTTGTAAACCTACACCTCCTCCTACACCTCCCCCTCTCCCTTCTCCAGTCCCCTGGGTGCTATGTTATCAGAACAACAAATCCCGCCTTTGGACAACCTTTGGACTGTGTACAGGGGTCTTAACATTTAAGATCTTTGTACTGAGGAGCGGGTTGAGGGGTACAGGGACTAAAGACAGAGGTAAACCAAGAAAATCTCCAAGCTGATATCCTGACCAGTAACAAGGAACTCTTGGAGAGTGCTGGTCGCTAACCAGCGCCAGAAATCAGACACCAATGCCGATTTGACCAGTTCCTGTATCGAGGAGAGGAGGGATAAAGGGACTGGGGACAGTCTAGGTGCTGCTATCTAAGACGGGGTGAGGGAGGAGGGTGTATGTGTAATACGGGGTATCCCTGTATCGAGGAGAGGAGGGATATAGGGACTGGGGCCAGTCTAGGTGCTGCTATCTAAGACGGGGTGGGGGAGGAGGGTGTGTGTGTAATATGGGGTATCCCTGTATCGAGGAGAGGAGGGATATAGGGACTGGGGCCAGTCTAGGTGCCGCTATCTAAGACGGGGGGAGGAGGAGGGTGTGTGTGTAATACGGGGTATCCCTGTATCGAGGAGAGGAGGGATATAGGGACTGGGCCAGTCTAGGTGCCGCTATCTAAGACGGGGGGAGGAGGAGGGTGTGTGTGTAATACGGGGTATCCCTGTATCGAGGAGAGGAGGGATATAGGGACTGGGGCCAGTCTAGGTGCTGCTATCTAAGACGGGGTGAGGGAGGGTGTGTGTGTAATACGGGGTATCCCTGTATCGAGGAGAGGAGGGATATAGGGACTGGGGCCAGTCTAGGTGCTGCTATCTAAGACGGGGTGGGGGAGGAGGGTGTATGTGTAATACGGGGTATCCCTGTATCGAGGAGAGGAGGGATATAGGGACTGGGGCCAGTCTAGGTGCCGCTATCTAAGACGGGGGGAGGAGGAGGGTGTGTGTGTAATACGGGGTATCCCTGTATCGAGGAGAGGAGGGATATAGGGACTGGGGCCAGTCTAGGTGCTGCTATCTAAGACGGGGTGAGGGAGGAGGGTGTATGTGTAATACGGGGTATCCCTGTATCGAGGAGAGGAGGGATATAGGGACTGGGGCCAGTCTAGGTGCTGCTATCTAAGACGGGGTGGGGGAGGAGGGTGTATGTGTAATACGGGGTATCCCTGTATCGAGGAGAGGAGGGATATAGGGACTGGGGCCAGTCTAGTCTTTTATCAAAAGACTAAATAGGGGACCAAATATTGAATATGGGAAAGGTAGCCTACAACTATATCAAGCAGTAAAATTATGCTGAAAAGGTGTGAAACCTAAATAATATCTTGAGTTATCAGGAGTTTTTGAAAATAAAAAACCGACTCCAATAGTGAAAACTGAGAGAAATGATACAATATATCATGTATTATCTAAAAGAAAAAAAAGATATGATAGACCACTATAGAGCAAGAGTCTAAACCAGTATGAGAAATGTCAACCACTGATGTGGGTCTATTTTTATCAACTATTTATTTATAGATTCACAAAGAAACCATTCAGACAGAAGTTTAATCGTATTTGCGGTGCATCATATTCTGACCCATTGTGCATGTTTGATTAGACTGTGTACTTTATCCTACCCCTAATAAAAAACCGCCATAGACTTAACATAGGGACATTTTATGTGGCAGGCCGTGACATAAAGTGTTTTTTATGCCACTAGAGTAATAACAATATTGACCAATCAGAGAGCAGGATGTCAGCTACTATGAAAAAAGTTCTGTTGGTCGTTGACTCAATATTTATCTTTTTAACAGTAATAAAAAAGCATAGATGGGGTAGGATAAATACGAAACCAAACTCGAGTTAGACTTGTCAATGTCTATGTCACTCTGGTCAGGTCTGCTCCTCACTACACTCGGCTACGCCTCGTATAGTAATACACGACCTTCCCGTCGTGGCATAAACATTGTCAAGTCTAACTCTCGTTCGTTTTCTACTAAGTATGGTCTCACTTTTTTTTAAACAAATAATAAGAGAAATCGCGGCTACAGAGCCAGTACGGATGACCGTTTGAGGGTTTTTTTGTCACATAGAATACGTCCCGACACCAGAGGCGGAGGGACGTATTTACGAGACAAATTGGTTCGTGACTACATTTTCTTATTGTTATATATACCTAATAAATACTCCCCAAAAACCCATTTTATGTTCTTACAAAGTTGTCGATTCACTACATACATTTATGTGCAACTACAAAAACACTGTTTCCGTATAGTTTGTATTCTAATGGTATTAATAATGTATATTCTTACATTAGAATGACATGTGAAGCACCATTGATACTGCTTTAGTTCTGTCTAAGGTTGGATATGAAGTTTGTCATCCTGTACTATGTCGTGTCATAAAGTTCTGCTCTACATAAGAAGCATTCCCCAAGTCTTAAATGACTTCTATTTTACGCTCGGCTAACCTCTCTAATGTGTGTGACCAGTTTTGTCTTCTGCTGATTCCACCAACACGATGTATTTGCCGTGTTGTATCTTGGTATATCTTGGCACATCTTAAGCCCATGAGACAGCGACATTTTCCCCAGATTCTCACCGATCTGATCACCGATTACAATCGGGAACAAGAATGTCGCTGTCTTATACCGTGTTTGCAACAACCTAAATAGATCTCACCCGCTATAATACCCTGTAGTCCACAAACTCACACATTTTATTGATATATATCTTGATGTATTAGTGTACCTGTCTAGTAGTATCTAAGACTATGTCTAGTAGCATCTATAAGACCTAGAATTATTATTTTACTTTCAAGCCGTAGATGTATAAGTAAAACATATACTAAGTGTATTCCTCATCAACCCATCTCATCACATCATTACCTATACCACCCTTAGTCGCTTAGTTCATAAGTAGCTAGTCGGGATCGGGGGGCAGAACGGCCATCCGGCCCCCGGATACATGTACCATGTTGACCCAATAAAAGTTTTTAAAAAAACCAAAAAAAACAAACCTCAACGATCACACATCTCCACTTTATGACCTTGTAGAGCGACCCGATAGAGATCAAAGAGAGCCGCCTGTAGCCAAGCCGCGGTGAGCCACGGCCGCTGGTGTGGATTCATAGAAAATGATTCAAAGTATAATAACTTCGGATCCAATTAAGATAGCGGGAAACCGATCTCAGATCCATCATCGCCTCTGTCTCCCCTACAAATCGATATAAGGCACTTGTAAATCGGACTGGGGACAGGTAGTATCGCTGTTGAAACGGCCTTCTCCGAATCGAGAACAGTCGGTGAAGTGCGTACAGCGACACGATTAAGGTCGAGCAGAGTCGGTCATTACCCCCACGCTAGTAATGCCCGACCCGATTAAAATCGGGTCTGGGAAGTGCGTGCAGCATACAGCGACGGGTTGGTCGGGCAAAGGTGTGATCGGGCACAATGGTCGGGTCGCTGTCTTATGGGCTTTAAGATTCCGATATACGTACATTCACCGACTTTTCCCGATTCTGAGAATGCCATATAAATAGTGTTACTTCCTATCCCCCAGTCCGATTTACAAGTGCTTTATATCTATTTGTAGGCGTTTAGATATCTGAAAACCGTTTTCTGATATCTTAAATGGACCAGAAGTTACTAAATTTGCATTATTGCCTATATGGACCTATCACCCGGCCGCTTTCTTTGATCTCATCCCGGGTCATTTACGAGTTTATAAAAGGAGGAGGTGTGATCGGGAAGAATCGGTAAGTCGACAAATGTTGATGTCTCACGGGCCTTAAGCTTATAAGACACCGAAATTTGTGCCCGATTCATCCCGACCATCGGCTCGGTGAGAGTCGGGAATAAAATTTCGGTGTCTTATACCTATATAAGACACCGACATGTAGACTCTTCCCGACGACACCTCCCCCTTTTATAACCTCGTAAAACGACCCCGATTGAGATCAAAGAGAGCAAGCGGGAGCCGGACCCGGGCCGGGTGATAGGTATATGTAGGAATAATCCAAAGTTTAATAACTTCTTTTCTATTCAAGATATCACAAAACGGATTTCAAAACTATAATCGCCTCTGTCTCCCCTACAAATCGGTATAAAATACTCGGGTATAGAATGAGGGGATTCATAGCATCACTATATAAGCGGCCTACTCAGAATCGGGAACAGTCGGTGAAAGTGCGTACACCGAAATCTTAAGGTCGGGGACAGTCGGTCATATCTGACATGGTAGTAATGCCCGACGCGTCGGGAAAAGCAATAGAACCGACCCGATTGATGCAGATTGTCACAGACCCGACGGATCCGTCGGGGAAAGGTAGAATCGGGCACAGCCGTCGGGTCGGTGTCTTATAGGCTTTAGGTCTGTGAGAGTCGGTCATATCTAACATGATAGTAATGCAAAAGCAATAAAATCGGGTCGGTGAAGTGTGTACATTGACGCAGATTCTCACCAACCCGACGGATCCGTCGGGCAAAGGTAGAATCGGGCACAGCCGTCGGGTCGGTGTCTTATAGGCTTAATATATGTAAAAGTGATACAATGACAATGGCTATTTGAACCAGCCTGACGGGCAGAGTCGGTCATTACCCCCACGCTAGTAATGTCCGACGCGTCGGGAAAGGTAATAACATGGCAATAACACGGATCCTTCAGGCAAAGGAGGAATCGGGCAGGTACGATTTTAAAAAGCACACAGCAAGTACCAATCTAGGTCACGGTGGGTGTAACTTCAAGGTATATTACTAAAGAAATAAAAAGTATATTCAGATTGGTACTAGATAAGTAGCGTTATTTAATAATTATAGATACCTAGAAACATTATTCTATTCTGAATTGAAGTCTAATAAATATCTTTCAATACTAAATATAATACAGTAATGCATACATTTTGTTCTTCAAAATTGACCGATTGTGGGATAATGCTCCATGACTAAAGCTTTATGGAACAGGGATTTTACCATGCCTGGAACAATGCCATCGAGGTAAATAGTTAATAAGGAAGATGAATAATATCTGACAGTAAACTGGTTTAGAAGCCTTGGGAATGTCCACACTCAGGTGATGTCCTAAGGTGTTCAGTATAACAGTGTACTGCACAGTGTGCGGTACGTGATATATACGGTATGGGGAGTAGCAGACCGATGTCTCAAGGTGTTCAGTATAACAGTGTACTGCACAGTGTGCGGTACGTGATATATACGGTATGGGGAGTAGGAGACCGATGTCTCAAGGTGTTCTGTATAACAGTGTACTGCACAGTGTGCGGTACGTGATATATATACGGTATGGGGAGTAGCAGACCGTTGTCTCAAGGTGTTCAGTATAACAGTGTACTGCACAGTGTGCGGTACATGATATACATTCTGTATATGGTATGGGGAGTAGCAGACCGATGTCTCAAGGTGTTCTGTATAACAGTGTACAGCACAGTGTGCGGTACGTGATATATACGGTATGGGGAGTAGCAGACCGATGTCTCAAGGTGTTCTGTATAACAGTGTACAGCACAGGGTACATCCTGTATACAGTATGGGGAGTAGCAGACCGATGTCTCAAGGTGTTCCGTATAACAGTGTACTGCACAGTGTGCGGTACGTGATATATATATACAGTATGGGGAGTAGCAGACCGATGTCTCAAGGTGTTCTGTATAACAGTGTACGGCACAGTGTGTGGTACGTGATATATACGGTATGGGGAGTAGCAGACTGATGTCTCAAGGTGTTCAGTATAACAGTGTACTGCACAGTGTGTGGTACGTGATATATATATACAGTATGGGGAGTAGCAGACCGATGTCTCAAGGTGTTCAGTATAACAGTGTACTGCACAGGGTGCTATATGCGATATGTACATACAGTATGGGGAGTAGCAGACCGATGTCTCAAGGTGTTCTGTATAACAGTGTACTGCACAGTGTGCGGTACGTGATATATACGGTATGGGGAGTAGCAGACTGATGTCTCAAGGTGTTCAGTATAACAGTGTACTGCACAGTGTGCGGTACATGATATATACGGTATGGGGAGTAGCAGACCGATGTCTCAAGGTGTTCAGTATAACAGTGTACTGCACAGTGTGCGGTACATGATATATACGGTATGGGGAGTAGCAGACCGATGTCTCAAGGTGTTCAGTATAACAGTGTACTGCACAGTGTGCGGTACGTGATATATACGGTATGGGGAGTAGCAGACCGATGTCTCAAGGTGTTCTGTATAACATTGTGTAAAGCTCTGAGGCTATAGTAGCCTAGTTCAGAACCTTAAGATGAAGGGAGTAAGAACTGAACATGTACTATGTACTACTATGAGTCAGAACTTAAGACTGTTTAATCCAACATAAAACATCCACTTATATACACACAGCAGGTGGCATCTGAGTTCAGGGTAAGCTTGTAAACTCTGTGCTGGGATTGGCTGTGGGAGTCACATGACCAGTCTTGTACTGGTCTGTCGCACATTCCAAGGAGGGCCACTCCTTGGTGGAAATTTTTCCCTCTATTATAGATGTTTGTGTGGTGGTCGACGCCTGTCTAGCAGGTTGGATGACCCCGATCCGGAATGCTAGTTCCAGGCAGGATCCCACCCTACGCTCTCTACTTTGGTTGGTTCGGCTTTCGGTGAGTTTACACGGACCTAGTCACACACAACACAACACACGCGTTTAATAAACAGGAAGATCTTTCCCACAAGTACAGTACCCTAGCACTGAGTGCCAGGTAATGCTGAAGGACTCGCCTAACCACCAGGAAGGTTACGAGAACCCGCCTGCAAAGTGAGGGCCCAAGGGTCCGTTCCGTAGAAGAGACACGCGAGGACTAACCTGTCGACCTACTGTGAACGCTGAGTATATATACCCAGCGTTACATAATCCCGGTCTCTGCCGCGCCACTCTCGTGTGCGGCGTTGCCCGGAACCACTACACAGTAGGGATCGGATATCTGCGCCACCTTCCGTAGAACGTATGAACACTGCTGGATTCCCGCCCCACTACATTTGATTAACCCCGCGTAAGCAGCCACCTCGCGTAAGCAGAGACCCTGCATAAGCGGATAGTTATTTCGGTACGAAAAGGCCTATCACCCCGTGCAAGCGGGCACTTGTGACGGACACCCTGCCCAAAATTGATTAATCTGTGTTTTTATGAGTGTGTTCTATATTCAAAGAAAGTACATTTATAATTAAAAGTTCAATAACTTCGGATCTACTTAAGATATTGGAAAATCGTTTTCAGATTTACCATCCCCTCTGTCTGCCCTACATATATAACACTTCAATATTGGCCCGAGGAAACTTGAAAACCCCGTGTAAGTGGGCACTTTGGCCCAAAACGGAGGGTGACCGCTTACGTGATACTGTTTATCCTACCCCTAATATAAAATCCAATAGGCTTAACATTGAGTTTCCGTATGCCACACTGCCTGGCATACAGAGTTTTATATGCAACTAGTGGCATGCAGAATTTTCATCACATAATATTCCAAAATCGAGATGGGGTAGGATAAAATCAAAACCTGATTCGTTCTAATCTTGGCCACTGCATTCCACTCCTGAAGTTTTGACTCCGGACTTCACTCGGCTTCGCCTCGTGAAGTCACTATGCCAAACTCCAGTCATGGCATACGGTGGCCAAGATTAAAACTCATCAAGTTTTACGATAATATCTAGTCTCATACTGTAACCGTGAACGTCTGAACATTTGGTCATTTGCCAATTCTAATCTCATACCCCACGGCTATGAAGGTAGTGTATCCGATAATCAATGGCTAATGGGGTGGTTTCCTTTATGAGTTTGCAATCTTATACGAAGTGAGATGAAATCAGAAACCCACTGGATGAAAATAACTTCTGCAAGTGGATTACAGAAAACTGTCCATAGACTGAATGTAAACCAAACTTTTGAATTGTTATTCATTTATACTGCATGATCATGGTCCGCTGGGCACACCTCTGAGACTATGGGACACTGCCCTCTATTCCCTATCACAGTAAATAGCATGCAGATAGTGAAGGGAGAGTTTTTAGAGCGTGCATGCACGCCCTATATACATCATCTAGACGTTAGAGGGGTCCATTTGGACTTTCAGGCAAGACTGCTTATATAATATTCCTTCACTGTCTGTGTGCTATTCACTGTGATATTGAGAACAGAGCAGGAAGCCAGTGTCACAGTCTCTTAAGAGTCATGCCCAACTGACCATGACCAATCACTCAATATAGAAATATCTCATTGACCCACTGGTGCTTGATGTGTTTGGATCCAAGATAGGCAGTTGCAGACATGTTAACTGGGTGCATGTGGGTTACAGAAAACTATCCATAGACTGAACGTAACCCAAACCTTTTAATTGTTATTCATTTATAATTGCAAACTCATTCATCAATGATGAACATGCTATTTGCTCCTAGTTCCTATATATACGCCATGTTTCGGGTGTATTTATTATCCATCGTATACAAAACTCCCATTGAAAATGTATAGGGACTCAGTAAACCACTACCCATTGTATAAAACCTGTCAGATACCATAACTGTGGTATACGGATTCAAACCTGTGGTATACGGCCTCAAAACCATGGTATACGGGAAAAATAATCCGTATTTCACGCCAGCGTATGAGGCGTACACAAGACTGTTTCTGCTCACGCAGGTTACACGGAGTCAACTTCTGCAACTGCCTGAGTCTAGGCTATATATATATATTTTTTTATTCAGTACAAAATTTACGACAGCATCATTCGCCTACAGTAGTGGCGATCTTCCATCATGCACGCTCTAATAAACTGGTGGTTTTCGCGCAGTGTACCTTAGGGCTGGTTCCACCAACATGATGGATTTGCCGTGGTATATATATCTTGGTTTATCCTACCCCTAATAAAAAAAAGCCCATAGGCTTAAAATGGGATTTGTTTAAGTCACGGGTGTGACATAAAATGTTGTTTATGTCACTATAGTAAAACCCCGCTTAACGGGACACCCTCCGTTCCAAGCAAAGTGCCCCCCTTAAGCGAGGTGTCCCCTAAAGTGGGTTAAAATAAACTAAATAAAGATTTCTGTTCCGAGAAAACTAGCTCTTAAGCCGGGTGACCCTTAAGCAAGGTATCCCGTAAGCGGGGTTTTATTCTATTAAAAAATCATGGAAACAGGGTGGGATAAAATCTAGACTCCACTCGTTTAAGTTTGAGTTAAGTATTTATGTTACTCATTGTGTTAGCTCCGTAATCTCACTCGTCTTCTACTCATGAGATTACGGAGCCAAA
The DNA here is from genome assembly GCA_950022655.1 of Alentia gelatinosa. NCBI lineage: Eukaryota > Metazoa > Annelida > Polychaeta > Phyllodocida > Polynoidae > Alentia > Alentia gelatinosa. Next base: position 2,531,964 of record OX465581.1, on the reverse strand, counting down.
ACATGTGTGACATAAATAAACTCATACTCAAACTTGTGATGTCTTTTGATGATATCTTGTAATAGCTTACAGTGTCACGATATGTTGCACCTCCTATGTCGTGAATGTTGCACGCGATATCATGTGTATATTTTGGTGCTCCACCACCGCAATACCTCAAGACACATTGCGGTAAATATGCACGCGATTATTCAAAACCTAGCAAGATTTAGCAAAACAACCAAACTCTCACTACAGCCTCAGGGACCTGTTTCACTAGTTTTGTGACATGTCTGTGACACCATACAGACATTGGGGTTGTCTAGTTCTGTGACAACACAAGGAGCTGCCCTTAGGCGAAGACAGACCCCAAACATAAGAATTAGACAAATCTACACATCATGGATCTGTTTCGCTAGTTTCGTGAAAAAAGTGTTAGACAGACATGAGAAGTGGCACCAACAGTGCAAGCAAGAACGGACAAAATGGAGTGTAATGTCTAGTTCTTATGAAACCGGACACACCATCTAGACGCCATCTAGACATGTCACGAAACTAGTGAAACAGGTCCCAGTACTAGACTGGCTCCAGTCCCTGCATCCTGTGTTTACCCTCCTCGCTGGGATACAGGGACTGGTACTTATATAGAACGTCCTGACCATGCTGTACAATTCACAGAACGAGATGGTAATTTACGGTTTGTTCGGAATGAGGCATTTATGCCAAGTTCCGTACAAACCGTAAATTATCATCGAGTTCTGTGACCTGTACAAGCATGGTTGGACGTTATATATTTACTATATACCCGAAATTTAAAACAAAAATCAATTTCATTTGGCTTAACAACCAATTTATTAATAAACGTGTATGGCAAGATGGTCCGTAATTTAGTGTACGGACCAGTGGTCCGTACAGTATTTTTACGTTATATGGCGAAACGGTGCGTATTTACAGTTACATATGCGGCATGGGTATATAGTAAAATCGGTAATGGTGTTGGATTTCTGGCGCTGTTTAGCTCCAGTTTTCCCAACACTCTCCATACAGATATCTTGGCTACTGGTCAGGATATCTGCAGGAAGACTGATACCCTCTCACTTTTATATGAATCAGGTCACAGTCAGGAGCAGGCGAAATTTATTGCTATGACAACACAGGCGGCCAGAGACCTGGAAGAGGGAGAGGGGTAGGAGGAGGTGTAGGGTTACAGGGAGCGACTTGGGGAATATATACAGGAGGTTCTGTTCTTACTGGACAAGTCTCTGATTCATGGGCCAGTCAGAGAAGGATACATACTATAACTAACTCCATTCTGATTGTGTTCAATCAATTAATAAACGTTCATAATCAAAGACTTAAGCAAGTCTACCTCAGTCCCCACGTTTCCTCACACTACAAACCGCACAACTTGCCCTGTAGAGAGTAAAGGCAATAAACAAAAAGCAGTTCGATAAGATGTTAGTAAAAAGAATCGATCGAGGAAACTCCTCACCTGCTGCTGCTGGCGGCAACCATCAACGCCCGCCGTGGTCCTGGGAGTCTCTAACCACAGTAGGGGAACCCCATCAGTGGCAGAACCGCGTATTTATAAGCGTACCCCATCCACACACCATCCCGTCCTGAGACGGCGACTCTACAGACGTACCGCTCGCAAATAGCCAAGTTAACGCTCCAGTGAGCAGGGGAACCTTACAACCCGCCGGACCGTATCCCTATACCTCCAGGGTGTAGGGGATCGTGGAGGAGACCCATACCTTCTCTCCCGGTCCGTGGTATTATGGCTCGCGCTGTCGTTCCTTCTTCAGGTCACAGCCACACCTTCCCAAGAGTTCCCGGACAACTACTACCCCGCTCTGGGCGCAGGTTGAGGATCCTGTCTGCCGGCTGATACGTCAGCGTCACGGTCCGCTGGGCACGCCAGCCGGGCCCGATACGCTCCCGCGCACACACCTTGTGTTCTACGACTTATCCATTGATCTGCCACAATGCCGCTTGAACCATATGTACTCCGGTTTAAAGACAAATGTTGCTGGTTGGATGATTTGTAAATTCTATTGATTTTTTTGCAAATAATATATGTTTTATATATCAGCAAATAGAAAATGCAAAAATAATGGCATGTCGCCATGCTAACTTCTATTGGAGGGCCATCTGAAAATGTAAGTGCTTAACTATTGGTATCTATGGGAAACTGCAATATTCTGACTTTGTTGCTAAATGACACTGATGTTCTATTGCTATCTTCAAATAATTCTGGATTATGATAGCTAGAAACATAAGCGAGGTTGAAATAAACATCTAATAGAGGGAACCGTTCCGAGCAAAGGTGTCCGTTAACGCGGGGTGTCCGCTTACGCGGGGTGTCCATTAGGCGGGGTTCTACTATACCAAATTTACAGTACAGAACTGTAGATTACGATGATTTATTACCCACCGATTACAGAGTCTCCATAGGAAAGATAGGGCACCTAGAATTAGCTACCCGGAGATTCTGGCATGTCAGAATTGTCTCCAAATAACCTTCTTGCCTGCATAGACGATGAGATTCCGGAAAAATAGTCCTGTCCACACTGGTCGATAGAATAGTACAAGGTACTCCCGAGTATAATGCCAATATCGTATTTGTAGCAAAATACAGCGGGGTCGTTTTTCTTCCATATACTACATTCACACATACATATATATTACATATATATATTATATAGATATATATTATATATATATGCTATATGATAATATTTCCCGTACCTCTATACATATTTATAATTATATACACACGTATATGATGCTCTGTGAAAAAGACAACTTAGTTTAGTAAACTGTACCTGTGGGTGTGATGCCGCAATGTTCTACATAGGTGAAACATATCCAATGAATCTTATTAAAAAAGTATACGATGTTAATCTCCAGATAGAAAATGGACACGTGACCCACCCAGTTGGTGGTGCTCCCTGAAAAAAACATCATTACTGATAAACGGTGAAATGTCAAGTCGTTGGACCTGGGGCTTGGTTATAGGCCCTATTGAGGTGCAGTAGATAACGGACACCCCGCGTTAACGGCCACTTCTGCTCGGAATGGTTCCCTCTATTAGATGTTTATTTCAACCCCGTGTAAGAGGACACACCACATAAGCGGACACTTTGGCCTGGGCTGGAAGGTCTCCGCTTACGCGGGGTTCTACTATATCCCATAATTCAGTCTGTTTACAAGTTCCAGTGTTCGCTGGTTGCCAACATTGTATGGTGATAGACCCTTGAACCGTAACCCACAATTATCCAGTTTAACGGTTTTTATAAATATTCAAATTGGAAATCTGATGTCAGAAATCAAAATTTAAGCTATTTCTACGTATTAATCCAAAATTATATTCAGGTTCTCCAAATATAAATGGGAAAACTATGGTTCATGTTGTCGTGGTCTGTCCAGTCAGTCGCGAGCGGAACTTGTATTTACCCTGGGCGATAATGGGGAGTTTAGTAACCTCTGAAGGGCGTATGTATACACACAATAATGACCGGTTTTGAATTAGTTAAGAAGCTGTCCCGGCTTTGAATTGAGCCTTAAACCTGTAGATCTAATTATTGGTACGAAGAATACAGGTTCTCAGGAGGATATTATTGTAAAACTGGATGAGGTTTAATCTTGGCCACCGTATTCCACGACTGGAGTTTGGCAAAGTGACTTCATGAGGCGAAGCCGAGTGAAGTCCGGAGCCAAAACTTCAGGAGTGGAATGCGGTGGCCAAGATTAAAACGAATCAGGTTTTGATTTTATCCTACCCCGTCTCCTCGATTTTGGAATATTACGTGATAATAATGCTGTATGCCACTAGTGGCATATAAAACTCCATATGCCAGTCAGCGTGGCATACGGAAACCCAATGTTAAGCCTATGGGATTTTATATTAGGGGTAGGATAAACTCCACTATACATGCCTCCATGCAAAGTTTTACATTTATCGGCAGAAACTTTTTTATGATAGTGCCTTATCTGTGTATGACTGGAGTAGGGAACCAAGCAACAGTCTAGGTATAGAGAAATACATTAGCAGTTTGTTAGGAAAAAAGGAACGGTTTAAGAAATGGGATGGGATGTTGGAGGCCATGTTGTAAACCGCGGTATGTGGAATGTCTTATTGTTCTTCAAAATGTCGGGTCAATGTCTTGTCACGCTCATTTATCTTGAAGATTTGTGAAACGTGGCTATGGCACTTCTATAGGTAACCGATGCCTAAAAAAGAAAAATAATAAAAAAAAATATAAAAGAAACTCATTTATCCTAAAGATTTATGAAACGTGGCTATGGCACTTCTATAGGTAACCGATGCCTAAAAAAGAAAAATAATAAAAAAATATATAAAAGAAGCTCATTTATCTTAAAGATTTGTGAAACGTGGCTATGGCACTTCTATAGGTAACCGATGCCTAAAAAAGAAAAATAATAAAAAAATATATAAAAGAAACTCATTTATCCTAAAGATTTGTGAAACGTGGCTATGGCCCTTCTATAGGTAACCGATGCCTAAAAAAGAAAAATAATAAAAAAAAATATAAAAGAAACTCATTTATCCTAAAGATTTATGAAACGTGGCTATGGCACTTCTATAGGTAACCGATGCCTAAAAAAGAAAAATAATAAAAAAATATATAAAAGAAGCTCATTTATCTTAAAGATTTGTGAAACGTGGCTATGGCACTTCTATAGGTAACCGATGCCTAAAAAAGAAAAATAATTAAAAAAAATATAAAAGAAACTCATTTATCCTAAAGATTTATGAAACGTGGCTATGGCACTTCTATAGGTAACCGATGCCTAAAAAGAAATTATCTTAAAGGTGACTCGGTACGGTATTGTCTTGTCCTGCACGTACAACTTATTGATTTTATATTAGAGATCTCTCCACTTTTAATTAATGGTAGGTGATCCGGTCTGAATAAACAAGGAAGGTCTTCAGGGAAACTAACCCACTTGACTGCTTGACTACTCATTAACGGCTTTATCGAAATATTCAATAAATAAAATTCAAACTCTTAGAAAACTCTTTTCTTTACAAATATTAGTTTCATAATATTAATTATAAATTTTCTGTATGATTTTTTTTATCCGGATATTAATTATTTATGATTTATTTTCGTATTTCCATTATTACATATACTCGCTTTGCTATGTCAGTATGTGTTATGTAATATTACTTGGCACTTCCTATAATTGTGGTTGGATTGTTGTAAATCGCTATGCTAATCTTGTTTGATCATTATGGTTCATATTTTATGTTTACCAACAAATATCATATGTTTGTGTAATTATTTGCTTGCGATCGTCTTTGTTAACATTTTGTAACAACCGTTTACGCATCGCATCGCGGCATTGCATCATAAATAGGTTATTTAATTTTCGTAACCAATCAGATTCAGTATTCAAAGTGTGGTGGTATGGCGCCATACCAGCACAGTATGGTGGTACGACTCAACTACCACTTGCATAGCAGAGGTTGCTATTTGGAGTATTTTAAGGCATAGGTGTATGGTACATGGAGAGAACGCGTTTCTTTTGCTCTATAACACAAAAGGAAATTAGGTTTCCCCCAAAGATTCAAGCAGCAATACTTCAAAGGACACTATGTAACAAAGACGGATGGAATGGACTCATACCGATATTTAGTTTAGATTAATCGTTCAAAGCTCTGCCTTGAGACGACATCTCGATGTATGCCTCTCCTGATGGAATGATGTTATTTTGAGAAATAAATGCTGCTTCAAACAAAAAAATTTTACTGGTTTTGTTTACGAGTGGCCGGTGTGCTGCGAGATTTGGTTACCCCGGGAAAAATGGTAATTATCGCCCACCCAATACGCGCATGCGTCTGCACACGCTCTTCCGGTCAAGTTTCACGGACTATTGGATGTACTACTATTTTGATGTGATTTTAATGTAAATAAATGAAAATAATAGTATTAATATTCACTCGACTGTCGCCTTGTTCATATCACTCCGCATCAAACTTATAGAGAACAACAACTTTGACCAAAACTTGTTGGTTTCTTTTTGATACCCGAATCACTCTAGCCTAAATTTTGGCGTAATGTTACGCAAGGACGCAAGTTCCCTGAATTAATTATGCAAATCTAACGCTTTTATATTTTAAACGCAATCCAGTTAGACTTAGGTAACTTCTGGTGTTTTGTGCATAAGATCTCATAAGATCTCACACTCTCACTACGCTCTATAGAGAAGAATTCTTAACGAACTAGGCTTACAGCCTTGAGAATCCACTGGCCCGCCTCCAGTGTTAAAGACGTACATCAATGCAACCCAAAGATTCCTATAATCTCAATGATGCCACCTAGCGGGAATACCGTGTGCCAGTGGATTCTCAAGGCTCTAAGCCTAGTTCGTTAAGAATTCTTCTCCCATAGAGCACAGTGAGAACCTTGTACAGAATACGACTTAGAGAGTGTGAGATCTTATGAGAGGGGTGCATAGTGAGAACCTTTTACAGAACACCAGTTAGAGAGTGTAAGATCTTATGAGAGGGGTGCGTAGTGAGAACATTGTACAGAATACGACTTAGAGAGTGTAAGATCTTATGAGAGGGGTGCGTAGTGAGAACCTTGTACAGAATATGACTTAGAGAGTGTGAGATCTTATGAGAGGGGTGCGTAGTGAGAACCTTGTACAAAATACAACTTAGAGAGTGTAAGATCTTATGAGAGGGGTGCGTAGTGAGAACCTTGTACAGAATACGACTTAGAGAGTGTGAGATCTTATGAGAGGGGTGCGTAGTGAGAACCTTGTACAGAATACGACTTAGAGAGTGTGAGATTTTATGAGAGGGGTGCGTAGTGAGAACCTTGTACAGAATACGACTTAGAGAGTGTAAGATCTTATGAGAGGGCTGCGTAGTGAGAACCTTGTACAGAATATGACTTAGAGGGTGTGAGATCTTATGAGAGGGGTGCGTAGTGAGAACCTTGTACAGAATACCACTTAGAGAGTGTGAGATCTTATGAGAGGGGTGCGTAGTGAGAACCTTGTACAGAATACCACTTAGAGAGTCTGAGATCTTATGAGAGGGTTGCGTAGTGAGAACCTTGTACAGAATACCACTTAGAGAGTGTGAGATCTTATGAGAGGGGTGCGTAGTGAGAACCTTGTACAGAATACCACTTAGAGAGTGTGAGATCTTATGAGAGGGGTGCGTAGTGAGAACCTTGTGCAGAATACCACTTAGAGAGTGTGATCTTATGAGAGGGGTGCGTAGTGAGAACCTTGTACAGAATACCACTTAGAGAGTGTGAGATCTTATGAGAGGGGTGCACCTACGATGTATTTGAGACAGTGGGACCACGAAAGAAGCATAAAATGTTAACCCTTTAAGGGCGGATGATGCCTTGAGGCGTCATTTGCTGGATGTTTATTAAATTCTTTTTCAAAAGGAAATATTTTAGCAATAAACTTGAAATTTGCACAGAATGTAAATGTAACATACTCTTTTGGAATTCTAGATACTAGAAATAAAAATATTAAAGATAACATATCACATCACGTGATATACCTTAAGATTCTGAGTTCAGAGGACAATGCCCCCGTCCCCTAGAACTGTGCACAGTCACTAGTAGCCGTCCCCAAGTGTGTTGTTCTGTTATAGGCAGCCGTCCTTGAAGGGTTAATAAACGTAATAGAACGTAAAGCGAAGAAAACAGAAATATGTTCACAATCCACGGCTAATAAGTGGCCCCCACTCTCTCAGATAACACTACCCTTCGTGTTTTTAAATATTTCTTCACTTCTTATTCTTAAAGGCCTTTGACTTGTTTCTCATGTTTATATTCCATTGATAGTGGATTTTTAAAATTGATTCTAGTTCTACAGAATTTGTATATTTACCTCGTTCTTCAAACTCGATGAATATCAACTCGGAACAGATTCCATTGCTGCAAACTAACCCTGTCTCCCTATAATACACCTCTCCACCGGAGATGACCTTCAGGCGACAGAGTTCAAGTGTATAGAGGATAGAAAAACAAATCGATAAAATACATGCTACATGAGACATCAAGATAATAATGAAATATTACTTTGATAAGATATCTGGAAGATAAAAAAAAAAAACAGAAGAAGAATTTGCGTGCGTAGGCAAAAAAAAAAAAAAAAAAAAAGACAAGCCTTGATAAGAAGTCATGGTCACATGACCGGAAGTAAATAACTGACAGCGTTCAATTGTCGTTATTGATCTCAGAGTATTATAGAACGCATATCTGACTTATAAATCGGAGGTCACCATGCTAGATCTTCATTTAGATGCATACATCGATCTGAGTGGCCGTATTCTCCGCGTAGTTGACGCGTAGTAATTATTGCGTAGCGTCAACTACAAGGAGAATACGGCCACACAGATCGAAATCATGGTAATGTTGTATTTATTACTCACTTATTTTTAGATTTAAGCAATAAATATGATCGTTAGAAAACTTTTAAACATAGTTAAGAAGGTATGTTTGGGACTACTTTCATCTCAATGGGACTACTTTCATCTCAAAAATCCGTATCCTCCTAGGAGGGTACGCAGCTCCGTATCCTACTCAGTAGCGATCTGTAAGCTACATAGGCTTAGTTTGGAGACTCTGTATCAGGTGGGTAATAAAACTTGTTATATGCAGTTATACTCACTATAGTCAGAGGGCGCCACCTTCGCTCCACAACGCCACTGATCGTGTGCGGAGAGATTACTCACTACACCTCACTCACCTGAACATCTACACTGGCCACCCGAGCTACACTATGTTAGCTCTGGTCACGTTGAATTGACAGGGGCCTTGACATGGCGTGGTAGTGGGTATCTTATGCCATTGCAGTGGGTATTGAGGTTTGTCAGGGGTTGGTATCTATTTTTACTGTGTGCTCCGACCACTCTCTGGCCATGCCCCCTTGACCCTGCCATGACCCACATTCTTACCCTGGAAGTCACTTTTCCATGTTCTCATCTTATTTTAATGTGTATTTTTAATAGAATGGCCACAGAGATAAGGTTCTTTATCAATTTATTAATATGTGGAGATTTCTTTGCAAGTTTTTGGGATATCAGAATCCATGTAGAACATACTTATTTGGTTCGAGAGTGAGAATCCGTGGACATGCCCAGGGTTTAACGTTACCAACCTCTTAGTTGGAACGTAGTGTAGACAGAGGTGGCGGCCAATCTACTGAACATCCCACTCACCTGCAGACGCTGGCTGTTCATCTACCTGTGTTTCCTCTTTATTTTTTTATTTTTCACTTACTGTTTGTTTAATTAATAAATTTATTTGAAGGATAATACAAAAGCCTCCCAAGTCCACTGACTCGTCCTGTCTGTCTTTGAGCCCCAGCACTTCAGGGTATATTATAATAATGTTAAAATAGAATATGTAGATATTCTATAAAGTTGCTTTTCACATAGGAAAAGCCATGTCATCTTTTTCAGACTTTGACAGAATATAGAAGATGTATAGTATTACGCATTTCAGTTTTTTTTTTAAACCCATAGGTCACCGTCCTAGTTTTTGAGAGAATTGAAGAAAACAGTTTTTTCAGTACGTTTCAAATATAATTAAATCAAAAGTGAATTGACTTAACTTACCTATTCGGATTGGATAAACTGGACACAGCGTTATATTTTCTCATTCGGAAGTAGAATGAATCACAAGACACCAGTTTTTACTCCTGATTGACGGTATTTAAAAATCACTAGGTGGCGCTACTGTGAATTGTAGGATTTGCCTTAATGCCTATTTCAAAGGCATATCGGACAATCTGCGGTGTCGCCACCTGGTGATTTTTAATATTGTCAATTACCAGTCAAAACTGGATCCTTGTGTTTCATTTTAATACCAACTGTGTAACTTTAACGTTTTGTCCCGTTTATCCACTCTTAATATGTAAAATAGAGCTCTTTACATTTGCTTGGTTTTCATTGGAGATGCACTGAAAATATGGTTTTCTTCAATTATTTCAAAAATATGAACCGTGACCTATGCATTTTATAATGCATGTGTGTAATACTGGGCATTTATTATATTCTGTGACAGTTTGGAGAAAGTGACATTGGTTTTACTGTATACATGAAAATCAACTTTTTAGAATCTCTATATATTCTTTTGTAATATTATCATACTGATGATCCCTAAATCAAAAATAAACTTGGTGACCCACAATTTTTAAGTTAGATATGTATCTACAACACTTAGAGATCAACATATATTAAATTCTCAGCAAATTGAAATGTGTTTTGATTTTCAAGTCAAATTATCCGATATGCATTTAACTACGATGGCGGTTCACGGAAGGAGGCAACACAGGTTACGAGCAGAAGATTTTATTTTAAAAACTTTTTGTTAGTTTGTGTGTGTGTTTGTATTTTTTTTTTATTAACACTGCACGAAAACCACTATTTTATTCATATATATGCCATCGCGGAAGTGCATATATTGGCTGAATATTGACTTGTTTTCATATATTTGTATATATATACTGCAAAAGTCAGTCTGACTTGAAATGAACATACCTGTGTCTACGAACACTCTAATGGCAACGCGGAATCAAGATAAATGCTGGTAGTTGGGTGATTTCTAAATTCTATTGAGTTTTGCAAATAACTCAGCATAATATAAGTTCCATATATCAGCAAATAGAAAATGCAAAAAAAAAGGCATGTCACCATGTCAACTTTTATGGGAAGGCCATCGGAAAATATAAGTGCTTAACTATTGGTGTCTATGGGAAACTGCAATATGTTGACTTTGTGGCTAGATGACACTGATGTTCTATTGTTATCTTCAAATAATTCTTGATTATGATAATTGGAAACATGTACAAATGAGAAATACTATGTCACCATGCTAATTTCTATGGGAAGGCCATCTGAAGAAGGTAACTGCTTATCAATTGGCGTCTATGGGAAACTGCAATATTTTCATGAAACCAGATGGCAGCACCAGTGTTAATTGAGTAGCAACAGGGGGCGCTTCGACACCTACCCGCATTTGTCTTTAACCATGCTCACACTGGAGCCAAATGAAAGGTCATATAGAATGACAAGGCCAAGGGGAATGCCAAACTCAAAAGCTATAGACCCTCTTCACATTGGCGCCATATTGTAATGGCCGCCTAGGGAGATCGAACGAAAACGAGGCAAGCCCTCTGCACTCAGTCCAGAGTACTGATAAAAACCTGGTGTTTTTCTAACCTGAAAGATGGAAATAGCTCTCACATGAGAAATAATTGGCCGATTTTTATAAACAATACATTGATAGAAACCTGAAACTTGGGCCTATCTGCGGATATATATATAAAATACCTGTGATATGAATAAGACTTCCTGTCAGAGATTTAACATCGGAATTGTTTCTGTAAAAAAACACTAAAATATTTTATTTTCACAGCGATTTAATGAAATATCTATTGCGATGACATATAGAAATAACCATCCTATCTTATTAGGTATCTCATGACAATTAAAATGATATCAATATTACCAGGTTGTGATAGATATTTCCTAAGATAATGGATTATTAATAATGTGTCAGTTAATTGTCAGGAAATTTAGGAATTTGTCAGCAAAAATCTAAGTTTTGAAGCTATCATGGAATATTTTGGCCAAGGCATAGGTATGTGATATCTATACCAACAAATAGACCAGATTCTTAACTTTCTAACAGTGCTTTATTTATAAAGATCGGCCTGTTATACACAAAGCCAGAGCAATTCACATTTTTTCAAGTTAGAAAAAAGTTTTTGTTCCAAGGTACATATAGTGTCTAACACAATCTAATACTGTCAGACCCAATGCTCCATTATCTCAGGAAATATCTATCACAGCCTGGCAATATAGGTATCATATTAAATGTCCTGAAATACTTAAAAAGATAGAATGTTTATTTCTATAGGTCATCGCGATAGATTTTTCATTAAATCACTGTGAAGGTTTTTTGTGGATTTTTTTACCAAAATAATCTGGATGTTCAATCTACGACTGGAAATCTTAGACAAAACACAGGTATATGATATTATACTAACAAATAGGCCCAAGTTTTAGCTTTTTAACAATGTTTTATTTATAAAGATTGGCCTGTTATTCACGACACAACAACAAATTACATTTTTAGTTAAATCTGTGCTTATGGGTCTGAAGCCATACTGCAAACCCAGGTAAAGTATCTTGCCTCGTTTTCACATGCAAGCATGTTGCTGGTTTTCGGCAAGTAGGGCCTAGTTACATGCAACCAGCGCAACCCGATCGCAGCGCCACGCTTATGTGCAAGTGGTGAATTAACTGTTGTACGAGCGATAGCGGCCAACTAAGCATTAGTGTGAGTGCCGGGGATTCCCCCTGAGTCTGTTTCAGCCTGTGGCGCTATGATGTCATCGCAGGGATTCCCGGGTTGTCACACATGCGCGAGGCGCTCTCCATATGTTGGAAACAGACTAATCCAGGCTTTTGAAGCGGCAACACCATCTCTCATATCCTCTAAGGTAAGTTCTCTGATATTAAGGTTCAGATGTAATATTCTTACGCAACTAATTTGAGCTGAATGCCTCTCTCTAAACCAGCACAATATCGATACTACTACCTCTCATCATTTGTCATTTCTTCATCCCTAGTCATAATGTAACAGACATGGCATATGAAAAACTATTATTACACTTTTTCATTCATAAATGTATACATAGACACAAAAGTAATAACAGTATAAAAAGACCTTTTTTAGGTGGTGCTGGTTCCAAAAAGAAATATATAAGTATATGCTTGACATAAGCTCCTTGATAGATATGAAGACATCCACATATTTATATTTGTAGCAATACATTGTTTGCAATCAACCAAAATGAGATTATAATCAGAAAACAATAGATGTGTAGGGGTCAGGGTAGTCAAGCAACGTTGTTTTCACTTTACGCTAGATGGTGCGAGTGCCGATCCCCGCTGTGCGGTAAGGCCGGTGGACCTGTGTATGCAAATACTATGGGGTCGCCCTCCTTACGTAACTCAGTCAGTATATAAGGGCTGAGTCCACAGCAGTGCCTCTCAGTCAAGTGAACGCCTGGAGCCTCAAAGTTGGTTAGGTTTCTTCGTAAGCCTTTCAATGGTGAAGAGACCCGAATCTCTTCCCACATGCTACTTGGTGCCCTGCAGCACTAAGGAACTGTAAAGGTTAGATACAATAAAACCTTTGTATCTAAATAGTCTGGAGTCTGGTTTCTGTCTGAGGCTAAGTTTGGTTGTAGATCACGCATCTCCCTGCCTTCCTCGGATCAGATCCGAACCAACCCGTGCTGAGGCATTAGCACGGGGGTAGCGACTGTGTCTCCGCCACTGGTTAGACCGTAGTCCCACGGAGAGTGGTCACACACTCTCAACAACCAGTGGTCCACTACAGATGCATTATATAATAGACAACAACCTTAAGTATCATAGGCTATACCAATTATGACATTAAGATTAAAATGTGGTTATAGAAACTAAAGTATATGTATAAGACACTTCCTCGATCACCCGACAACAAAGCAACAGGCAGATAAAAAGCAGATCTATAAAAGAAACAGCACCCATGATGATGGTGTAGGAATGTTGGTGAACTTGTCAAGCAGAACCAGTTTTTTTTATTAGATTTTATTGACTTTTCTGATCCTGGAGGTGTCAGTCAAACATCAATTAACTAAACATGCTGAACATGTATCGTGGGGAAGGAGAGTTGTGGGCGACGATCTAGGAGATCTCCTCAAATTTCGTTTTATTTTCAATCCTCGGGCCGGGAGAGCTCCTGAAAAGTGTCCTGCACCTCTCCTGGCGGACGACACGTCTAGGGGTATCGTGGGTGATTCAAAATAATAAATAAAAGCTATTTAATTCATTTGAACTATCGGAAATATATTTATTATGATTTTAATAAAGACTGGAGGTCTCAGATGGAGAATTACTGTGCTATTTAGTTAGATTCACAGACATTCATAAATGATGAAATTAGTTCCCCAAAATACCAGTATATGCCACCACCTGCAGTATACACAGCCTCTCTTTCAAGTCTCCTCAAAAGTCTCCTGCAGGTTTATTTTGTCCTGGGGCTCTCTCAAAGGAGACTTCGGCCGAGGATTTCTCTCCCTCTCGAGGACAGGGTAAATCGAACGAGATTGAGGAGATCTCCTCAAAAATATCCTCAGTGGAGCTATCCCTCGTGGGAACTCTCCTCCCCCAGGAGAGCTGAAAATAAAACAAGGCCCAGGGAGGTGTTTTTAAAACTAAGAACGATAAAGGATTCGATCTTATCGTGGTCTTTGTTGCATTCTCGTTACCTAACCGGATCTGTCTTTATGGAGGACTGTCTTACAAGACGATCAGTAAAATATCTTTATTCTTAGTATTTTGAAAGATAACAAATTTTACCTTTTTTCAGGTCCGTTGCTAAGTGAGTTCAAATTTTCATAACATAAGATAATCTCCCTTAAGAAGGGAAATAGTATAGATAAAAACTGCAAAAGATTTCCTGGATTTCTGAGGGCCACATTTAAAACACGGATTGCCACTTCCATCATGGTCACTATCGCCTGAGGTTAGTCCTAGTCGTAATCGTTCAGCCAGTATCCTTCTTAGTTTTAAAAACACCTCCCAGGACACATTTCACTCTTGCCTTGTCCCCCACATTGTGTCCTTCATATACCCATGCCCCTTGTGTCACCCGATGTGGTCTTCTGAAGCATGTGACATCACTGACACATCTCGGTGGTGGATTGGACCAGGGAGCTGTTTCAAAAGCCGGGGGGAGTAAACGGGAATGGCCACTGCCAAAGCGAGAGCAATCAACGGCATTAAAAGCGAGAGTTCTAAGGTCTCGTTTCAGAACTGGCGTCGCTGTTAAGATCCCAGTGCCATTAGCAATGCCACCATAACAAATCACTATATATCGAATGATTTAACAATTCCAAATTATTCCTCCCCACATTTCAGTTTTTATTTGACGCTTCTATATGAATTCTTAGCAGAGTTACAGAGCCTAACTATTGAAACGGGAACTACCACTGTTGGTGCCGCTTTGGTCCAAAGTGCCGCTCGCTGTTAGCGAGGTGCCGCTATTCGGTTAGTGAGAGCAACTACGAGAGTTTTTTTAACTAATGAAACAGCTCCCTGGTACCTGTATGACAGAGCATGGTGTCTCCACCAGTGTTATGGAAACCATGGCGATAGGTGAAAATCTTCTGGATGGTTCCGTTGTCAAGTTCTCGCTCCTCCTCCGTTTGAATATTCTCCAGGCATTCCATAGAGTTACATACCACTGCTGGGGGTGCATTAAAAATAAGTTATGTGTCGAGGTTGACAGTTTCGTCCCGCTCTCATGTTTTCGTCTCGCTCTGACGTTTTCGTCCCCCTCTGATCACGTGATACAATACAGCAGCGGGATGAAACAATAGCTCTTGTGGTTACTCGATAATGGTGGCCATTTGCTTCGGTAGTGTTTCAGGTAAAGAATTAAGCATTTTTATCGATATTTGAAGGTATATAGGAATAGGGAAACCAAGTACCGGTAAGTCAAAGTTTCTCGGTAAGGCTTGGAAAAATTGCTGCCCAAGGCGCCAGCCGCAGGCAGTACTTTTACCTCGTAACTTTGAACTTTTGCTCACCGGAACATAGTTTCCCTCTATTCCTAGTTGCATGATCTTCATCTTCCCCTGCTAATACGATGCCCTGAAGGTACTACCTGTTCCTGCAATGCACAGAGATTAAACTACGTTAAAATAGACACAGTTACATTTGGATCATTGTATAATCTGTATCAGACTATCTGTTGTCAGAATGGAAAATGAGTGTAATCTGGAGTCATTTTGTATACGAAGGAAAGTTCAACTGGCATGCCTCATGTTTAAATATCGTTTGAAAAATGAGTGGATGGATTTATCAAATAGAAAGACCAGATAGGGTGATAAAATTATGTTCCATATTCCCCAAACAAGAAGTTCATTAGTCTTAAATAACCCCTACCTGAGAGGTGCGAGATTGTGGAATCGCTTGCAGCCGAACGTGCAAAATGCTAGCACTAAGGAGGATTTCAAGAAGGGTTTAATGCTCTCCAGATAGAAACTTGAAAGTATATTGTTTATAATGACTAACTTACTGGTTGAGAGATGTTGCCACTCATTTCTTCATTACATCTGTCACCTTTGTCTGTTTTGACCTCTGCAAATGTAACATGTATATTGTACCTTGTCTGATAAGTGCTCTGAAAAACTCACCTTGGTGAGATGAGACTTAATGCTTAATAAAAAAAAAAATTAAAAAATGTATTGGGTTTATTTTGTTCAATTAGACTTGATCATTGTATCGTATGAGGGGTCGGGTAATATGAAATTTACATGGTGGGATTCATGTACCTCAAAATCTCAGCTATATGTATAAAAATGTATGAGTGCTTGATATGTATGTATACATAGGCGTATACATATTACTATATACCTATAGGCGTCGAAGTATACGAGGCACACAGCGCTAGCGACTGCTGATGAATTTTTTTTCCATTAATTCGGAGACAAAAAATCGAACCCAACACCGCCACCAAGGTTAAACGGGTTAGAATCTAATCTCCGGACGACCAGGAAAAAGATTCGCGCCAAAAAATATACCTATAGGCGAATGTTTTAGTTACCACGTGACCACCCATTCTGCTATTTGGTGAGTTGTAGAATGCCAATTTTTTTTTTTTTTTAATTAAGAAAAATAAAATTTGGCTTTAGAAATAAAAAGGGCCCCAGGCTCAATGTGAGTGTGGGTGAGGAACATCCAGAGGTTACTGAACTCCCTAATATCGCCCAGGGTAAATACAAGTTCCGCTCGCGGCTAGCTGGAACACCACGAACCATAGTTTGCCCATTTATATTTGGAGAACTTGAATATTATTGTGGATCTGTATGTAGAAATAGCTGAAATTTCCATTTCTGATATCGGATTTCCGATTTGAATATTTATAAAAACCGTTAAACTGCAATAATTGTGGGTTACGGTTCAAGGGTCTATCACCATACAACATCGGCAACTAGCGAACACCGGAACTTGTAAACAGACTGGATTACGGGATACCTCAATAGGGCCTATACCATTTGCTCCTAGTTTAAGAAGTCGCCAGGATATCGTGGTATGAGGTACTCTGAAAAAACGACCCACAAAGAAGACCATACTCGGGAGGATTCTGTACCCCTCCACCTACCCCACCCCTCCTCACCGTGATACAGGCTCCAGTCCCTGTACTCCTCCACCTACCTCACCCCTCCTCACAGTGATACTGGCTCCAGTCCCTGTACCCCTCCACCTACCTCACCCCTCCTCACCGTGATACAGGCTCCAGTCCCTGTACCCCTCCACCTACCCCACCCCTCCTCACCGTGATACAGGCTCCAGTCCCTGTACCCCTCCACCTACCCCACCCCTCCTCACCGTGATACAGGCTCCAGTCCCTGTACTCCTCCACCTACCCCACCCCTCCTCACTGTGATACAAGCTCCAGTCCCTGTACCCCTCCACCTCCCCCACCCCTCCTCACCGTGATACAGGCTCCAGTCCCTGTACCCCTCCACCTACCCCACCCCTCCTCACCGTGATACAGGCTCCAGTCCCTGTACCCCTCCACCTACCCCACCCCTCCTCACCGTGATACAGGCTCCAGTCCCTGTACTCCTCCACCTACCCCACCCCTCCTCACTGTGATACAGGCTTCAGTCCCTGTACCCCTCCACCTACCTCACCCCTCCTCACCGTGATACAGGCTTCAGTCCCTGTACCCCTCCACCTACCTCACCCCTCCTCACTGTGATACAGGCTTCACTCCCTGTACCCCTCCACCTACCTCACCCCTCCTCACAGCGATACAGGCTCCAGTCTCTGTACCCCTCCACCTACCCCACCCCTCCTCACTGTGATACAGGCTTCACTCCCTGTACCCCTCCACCTACCTCACCCTCCTCACAGCGATACAGGCTCCAGTCTCTGTACCCCTCCACCTACCCCACCCCTCCTCACTGTGATACAGGCTTCAGTCCCTGTACCCCTCCACCTACCTCACCCCTCCTCACAGCGATACAGGCTCCAGTCTCTGTACCCCTCCACCTACCCCACCCCTCCTCACTGTGATACAGGCTTCAGTCCCTGTACCCCTCCAACTACCTCACCCCTCCTCACCGTGATACAGGCTTCAGTCCCTGTACCCCTCCACCTACCTCACCCCTCCTCACTGTGATACAGGCTTCACTCCCTGTACCCCTCCACCTACCTCACCCCTCCTCACAGCGATACAGGCTCCAGTCTCTGTACCCCTCCACCTACCCCGCCCCT
Organism: Alentia gelatinosa; assembly: GCA_950022655.1. Taxonomy (NCBI): domain Eukaryota; kingdom Metazoa; phylum Annelida; class Polychaeta; order Phyllodocida; family Polynoidae; genus Alentia; species Alentia gelatinosa. The sequence goes on along the minus strand of OX465581.1, from coordinate 2,513,633 downwards.
CCTCACTGTGATACAGGCTTCAGTCCCTGTACCCCTCCACCTACCTCACCCCTCATCACTGTGATACAGGCTTCAGTCCCTGTACCCCTCCACCTCCCTCACCCCTCCTCACAGTGATACTGGCTCCAGTCCCTGTACCCCTCCACCTACCCCACCCCTCCTCACAGTGATACTGGCTCCAGTCCCTGTACCCCTCCACCTACCCCACCCCTCCTCACAGTGATACTGGCTCCAGTCCCTGTATCCCTCCACCTACCTCAACCCTCCTCACAGTGATACAGGGACTGAGCGAATTTGGATAGCAATAAAACTCCTATAAAACATCTTTATTTGTTATTTTTAAGTTTTATGTGTACTTATGTTTTGGCACTTTGCATGATGTCTGTTTGCATACATAGCGGTTTCATTACAGAATATGGCATGGAGAATTATATCGTAGAACATCCTAAACTGGCCTGGCCGTGTGAATGTGTCTGAAGGTTTGAGTGGTTGTGGCAGGAGGCCAGCTGGCACGCCTGGCGCCCTCTCTCGGCAAACAGATACATCACATGTTGCGTCAAGGAAGTAGACTCTAGTACAGTCTGTTGTCGCCAGGGCCACAGGCTCAAAAACACGAAGACGGCGCGGTGCGTGAACGGACTATACACGAAAACAGGGTTTCATTTTAGGAAGCATAAACAAACTGATTATGGAAGTATATCAATGCAAAAGAAATCCACCAAGGCCGCGCTGCATCTAACGCCACACCCCAGCCTGCAGCATTTGTAACTCATCAAATGGGATACAAATGCTGCGGTCGTGGACTTGGATATTAAAGTCTGTACTGCTCTGAATAAAATGTTATACAGTTACTAAACAGTGGGTTTGCCAACTTTTAAACATATATACTTTCAAAGATTGTTTACGCTCCCTTTTCAAGTGCCAAACCACCTTGCATGTGACCATATATGGCAAACTCTACGTTTCCGTGTATTAGAGAGTTACACCACACATACACTGGCCGCCAGTTATTAGCTTCATTCTTTATCAATCTGTTAGCTATGCATATTTCGCACAAAGTAGTTCTGCTTTTAGAGCCTACATAGAACAAAACACACAGGCACACACAGAGGAATACCTTGTGTTATTTAACCCGACCAACCTCGATATCGTAGCTCAGTGCAGACAGGGGTTGGTTCTACACCACACAATTCTCAGGGATGTTAGATCGGCCGCCACCTCTGTCTACACTGTGTTCTAACGTAGTGTAGCTCTGGTAGCCAGTGTACAGGGTTGTGTGCTTACACTGTCACCACACACTTTCCGCTTTATGTAGTGATAGTTGAGACCTCGATTCTTTTGTTTATATGTAAGGCCACTAAAAAAAAAAAAACTTGTTTCTCATCACCAAGCCATGAAAAATATGACGAGGGCGCTTTTTTTCTTTTGCTAGATCAAAGATGGCTTTTAAAGTGTCATAAAATGGGCTTCAGACATACAGTAAAACCCTGCGTAAGGGAACACCCTCCGATCCGGCCAAAGTGTGCGCTTACGCTGGGTGTCTGCTTACGCAGGGTTTCCAGACTTTTTACTGGCTATACATTTAATGCATTCCTGACATCAGTAGCTTTAATTTGATACTAAAAACACATACCTTTCATAATTTCTATCGAGGTCCCTCTGTTAAAAAAACCCAAAAAAAACCAACTTCTAAAATAGTTTTTTTCTGATGCGCTCGGTGATGAGAAACATGTTTTTTTCAGTGGCCTAAATACCTCGTGGTTTACCACTTTAAAACCAGTGATAGTGACCATGTGGGTTTTTTTTGTTTCTTAGTCTCCCTTATACACCACGCCAGTGAGGTAGTCTTGTTTTGTTTTTGGAGCATGCTGGCACACCCTATATACGTTGCCTATAAAGGTTAGAGTGGTCCCATACACTTTCAGCGTGCTGGGAAGAATCTATCCCTTCACTATCTGCGTGCAATTCGCTGTGCTATTCGATAAGGAGCAGGGTGCCAGTGTCTGATGGTCTTAGAAGTGTGCCCAGCTGACCATGACCAATCACTAGAGACTGAAATACCTCATTGACCCACTATTGCTTGATATATCTGGATCCTAGACTCAGGCAGTTAAAGAAATGAAAAGTTGACTGGGTGCAAGTAGGTTACAGAAAACAAACTATAGACTGAATATAACCCAAACTATTTAGTTTTTATTCATTTATAATTACACGCTCATTCATCGATGATGAACGTACTATTTGCTCCTAGTGTTAAAAGGGAAGTGAAGTCCGTGACCTTTGTACATAGATTCCTTTTCAGGGACCCGTTTCAATAGTCTGTAGGACGTCCGTTATTTGGCCTTGCGACAGGTCGCGTTTCAGTAGTTTCGTGACAACCCATTTAGTGACACTGAAATTCAGACGGACACAAACAGTGGTCACTATTGCTGCCACTGTTGTGTCTAAATAGCGAGAGGGTATACCCTCTCGCTACGTGTAACTTTACTTTTCATAGGAATTAATTTATGAGACTTTATCGCCAGTTAGAGACACATATAACTGATAACCACGCCAAATATGAAGGAGATATGCCCAGCCAATCCAACAATATTCGCATTTGAATTTTGTCATAGCAAACACTGCTCTGGTGGCCAGTGTAGAATTACTCAAACGCAGTCGCTAATTTATGCGGTGACCTTCACCTTGACAGCATTTGTTCCCGATAGCACTACCACCATCCATTATAAGGCTCAGGGAGCAATGTCACGATGTCGCCAACAGTGAACTGACACACCACCCCAACAGTGACATGCCTTATGAAATGAGACTTAAATTTTGTCACTATTCCTGTCACTAGTCATGTCACTAGTCATGTCACTAACTGGTTAGTGACGCCCAACTATTGAAACGGGCCCCAGAAGTTGGAACAGTGATCATATTTTTTACATAAGCTGCATGCGCTTTGTCACTTGGAGACCATCATCTTCAATTCCCAGGGATTTGATTTTCAAGGTAAAATGTCCGATATGCCTTTCAGTGTTTCAAAGCTTATCGGACAATTCGGCTTCAAAATTAAAACCCATGTCATTTTCTTGAAAATTCAATATGATGGTCTTCAAGTGCTATAGAGTCCATATCTACTATGATATGGACCCGATATAGTCTACGATGCACCTCCCGATACAAAGTCAAAATCGCGTAGGTCACCTAAAATTGGGGCAGTTGACCACGTTTCTGCGATTAGGCACCGATAAAAAGATGCATGGTTGATTGGCATGTCTAGACATACGTCTACGATCTTGCACGTTCCCGATATGTCTCCGATCTTTACTTTTTTTATCGGAGCCATATCGGTAGGTCTAAATTTATATCGTAGTAGGTGGACGCCAGGCCTAACTTAGAATTGGGGGTCACCGTGCTAGTTTTCGATTTAGAGATCAATATTATGATCACTTTATATAATAGAATGTATAGACATTCTAAAAGTTATTTTTCACATAATAACAGAATCACAGAATAAGCGGACACCCTGCGATAATGGACAATTTTGCTGGGAACAGAAATTTTCCCTCCATTAGATTTTTTTGATAACCCCGTGAAAGCAAGGACCCCGTTTCAGTGGACACCCCACTTCAATGGATAATTTTGCTGGGAACGGAAATTCTCCCCTCTATTAGATGTTTATTCTTACCCCGTGTAAGCAGACACTCTCGTGCATTATCAAACACCCCGTGTAAAAGGACAGTTATTTCAGTACGGAAAGCCAATTGACCCCGTGTAAGTGGACACCTTGGAGGGACACCTTATCAAATCTTACGGGACAGTGTGGGAACAACACTCCAGATTATTTTGATTCCTTGTTTATGGTGTGTATGTGAGGTGAGGAGATTGGTGTCTAAACAATCAGACACCAGGCAACAGCTCGACTGGCTCCAGTCCCTGCATCCTATGGCTACCCTCCTCGCTGGGATACAGGCTCCAGTCCCTGCATCCTATGGCTACCCTCCTCGCTGGGATACTGGCTCCAGTCCCTGCATCCTATGGCTACCCTCCTCACTGGGATACTGGCTCCAGTCCCTGCATCCTATGTCTACTCTCCTCACTGGGATACAGGCTCCAGTCCCTGCATCCTATGTCTACTCTCCTCACTGGGATACTGGCTCCAGTCCCTGCATCCTATGGCTACCCTCCTCACTGGGATACAGGCTCCAGTCCCTGCATCCTATGGCTACCCTCCTCACTGGGATACTGGCTCCAGTCCCTGCATCCTATGGCTACCCTTTTCACTGTGATACAGGCTCCAGTCCCTGCATCCTATGGCTACCCTCCTCACTGGGATACAGGCTCCAGTCCCTGCATCCTATGGCTACCCTCCTCACTGGGATACAGGCTCCAGTCCCTGTATCTTATGTCTACCCTCCTCGCTGGGATACAGGCTCCAGTCCCTGCATCCTATGGCTGCCCTCCTCACTGGGATACAGGCTCCAGTCCCTGCATCCTATGGCTACCCTCCAAGCTGGGATACAGGGGCTGGTACAATCGGTAATGTTGTTGGATTTCTGGCGCTGCTTAGCTCCAGTATTCCTAATACTCTCCATACAGATATCCTGGCTACTGGTAAGGATATCTGCTGGGAGATTGATACCTATCACTTTGATACCTATCACTCTCAATCGAGTCACAGTCAGGAGTAGACTAAATTTATTGCTATGACAACGCAGGCGGCCGGGGAACTGGAGGGGGAAGGTTATGCCCCAGTTACACTGGCGTTAATTTCGGCGTTTCTTCTACGTATTTAAATTGGTGGGGAGTACGTATTAGCTACGGATTTGGAACGCATTTGTTTGCTTTCCTTCAACGTTTTAGTACGCTTCTCAACGTTCATCAACGCTTCTTTACGCTTTTGTACGTATTGTGGCGTTTTTCGGCGCATTCCGACTTTCATTTACGCATCTCCGCGTTTTTCCGCGCATTGCGGCGCATTTGTAAATTTCAAAATGCGTTGAAGACCGTAGACGTGCGTACACGGAAAAACGCCGCTTTTTAGGCCAGTGTGACTGGGGCATTAGGAGGAGGTTTAGGGTTATAGGGAGCAGCTTGGGGCCATAAACAGGAGATTCTGTTCATAGTGGACAAGTCTTTGGTTCATGTGCCAGTCAGAGAAGGATACAGACTATAATGACCTTTATTCTGATTGTGTTTAATCATTTAATGAATGCTCATAATCAAAGACTTGAGCATGTCTTGGCAACAGCTTGTGTATACCGCTGTAGGCGTCAGGTAATGCCCCAGTCACACTGGCGTAAAATTTGGCGTTTCTTCTACGTATTTGAATTGGTGGGGACCACGTATTAGCTACGGATTTGGAACGGATTTGGAATGTATTGCTTGCTTTGCTTTAACGTTTTTGTACGCTTCTCAACGTTCATCAACGTTTATTTACGCTTCTGTACGTATTGTGGCGTTTTTCAGCGCATTCCGACTTTCCTTTACGTATCTCCGCGTTTTGCGGCGTTTTATTTCTACGTATTTTTAATGCATAAATGAATGCGGTAAAACGCCACAATGCATAAAGAAGCGTAGACAAGCATTGAGAAACGTTGAGAAACGTACTAAAACGTAGAAGTAAAGCAAACAGATACGTTCCCAATCCGTAGCTGATACGTGGTCCCCACCACCTCAAATACGTAGTAAAAACGCCAGACTTTACGCCAGTGGGACTGGATTGCGTAGTAAAATATAAATGCGTTGTATTTGCGTAGTAAATACGCGGAACTCGCATCCTTTCAAATACGTAGAAGAAACGCCGATTTTGAAGCCAGTGTGACTGGGGCATTAGGCGTCCCACGTGAGGGGTCACTTTGGCCCAGAATGGAAGGTGTCCGCTTATGCGGGGTTCTACTTATTGTGGTGTTCTTTAATTTCTTCAACATCAAATACATGTACACATGTACATGAATATATATATTTAAATGTATAGTACACATTTAATATATTCTGTAAAAGTATATATTCTGTAAATATATCAAGAAAATGACTTGAGTTTGTCTATGTCAAATCTTATTCTCCATGTGTTCTAATATAATATTATATTCTGATATTAATCTCTGATCAAAAACTAGCAAGGTGACCTCTACGTTTTTAAAAAGAAAGAATTCATCTGTTCTACAACACCTGGAGATTAGATGATTTCTAGGAAACTGACACGGTTTGAAATTAGATTGCGCGATATGCCGTTGAGTTGAGAGTGAGGCTGACCCAGTGACCCCGCCCCTCAACCGTCACCTAGTCACGGACTCGGAGAGTGGAGAACAGGGTCCACTGTTTCCCAGCACAGTCTTAGAAGATGATAAAGATACCCGCGGATAGACTTGCCACACACTCTCTCCTATCGTTATTTTATTTCTGGTATTACAAAGATATCTGAAGCTAGACTTGCCACACACTCTCTCCTATTATTATTTTATTTCTGGTATTTTCACATAACGCCATGACTAGACTTGCCACAAACTTTTTCCTTTTACTATTTTATTTCTGGTATTTTCAGATATATCCACAGCTTGATTTGCCACACACCCTCTCCAATTTTCAATTTATTTCTGGTATTACAATACATCTGCGGCTAGACTTGTCACACTCTCTCTCCTATTATTATTTTATTTCTGGTATTTTCACATATCGCCATGACTAGACTTGCCACACACTCTCCCCTTTTATTATTCTATTTCTGATATTTTCAGATATACCCACAGCTAGACTTACCACGCTCTCTCTCCTATTAATATCTTATTTCTGGTATTACAAAGATATCTGATGATAGACTTGCCACACACTCTCTCCTATTATTATTTTATTTCTGGTATTACAAAGACATCTGCTGCTAGACTTGCCACTCACTCTCTCCTATTGCTATTTTATTTCTGGTATTTTCACATATCGTCATGACTAGACTTGCCACACACTCTCCCCTTTTATTATTCTATTTCTTGTTTTTTCAGATATACCCACAGCTAGATTTGCCACACACCCTCTCCAATTTATTTCTGGTATTACAAAGATATATGCTGCTAGACTTGCCACTCACTCTCTCCTATTGTTATTTTATTTCTGGTATTTTCACTATTTTATTCCTGGTATTACAAAGACATACAAAGATATCTGATGTTAGACTTGCCATACTCTCTCTCCCATCACTATTTCATTTCTGGTATTTTCAGGTATTTAGGTAAAGAAGCGTAGAAAAGAGATCTTGTTGCACTTTTATGATCAAATTTTAAAAATTTGAAATGTTCTTTTTTGCGTTCAATTTGCAGATATAATCTCAGTTTGTTTGCAGGAAGGGTGAAAACTACGCAATAAATCTAGGTCGCCTTTCTCGAACCATAGTCTATGCCTCACATTGTCGCATTTGGAGAAGCAAATATCTGTATGGAGATTGAGCTGGACATGCCTATAATACTCTGAGACACTGGCACTCTGCACCTTTCCCAATACCACAGTGAATGGCATGCAGATAGTGAAGGGACAGTCTTTTTGCAACAAGCTGGGAGTCTATAAGAACACAGTAACCTTTAGGCACAGTATATATATAGACAATAATCGATGGTTTTGTGGATAGGCGGCTGTAAACCACGAGAGGTTGACGCGTAGTAATGCACGAGCGCCAGCGAGTGTATTACGACGTCAACCTCGAGTGGTTTACAGAGCCGCCTATCCACATAATCATCGTTTGTTGTATTTATTATCCATCATTTCGAATAAATTAAACCCAGTAATTGCCATATTAAAGGGTATAGCAATAGGGACTATTTCTTTCTTCTATAGCACAAAGGGACTATTTTTCCCGTATACCATGGTTTTGAGGCCGTATACCACAGGTTTGAATCCGTATACCACAGTTATGGTATATAACAGGTTTTATACAATGGGTCGTGGTTTACTGAGTCCCCATACATTTTCAATGGGGATTTTGTATACGATGGATAATAAAGAGTGTGCAAGAGATCAAGTGATCCTGGACTAAACTATAACCACGACCTCACAGTCTGTTCACTTTGGTCCGAGAGCCTCTCACTGAGTGTTGGCCAGACAGACAGAGTATACAATAGATAAGTGCCTAGATACTATGATAAACAATAGGGAAATAGGTCAGGAAAATGCGAGATGAAATACACTAACACTGCACGAAAACCACCATTTTATTCATATATACGCCATCGCGGAAGTGCATGCATTGGCTGAATTTTGACTTGTTTTCATATATATGTATATATATACACCCAAGCCTTATATACGGACGCGCCTTCGCTGTATTTCACACCCGGCGTATATGAGAGAAAATATCCTCTCCCCCCACCGCCTCCCACCCGTTTGAAGAAACCCCAAATTGTGACTGGGGCATAATAAAGGTAACTGTTTCGAGCAAAGGTTTGCGTTAACGCGGGGTGTCCGTTTACGCAGGGTGTCTGTTAGGCGGGGTTCTACTGTATTACTGATGTGTGGTGTCCCTTAACCAGTACGGTACTGCCCAAATATTCCTGACACTCCGTCTGTACTTTACTACCCAAAGATTATTATACCTAATGTATGGTGTCCCTTAAGATAAACTGTACTGACAGAAGATTCCTTAAATTACTGATGTTTGGTGTCCCTTGAACTGTATTGTACTATATACCCACGCCGTATATACTGTAAATACGCACCGTTTCGCCATCTAACGTAAACATACTGTATGGACCACTGGTCCGTACATTAAAATACGTACTACCTTGCCAAACACGTTTATTAACATATCGGTTGCTAAAAATTAAATTAATGATTTTTCTTTTTAATTTTGGGTATATAGTAAATATATAACGTCCAACCATGCTTGTACAAGTCACAGAACCCGATGATAATTTACAGTTTGTATACAGAGGGATGTATTTGATCAATAATTTTACCAAGTATTTTGATGTACGAAGATAGTCAGCCCGTTTTAGTATTATTATATACCTAAAAATGGCGATATTTTATCTAGTCACGTGATCACATACCCCGTACGTCACAGTGTGCCGTACAGGTATAAATACGCCATGGGTAGGAGCGGGCAGTATACGCACTTGATACAGCCATAGGTATATAATAATATATAAGTACTGCCCAAAGATTCGCCGCACTCCCGTCTGGTAGATGGCGCTGTTTGTCGGCAGGCTCCTATCACGCCTCGCCTGGTTCATACTCCAGTATAAAAAGAGGCCAGGTGGCGCTGGCACGGAGTATAGCCCCGACCTGACAATCCGTTCACCTGTGGAGTACACAGACACACATGTGTGAGAGAGGCGGTGGTGGACACGACAGGCCCGCTGGAGGCTCACACTGGAGTCAGGTCTGGAGGAGGAGAGTTCCCCGCTCTGTGCCCCGCTACAACCCACACAGATCCCCCCTGGAGGAGAGGTAATCTGGGGAGGTGAGGCTGCGTGTAGCTACCCTCAACACCGCCCGTCACGGGGGGGGGGGTCGCCGGGGAACGCTGCGAGGAAGGCCCGGCAGCACCACCGCCCTGACCCGGTCTCCCTCCCGGCACGCCCGGCGGTGGCATCGTGTCACACACACCCAGGAGGAACAGGAGGAGGAGGAAGGGCCTCTGGATCGTGGCAACGTGGGGATTGTTATACGAGCAACAAAGACCGTGACATCATGCTTGGATCGAGGCCCAGAGCCCTGTGGGTGTTGTGGTGAGGCGGAGGTGCGTTGGGAGTAAGAGCAGGGGAGGAGGAGGTGGAGGAGGAGTGTTACGGCCTCACAGTACACACACACACCGTCTACAGTAGACGCGGGCAGTAAGGAGTAAGGTGAAGACATGGGGGCGGGACTGTGCAGCTGTCACCGCGCGCCGCCCAGGTACAGACTCGGTGAGTACATCACATCCACACATCTCTACTCCACAGTAAAGCCCGCTCACCAATACCATCCTACCCCTAAAATAAAACCCCATAGGCTTAACATTGAGGTTCCGTATGACACGCTGCCTGGCATACGGAGTTTTATATTAGTGGCATACAGAATTGTTAGCACGTAATATTCCAAAATCGAGGAGACGGGGTAGGATAAAATCAAAACCTGATTCGTTTTAATCATGGCCATCGCATTCCACTCCTGGAGTTTTGGCTCCGGACTTCACTCGGCTTTGCCTCGTGATATCACTATGCCAAACTCCAGTCGTGGCATACAGTGGCCAAGATTAAAACTCATCCAGTTTTACGATAGTATACGATAGGCATTACGATGTACCTAAACACCAATATTAAGATGCACTCCGATGTCCCTACTCTAGACGTTTGTGTAAGATTATCAACATATGAAACATCACGAAATTTCATATGATTGTTTGTATGGCGTGAGTTGTCTTTGTGGAATGATATCACGAAGCAGAGCTGAGTGATATCTGTAGTAGAAGACAATGAACGGCATGTCAACAATTATATGAAATTGAGTGATGTTTAGATTTTATCTACCCCTAACACTCAGCTCCACATCTTAGACAGAGACCCCATAGAGAATGTATGGGGACTCAGTAAATCATGACCCATTCTTTATTAGCCATCGTATACAAAGACCTCATTAAGGATGTATGGCGACTCGGTAAACCATTACCCATTATATAAACCTGCCAGATATGTATGGGGACTCAGTAAACCACGATCCATTATCTATTAGCGATCGTATACAAAGACCTCATTGGGGATATATGGGGACTCAGTAAACCATGACCCATTATTTATTAGCCATCGTATACAAAGACCCCATTGAGAATTATGGGGACTCAGTAAACCATGACCCATTGTTTAATATCCAGCGTATCTATTAGCCATTGTATACAAAGACCCCATTGAGGATGTATGGGGACTCGGTAAACCACGACCAATTATTTATTATCCATCTTTTACAAAGACCCCATTGAGGATGTATGGGGACTCGGTAAACCACGTCCCATTGTATAAACCTGTCAGATACCTGTTGTATATGGATTCAAACCTGTGGTATACGGCTGTAGATTGTCAGAGCCATGGTATATGGGAAAATATCCCCTTTGTGCTATACAGCAGAGAAATAGTCCCTATTGTTATCATCATTATTATGGCAATTGGTGGATTTAATTTATTTGAAAAGATGGATGATAAATGCAACAAACGATGGTTATGTAAACAGGCAGCTCTGTAAACTACTCGAGGTTGAGGTTGTAATACACTCGCTAGCACTCACATCCACTTAACAACCATTATCACCCGAAAACCAACGAAAACTACATTTTATCCTACCCCTAATAAAAAACGGCCATAGACTTAACATAGGGAAATTTTATGTGGCAGGCCGTGACATAAAGTGTTTTTTATGCCACTAGAGTAATAACAATATTGACCAATCAGAGAGCAGGATGTCAGCTACTATGAAAAAAGTTCTGTTGGTCGTTGACTCAATATTTATCTTTTTAACAGTAATATAAGCATAGACGGGGTAGGATAAATACGAAACCTAACTCGAGTTAGACTTGTCAATGTCTATGCCACTCTGGTCAGGTCTGCTCCTCACTACACTCGGCAACGCCTCGTGTAGTAATACACGACCTTCCCGTCGTGGCATAAACATTGACAACTCTCGTTTGGTTTCTACGTTATCTGTAATGAACGAGGAGTTAGCGATGATTACCGCGCGCTAAGTTGTTGAAGGCCGTTATCACCCGAAAACCAATATTTCCACTCTGTAACCCAACCCCTACGTTTACGTGCGAGCGATTACGCTAACGAACGATTACTATGATTAGCGAGGAGTTAGCGACAAAGAATACTCTCACCCACTCCTCAACAACCATTTATCACCTGAAACCCAATATTCCCACTCTGTAACTAAACCCCGCTATTTGCATACGAGCAACTACGCTAACGAACGATATCTGCGATGATGAGCGAGAGGTTAGCGACAATCAATGCTCGCACCCACATCGTTGACAACAATTATCACCCGAAACCCAACATTTCCACTCCATAACCCAACCCTGCTATTTGCATACCGGTGCCTACCCTAACGAACGATATCTGTACCGAACGAACGAGAGTTTAACGATAACTATCGCCCGCTCACTCGTTGACATCCAGTAGTGTCGTTATCTGGGCCTTGTTTATATTCTCCACTTGTACCTTGCTCGGTACGGGTCCCTGGCCGCCTCTGGGTTCACCGTATGGATTCTCAGTCTGTTTTCGTACGTTATTTAAGCTCGAGTAGGCAGCCATGGTCCTCCCACTCTCCCCAACCCTCCCCCAGTCATCCAGGCACGTTCATAAACGGCACATAGCCTATGATCCATGGGGGCTGCCATGACGCCCCCCGAGTAGGTGTTCTTCACTAAAGGAGGTGAAAAAGTAGCTGTTCTTCACTAATGGAGGTGCAAAAGAAGTGAGTGATAATTGGGAATTGTCACTTTTCTTGCCTTGCTCACATATGTAAATAAAGTGTTTCATGTAAAAAATATCATGTCCTGGGTTTTAGCATTATACCTTCCTGCTCTGAGATAGGTGTAGAGAGTCAAGGGAACCATGGTAAAACATTGAAAGGCTGTTGAATTTCGTAAGAACAAAGAGCCAGAATACAGGTTTTGTCCCCCGACCACCTAGTGACTGCTTCATGAACTAACAATGGCTCTGTCCCCTATAGCAGTGCGTTCGATAGCACCGAAGGAGTATCTAGATATCAAATCTGAACAGACAACACATCATTGCCTTCTTCCTCTGGGACCTGTTTCACTAGTTCCGTGACAGGTCCGTGACACCATACAGACATTGGGGCTGTCTAGTTTCGTAACAACACAAGTAGCTGCCCTTAGGAAAAGACAGACCCCAAACATAAGAATTAGACAAATCTACACGTCATGGACCTGTTTCACTAGTTTCGTGACATGTCTGTGACACCATACAGACATTGGGGTTGTCTAGTTTCGTAACAACACAAGTAGCTGCCCTTAGGAAAAGACAGACCCCAAACATAAGAATTAGACAAATCTACACGTCATGGACCTGTTTCACTCGTTTCGTGACAAAAGTGTTAGACAGTCATGGAAAGCGGAACCAACGGTGGAAGCAAGAACGGACAAAACGAAGACTAATGTCTAGTTCTTATTAAACCGGACACACCATCTAGATGCCATCTAATCATGTCATGAAACTAGTGAAACGGGTCCCTGGCTCCAGGCGACTGCCTTTGTGGCTTCTTCAGGCATTGCTGGGGATTGCACAGACACACACTTCTTCCTCTGGGACCTGGGACCTGTTTCAGTAGTCTCGTGACATTAGGCTTAGACAGACATCAACAGTGGCACCAACAGTGCATGCAACAGCGGAAAAAGACTAGCAAATATCAGAAAATCGGAGTGGCCAATCTTCTTCATATTTGGAACGATTATAGGTTATATGTATCCCCTACTCGTGTGAAAGTGTCATTGCTTAATTCCTACGAGAAGTGAGTGAAACTCCGCGTGTCATCGACTGCAATTTTGTGATCTGTCCGTATGGTGTCACAGACGACATCTAGACATGTCAAGAAACTACTGAAACAGGTCCCAGTTTCACTAGTTCCGTGACATGTCTGTGACACCATACAGATATTGGGGTTGTCTAGTTTCGTGACAACACAAGTAGCGGCCCTTAGGAAAAGACACACCCCAGACATAAGAATCAGACAAATCTACACATCATGGACCTGTTTCACTCGTTTCGTGACAGAAGTGTTAGACAGAAATGAAAAGCGGCACCAACAGTGCAAGCAAGAACGGACAAAACGAAGACTAATATCTAGTTCTTATGAAACCGGACACACCATCTAGATGCAATCTAGACATGTCACAAAACTAGTGAAACGGATCCCAGGCTGCAGGAGACTGCCTTTGTGGCTTCTTCAGGCATTGCTGGGGATTGCCCGGTGGTCCCGGACACACAGACAGCCACCTGCAGGCTGTAGGAGCCGGTCGCCGCATCCCCCTCACACATCCCCCCCCCCCCCTCTCCGCCACTCCCTCCCAGAGCCCAATTAGATCCCGGGCTTCCGCCGCTACAGCCTCACGCCTAGACTTGCTCAAGTCTTTGATTGTGAGAATTCATTTATAAAACTGACTGTGTCTGTTTTTTTGTGATTCACCACTCTGACTGTCAATTCATTAAATGAACAATCAGAATGAAGTTCATTATAGTATGTATCCTTCTCTGACTGGCCCATAAATCAAACACTTGTCCAGTAGTAACAGAACCTCCAGTACAGTAGAACCCCGCGTAAGCGGACACCCTTCGTTCCGAGCCAAAGCATCCGCTTACGTGGGGTGTCCGCTTACGCGAGGTTAAAATAAACATCTAATAAAGGGAACCGTTCCGAGCAAAGGTGTCCGTTAACGCGGGGTGACCGCTTACGCGGGGTGTCCGTTAGGCGGGGTTCTACTGTATATATATATATATATATATATGTCCCCTCCCCCAGTCGCTCCCTGAAACCCTACACCTTCTAATACCCCTCCCCCTCTGGTGAGGTAGGTGGAGGGGTACAGGGACTGGAGCCTGTATCACGGTGAGGAGGGGTGAGGTAGATGGAGGGATACAGGGACTGGAGCCTGTATCACAGTGAGGAGGGGTGGGGTAGGTGGAGGGGTACAGGGACTGGAGCCTGTATCACAGTGAGGAGGGGTGAGGTAGGTGGAGGGGTACAGGGACTGGAGCCAGTATCAGGGTGAGGAGGGGTGAGGTAGGTGGAGGGGTACAGGGACTGAAGCCAGTATCACAGTGAGGGGTGAGGTAGGTGGAGGGATACAGGGACTGAAGCCAGTATCACAGTGAGGAGGGGTGAGGTAGGTGGAGGGGTACAGGGACTGGAGCCTGTATCACTGTGAGGGGTGAGGTAGGTGGAGGGGTACAGGGACTGAAGCCTGTATCACGGTGAGGAGGGGTAGGTGGAGGGGTACAGGGACTGGAGCCTGTATCATGGTGAGGAGGGGTGGGGTAGGTGGAGGGGTACAGGGACTGGAGCCAGTATCACGGTGAGGAGGGGTGGGGTAGGTGGAGGGGTACAGGGACTGGAGCCAGTATCACGGTGAGGAGGGGTGGGGTAGGTGGAGGGGTACAGGGACTGGAGCCAGTATCACGGTGAGGAGGGGTGGGGTAGGTGGAGGGGTACAGGGACTGGAGCCAGTATCACGGTGAGGAGGGGTGGGGTAAGTGGAGGGGTACAGGGACTGGAGCCAGTATCACGGTGAGGAGGGGTGAGGTAGGTGGAGGGACTGGAGCCTGTATCACTGTGAGGAGGGGTGAGGTAGGTGGAGGGACTGGAGCCAGTATCCCTGTGAGGGGTGAGGTAGGTGGAGAGACTGGAGCCAGTATCACAGTGAGGGGTGAGGTAGGTGGAGGGGTACAGGGACTGGAGCCAGTATCACAGTGAGGGGTGAGGTAGGTGGAGGGACTGGAGCCAGTATCACAGTGAGGGGTGAGGGAGGTGGAGGGACTGGAGCCTGTATCACAGTGAGGGGTGAGGTAGGTGGAGGGGTACAGGGACTGGAGCCAGTATCACAGTGAGGGGTGAGGTAGGTGGAGGGACTGGAGCCAGTATCACAGTGAGGGGTGAGGTAGGTGGAGGGACTGGAGCCAGTCTACCTGACGCCTGCAGCACCAATATCTTCATCATGAGGAGCAGCAGTCGGGGGCGGGGACTGCAGAGCGCAGTGCAGGCAGGGAGCAGGGAGCACACTGGTCCGCAGAGCCTGGTGAAGCCTCTGTAGGGACCAGGAGATAGTTACCTGAGACACAGGCACCAGGAGATAGTTACCTGAGACACAGGGACCAGGAGATAGTTACCTGAGACACAGGCACCAGGAGATAGTTACCTGAGACACAGGGACCAGGAGATAGTTACCTGAGACACAGGCACCAGGAGATAGTTACCTGAGACACAGGCACCAGGAGATAGTTACCTGAGACACAGTGACCAGGAGATAGTTACATGAGACACAGGCACCAGGAGATAGTTACCTGAGACACAGGCACCAGGAGATAGTTACCTGAGACACAGGGACCAGGAGATAGTTACCTGAGACACAGGGACCAGGAGATAGTTACCTGAGACACAGGGACCAGGAGATAGTTACCTGAGACACAGGCACCAGGAGATAGTTACCTGAGACACAGGGACCAGGAGATAGTTACCTGAGACACAGGGACCAGGAGATAGTTACATGAGACACAGGGACCAGGAGATAGTTACCTGAGACACAGGCACCAGGAGATAGTTACCTGAGACACAGGGACCAGGAGATAGTTACCTGAGACACAGGGACCAGGAGATAGTTACTTGAGCCACAGGGACCAGGAGATAGTTACTTGAGCCACAGGTACCAGGAGATAGTTACCTGAGACACAGGGACCAGGAGATAGTTACCTGAGACACAGGGACCAGGAGATAGTTACCTGAGACACAGGGACCAGGAGATAGTTACCTGAGACACAGGCACCAGGAGATAGTTACCTGAGACACAGGGACCAGGAGATAGTAACCTGAGACACAGGGACCAGGAAATAGTTACCTGAGACACAGGGACAGGAGATAGTTACCTGAGACACAGGTACCAGGAGATAGTTACCTGAGACACAGGGACCAGGAGATAGTTACTTGAGCCACAGGTACCAGGAGATAGTTACCTGAGACACAGGTACCAGGAGATAGGTACCTGAGACACAGGGACCAGGAGATAGTTACTTGAGCCACAGGGACCAGGAGATAGTTACTGCCCAGATCAGACACAGGGACCAGGAGATAGTTACTGCATGGACGAGTCACAGGTACCAGGAGATAGGTAAACTGAGTGAATATGACCCTTTCTCGTCTACAATCGATGAGCAAATCCTGCTGGACTCAATGTGTATGATGGCGAACGAACACATCGTTCGTTTCAACCAGGCCAACTCGCTCGCAACGCCTCATATTGCCTCGCTTGTTTATATTAAACATTCCGAAAACCAGAAGCTATCCATCCTATACAATAAGTTGTGGGATGGCTGTCATGTCAAAGACCAGTGGTACCCCAAGTTGATCAACACAATCCTAAGGGCAGTGAGAGCATCCATTGTAAACAACCCCTGAATCCAGTAGAATTCGAGTTTTCGACAGTAAGCGAGTGGGCCGTAAGGCAAATCGTGTCCCTGTCGTTTAAACTCAATGTATGTATACGCAACATCTCGAACTGTGACCGGGCCGTAAGGCAAGTCACGTTACTTCAAAATGAACTCATCCTACCAATATGCATAGAGCGAGTGGGCCGGAAGGCAAATCGTGTCTCTGTATTATATAGACTGACTTTCAACATGATCTCACCCAAACGAGTGGGCCGTGGTAAATCGTGTCTCTGTATCACATAGACTGACTTTCAACTTGATCTCACCCAAGCGAGTGGGCCGTAAGGCAAATCGTGTCTCTGTATTATTAATCCACTGTATGTACACACAACTCAATGAACAGTTGCGGGCGGGCCGTAAGGCAAGTCGCGACTCACCGTATTGAACTCATTTTGATTAATTACTAGAATAGATAGAATTAACTCTATGCAGGTACCACCCTGAACTTAACTTTAACTGCAAGCGGGCCGTAAGGCAAGTTGCATCCACATATTTGACAGCTTGCATAGATCATTTAATTAAGATGTACACTACTGTTACAGTTCATATGTATATGGAACTTGGAGGGCCGTAAGGCAACCTGTTCTTATTCTTCTCACCTGCCTCCCTCCAGAGCGGACTAGACTCTGAGGGTTGGTTGCTGCCCTGACTGGGAAACCCCACTCGGACAGCTAACACCATTATCATTTATTATTCATTCATACTTTCTTTAGTGAAGTCATAGCTTAGGCAATGCCAGGAGCAACAAAGGGTGTTAAACTAGTTCACTACAACATAAGAAGCCTTTATGCGAACTTGTTGCAGGCTAGATTAATCTTTGAGGACACAGATATCCTTTGTTTCACTGAAAGCTGGCTACACGATAACTATAGTGATGAAATGATTAACTTTAACAACAAAACGGTATTCAGACAAGATAGGATAAACAGAATTGGCGGAGGAATTGCTTGTTTCATAACCAATGACTTCGCACCACACTCAAAGATTATCAACGAATTCTCAAAAACTTTAGATGAAGTAGAATTACTCACGATATCGGTTAATAAACCCAATTTTCGGAAACTAACTAAAATAACTGTGTACAGACCTCCTAACACCAACACTGATATTCTGATTAGCGAGCTAAATGCAATTCTGGAATCGAATCAAGTGAGAGGAAGTGAAATTTGGATAACCGGAGATTTCAACATTAATATGAATGAGAGGAACAATCCTGCAGTTCAAAAATTAACCAATCTGGCCAAAGACCACTTGCTGCGTCAGCTGATTACAGACGTAACCCATCCAAATGCGGCGGGGGGGACCTTGATTGATCTCATCTTTACGGACTGCCCGTTTATCATGAGTAGTGGCGTTGGTCTCGATAAAATTACTGATCACCTACCAGTCTTTGCGATTCGAAAAAAGGAAAAGATGCCCAAGCGATCAACTGAATTCAATGGTAGAACTTACAAGGGCTACAGTAAAGTTGAGTTAGCTGAAGCACTAAGAAGACACAGTTGGGACGACTTCTGGAGCAACTCGGACCCCAACTATCTTTGGAATGATATCATCACAAAAATAGAGGGGTACTTAAACACAAATTGTCCTATAAGAAAAATGAGATACATAAATGACAAAGATCCCTGGGTTTCCGATGAAACATACTCAGACTTCAATGAGCGACGTGAACTGCTAAAAGACTACAAGATTAATGGGACGAGAGCGTCCCTAGAAAGGGCTAAGTTGCTAAACTGTAAAATTAGGAAAGATCTGAACGAAGCGAAAAGTGCATACACCCTAGCGCAGATCGAGGCATGCAAAAGTAATCCGCAGGAATTTTGGCGTACGATAGATACCTTAATAAATGGCAAGAAGGTAATGACCAGATGCTCTCTAGTTGATGAGGTCTCAGGTGAGACGATCGAACCCAATAAAACAGCGGATTACATCAATAATTTCTTTTCAAATATCGGTGAGGAACTTTTCAATAAGATAGACAATGAATTGTTTGCAAATAATCTCGACACCCATCAGCAAGCCAATCAAGATTATCCACACTTCACCTACAAACTAGATCCCCTAGAAGTAAAAAGTTTTATAATGGAAATCTCAACCTCGAAATCGTCTGGTATCAACGACATTTCGGGTAAAGTAATGCGCGATGCGATGATTATTCTTCTAAATGAACTCGTACACTTATTCGAATGCTCACTAAATCTCGGAATCGTCCCTATAGCCTGGAAAACGGGCTTAGTGGTGCCTATTCCTAAAGGCGGTGACCAACAAAATATCACCAACTGGCGCCCCATTACACTCCTATCTTCACCCTCTAAAATATTAGAGAAAATTGTGTATAAAATCATTAATGATGAGTTGACAAACAACAAAACATTAGTTGACAAACAATTTGGCTTCCGTACGAAATTAGGAACTTCTGACGCAATTTTCGAGCTGTCCAGAGACCTATACCGAAATAGGAATGAAGGACTCGCTACAGCTCTATGTTACATTGACCTAAAGAAGGCATTTGATGCCGTGCCCCATGCCCTATTGCTCGCGAAAATAAAAAACCTCACCGTGATGCCTACGAACCTTCATAACTGGCTCCACAGTTATCTAACCCTTCGCAAACAGAGAGTCATAGTTAATAGTACCTTTTCCACATTGAATGAAGTAAAGTTTGGGGTGCCCCAAGGGTCAGTCCTGGGGCCCCTGCTTTTCATTATTTTCGTTAATGACATGTGTCAAAACATTCAAAATGTGAAATCGCTGCAATATGCCGACGACCTGGTTATCTATACGGGGCACATAAACGGGCATACAGCATACTACCGACTACAACAGGCTCTTACTGAAGTTGAACTTTGGTGCAATAGTAATGGCATGACTATGAATGCCTCTAAAACGAAAACTTGCTGGAACGCCTCATCTAATCGCTTGAAGTACCTACCTGTACTCAACCTGGATTGCTGTGGTAATAAACTGCAAGAGGTTAAATATTACAAGTACCTGGGAATTACAATCGATTGCGATCTGAAGTTCAAAAGGCACATAGCTGAAATAACTAAGAATGCTAATGCAAGAATCTTTAAACTCAAAAAGATCCGAAATCACCTCACACTTGCAGTAGCTAAACAAGTGTACACCACTATAATAAGGCCAACTGTTGAATACTGTGGGTTTATACTAGGAGGTGCAAACAAAGGTGACTTAGAGGGCTTACAACGTACTCAAAACAGAGCGCTAAAGGTCGTACAAAATGAGAAAAGACGCAGACAGAGCACTAGTAACATGCACTGTGGACTGGGAATTGATTATTTAGAAGTGCGTAGAGACGTCCAGCTACTTAAACTCATGCACAAATTATCGAAAAATCCGTCACTAATAGAAAGCTCTGTTAGGCATACTCGAAGTCACAATAAAATCAAATTCAAACACGAAAAGATTAAAAGTAATTTTTATTCGAAATCTCCAATGGAGCGTGGGATAAAAATCTGGAACACCCTGACAGACCACGAACAACACAGTACAACCACAAAGGATTTCAAACAAGCTATTAAAACTAAACTTTCTAAATACGATTGGCGTCCACTGGTTTGAAATGTCCAAAAGGTCGTGCTTGGTTGAGGTTTATGGCTCATCATTATTATCATTATCATCTATTGTATTGTTACTGTAAATTTGCTAACATTAATCGTGGACCCGGAAGGAAATCTAGATGTATCTGCTGTAGCAGTGGAAGATCTGCCTTTGAGCAGAACTGCTAACTTTCTGAATAAAAAAAAAAAAAAAATAAAAAAAAAAAAAAAAAAAAAATAGTCACAGGTGAGGGACAGTTCTAAATTATGATTTCAGTACGGATAGAAACAAATCCTAAGGATAGAGGTACATCTGTATATAGAAATACAAAAAAGAGTAGCAGGATTCAGTTAAGTACTGCACGAGAATCTCACTCTCGTGGGCCCTTAGTCCCCAAACATAGGTCTTGTCCACTCTGTTTCTATGTGCGGGAGCATCTCCAAGCGGATATTACCGGAATCTACACGTTTTATATGTGGTAGGTAATATGAGAAAACGTGGTTACTGAGCCCGTACGGGTGGCCGTTCGAGGTCATTTGATGAAAAAATACGGCCCGACGCCGCAGGCGGGAGGGCCGTATTTTTTCATCAAATGGCCGAGAACGGCACCCGTACGGGCTCAGTCACTACGTTTTCTTATTACTATACACCTTCTACTCGTTTAAAATCCGTTTTATCAACTTTCCTGGTTCTGATCCATTCCCGTATAATACCGCTGCCATTCACTACGGCCCGCGAGCAGAAAACCCCGGCACGGTCGACGCAGTGCGGTCTTTGAATTGTGTAGCAGCAGATGATGCTGGAACTTCACTTCCCGTAGGAATTAAGCAATGAAATTTTAACACAAGTTCGGTATATATATAACCTATAATCGCCCCAAATATGAAGAAGATCGGCCATATTAATCGGAAGACGTGGAGCGGACTATGAAATGTGTGGCGCCAGTGATACTCGAACTCTAGTAGCCAACGTTATTATGACGTCGACAACGCGGAGCGGCCTAACGGGAAGCGGTCGGACTTGTGGATAGCGGCCACCCCTCAATACATCGTGTTGCTGTAAAATGGACTATTCCAAACGGCTCGTCAGCAACACAACCAAAGAACTCTGTGAGGTTGAGACATGTTACAAACTCCCAGTAACGCTTACAAGTACATATTAACCAAATATCTAGGTAACTAACATCGGGCGTTCACCTAATACAGATAAATATGAGAAATCAATCGATATCACCTAAGTGGTGGCCACCCCTCAAAATAGTGTTCCTGTTCCTGTACTATGGCTCGCTAGCGGTAAAAACTCGGCAAGATCGACGTGGGAAATGTGTAGCAACAGATGACGCTGTAACTTCACCTCCCGTAGGAATTAAGCAATGAAATTTTCACGCGAGTATGGTATATATATAACCAATAATCGTCACAAATATGAAGAAGATTTGCTGCTTCAATCTGAAGATATCGGCATTTGGACTTCGTTATAACAAACGCCTGCTCTGGTGGCCAGTGTAACCCTACCGCTAGCGGGAAAACGCGGCAACGGTCGACGTGGTGCCGACTATGAAATGTATGACACAGGACGACCTGGAACTCTGGTAGTCAACATAATTATGACGTCGACAATGCAGAGCGGCGGAACGGGAGGCGATCGGACTTGTTGATATCGATCAGTCTCACGGATTTGAGCCATTTAAACGGTTTTACGTGAATTTCACACGATATTTGGACAGTACGCATTCCCAATTGTTACGGGTAGGTCTTAGAATGTCTTTCAAGTTATGAATGGGAGAGAACGACCATTTAGTTTGTTTGTTTTTGACACGGACACTGCTCTCGCCGTATCGCGATATTTTACGTTAGCGGGCCGTAGTGTCTGTAGCGGCGGGACGTACGTTTTGCAATGCTTAAGCCTATGGGAATCCATACGTCCTACTACTCAGCGGGCCCGAACAGAATTTATACTATATGCCTAGCAGCGGTTAGTAACCAATAGACGTTCGCCTATAGGTGTATAGTAATAAAACAAATACAGGCTGGCTTCAGGTGTGCGTCAAAGATACTTGGTAAAATTGTCAATATGATAACCCCTATAACAAGTCGGGATATAGGCACAACTAGTTACCAATTTCACAAATACTGTTTCCATTATGTGTACATATGTTGCATGGTCACTGTACTATGAGGAATAATATGATTGGATTAACTAAATGTCTGGGAATACATTGAAACCCAGCACTTGTGCTGAATATATCACAGCCTAAATAAACGTTTTAAAAAAAAGGTCAATATGATAACCCCTCTGCCTGCAGAATGGGGATGGTCTAGTTGACAATTATACCGCTTATTCTTGACTTACACCACAGTTGCCCAGTTTCCGTATAGTACTCGAAATATCGATCTTTTTGGTGGATTTTCTATGGATTTCCACCGTTAGTCAGTTTCCGATGATACCTTTGGAAATAGCCACCCTGGGCCAGCCCTGTCTCTGTAGGTTAGTGACGAGGATGAAGGACTCCATACAGACGACATTTCTTTCTTGTCCGGTCTCAATGGATCGGAAAGCTTGCCGGTTGAGATACGGAGTTTCTTTTGTGTTGGCTGTCAGGGGGGTGGTTTTAACATGCAGACAGGCGGCCCGGCTGTGTGTTGAGTTAGAGCCGGGCTCTTTTAAGATAGGCTGCAAACACTTCTGAGACCTGAGATAAACAGTCACCTCCTCCACAGACAAACTTCCTTTTGCTGCATATTTAGTAGAAACCGAACGAGAGTTAGACTTGACAATGTTTATGCCACGACGGGAAGGTCGCGTATTACTACACGAGGCGTAGCCGAGTGTAGTGAGTAGCAGACCTGACCAGAGTTATCCTACCTCGTCTATGCTTTTGTATTACTAAAAGATAAATATTGAGTCAATGACCAACAGAACCTTTTTTCATAGTAGCTGACATCCTGCTCTCTGATTGGTCAATATTGTTATTACTCTAGTGGCATAAAAAACACTTTATGTCACGGCCTGCCACATTAAATTTCCCTATGTTAAGTCTATGGTGGCTTTTTATTAGGGGTAGGATAATTCTCCAGACCACAGCTCTCTCGCCTCACTTAAATGATGTAAGTGTTTTAGTTTGGTGAAAATTCTCTCATTCATGGACTGTGTCGGCTCCTCCCCATGGGAGTGTGGCTGGTCATAGTTTCCACTTAAGAAAAAAATAATTATTTTTTTTAGATGTAAGTAATATAGTTTGATTACGTTATAACAATGTTCAAGGGACTGGAGGAATTGCTTCGTTGTAACCGAGGTTTATTTATTATTAGGCCACTCAAGAAAAACTTGTTTCTCATCACCAAGCCATGAAAAATATGACGAAGGCGCTTCTTTTTTTTCTGGCTGGATCAAAGATGGCTTTTGAAGTGTCATAAGATACAGACATACAGTAAAACCCTGCATAAGCAGACACTTTACATTGGGAACTTGTATCAAACACCCATGAGATATTTAGGGAAAATATCCAATGGGGGATTATGTCACAAAGGTTAGCACATTAGTCAATGTGAAGGGTGAGATAAATTCAGAAACCTATTCAAGTTTACGGTCAGAGCTCGATCCCATCTCATTTGAATCGCTATGTAATTCACGTGGCTTAGCCTTGTGAATTACTACGCGATTCAAACGAGATGGGATACAAGTTTTGAACCTAAACTTTCTTAGGTTTCCTCTTTATTGTATATACTGCTAGGGTGCAGTATAGATAATGTTCAGGCGCACTGTGCCTGTAGCGTACTTCGTACATAAAATGTTTTTTTATCCATGATATCTAGGTATTTTCATTATATTCTCGGCATTTTGTCCCTCCGCTTTCGTCGCCAGGACATATTTTATGGGACAAAAGACCTCGAACGGTCATCCATACGGGCTCATTCACTACGTTTTCTCTTAATACAGAATTATGCCTTAAAACATTAAAGAAAGTAATCCAACAGCTGTGGGTGTGAGCAGCAGTGGCTCCACACACCTTGAGTATGCAATTCACATCTGTCAAGACTTTATATCACCTTTAACATAGAGATATACAACAAAACACTGGTAAAATCAAAATGAAACTAGGGGGTTGAGATTCATAAGTAATTCAATTCGCTCGAAATTCTTACTTTACTGAGAAAAAATGGCTATTCGCTCAGTAAACAATAATTTGTTGGACATGAGTTTAGGGTAGAAACAAATTGTTATCACATATTTTTCTTTGCTGAAAGAATCCATAGAAAGTCAATAGGCCCAGGCAAATTACTTTGTTGTAAGTGAGTGTTTGTTATAACAGAGGTATACTGTATTGATGTAGGTGCAAAGGCATTGAGGCAGAACACTTATACTAATACAGTAGGTTGCCCACAGAGGATTACAAGCCCAGACCTTGGACCCATAACACACCAATGTTATATCCCCATAACGCGTTGGACGGTGTCCAGTCAAACCCAGACTGGACAAAAACACGCTCACAGCCGGTGTCACGTCAAAAACTGTCACCTGCGAAATAGTGTCCACTTCCGGCGGAAGTACAGATCTGCGCATGTGCAGCGGGCCAGTCACACTCAGTCTATGCTTGAAGAGTGATGAGAGAGCCCACAGTGTTTCCCAGCTATCATTTATTTTGTACTTTCTTCAAATAATGTAAAAAATGTGTTTCATTCATTATGACGCAAAGCCATAGGTTTTTCCAGGCGACCATATGTGTCAGTAAAGATAGGAAGTTCACCATCACGCAGGCGCAAGAAAAGGCTGTATCTCACTCCTGGTATCTTTGTCCCATAGACTTAACATTGGGAACCTGCCCTCCATACTCCTGCAGTATTGCAGTCCATTCTCCATGGTCTATATCATGTGCGTTGTCTGTTCTATTAGTGTATACAGGGGTGAGATGAATACAGAAAGAAAACTCGTTTTAGTCAAAGTCAATGTTCTCGAACTCATTTGAACGCTACGTGATAGTCATTCGGCTATCGCCTCATTCACATCACTCCACATCAAACTCCTGGACAACGGCGACTTTGACCAAAACTTGTTGGTTTCTTCTTTAGTACCTTTTCGCAGGGTACACCTTTTCGCAGGGTACACTTTTTCACAGGGTGCACTTTTTCACAGGGTACACTTTTTCACAGGGTGCACCTTTTCACAGGTCACCGGCCTAGATAAGCAGTCCCTGGTCACTCTCCATATATGTGCCAACACTGAGACCATAATCAACTCACTGTGAAGCTACAGCCTGGCACAGTGCTGGGTAAGATAGATCGATATAATATCGGTGCTAACTGCATTGAATCCTGCCCTGTGTACAGTGTACTGTCCACACCAGTCGTTATCTACCAGCTGGACCTTTGTGATTCAATATGAGACTATAGTTTGAATATGGGAGGGATAGGATGTGTGGAACTTTGTGATTTGATACAAGATTATGGTTTGAATATGGGATAGATGGGATGTGTCAAGATTTGTGATTTTATACTGGACTATAGTTTGAATATAGGAGGGATAGGATGTGTGGAACTTTGTGATTTTATACTGGACTATAGTTTGAATATAGGAGGGATAGGATGTGTGGAACTTTGTGATTTGATACAAGATTATGGTTTGAATATGGGATAGATGGGATGTGTCAAGATTTGTGATTTTATACTGGACTATAGTTTGAATATAGGAGGGATAGGATGTGTGGAACTTTGTGATTTTATACTGGACTATAGTTTGAATATAGGAGGGATAGGATGTGTGGAACTTTGTGATTTGATACAAGATTATGGTTTGAATATGGGATAGATGGGATGTGTCAAGATTTGTGATTTTATACTGGACTATAGTTTGAATATAGGAGGGATAGGATGTGTGGAACTTTGTGATTTTATACTGGACTATAGTTTGAATATAGGAGGGATAGGATGTGTGGAACTTTGTGATTTGATACAAGATATGGTTTGAATATGGGATAGATGGGATGTGTGGAACTTTGTGATTTGATACAAGATTATGGTTTGAATATGGGAGGGATAGGATGTGTGAAGCTTGTACCAAGGGTGAGAAAATATCTGGTATTTTAACAATTATGCTGAACTACATGTATTTTAGAAGTAACTGAATAGCTCTGACATCCTCTCCAATGTCATTCACAAATATGATCTGTCAATATGTTTAGAGACAGAGTATAGGGCACAGAGTGATTGCTAGTTCTGCCATCATCTGTCAGGATATTGTAGTTGGGGGCAACCACTGTTATCAGTTGTTATAATCTTTAGATAATATTGTGACGAGGCTAAAATTTCTTCATGGCAAGCCCCCAAAAAATATTTCTGACAAAGTCAATTGATAGTTAGTCTCGTCACCTGGTGTTTTGGATGGCGTTAGTGGGCAAGATGGCTACACCCATAGCTCAATAACTATGTGCCCTATAGGAGCTGGTAACCTGTGATACGTTCCATGTGTTCAGAGACAGAGTATAGGGGCTGATAACCGGTGATATGTTCAACATGTTCTGAGACAGAGTATAGGGGCTGGTAGCCTGTGATATGTTCAATGTGTTCTGAGACAGAGTATAGGGGTTGGTAACCTGTGATATGTTCAATATGTTCTGAGACAGAGTATAGGGGCTGATATGTCAGAGGGCACCAAACAGAGACTCTACATCAATCTGTGTGCAGGGCGGCTGTGCTGGGAGAGTGTTAGAGGTCATGACCCCATGTCTGGGGTGAGGCGGTGTCTGTGTTGAGACTGGGAGTACATGATGCTGGGGATCTCCTAATCTCTCCACACAGCCGTGTCGAGCGCTCAGCTCAGGGGCTGTTTGTGTGACTGCTGTAAAGCCGGGCCCCCACCTATGCCGATGGTCTACGACATACTTCCCGATGGCTACGATTTGAAATACACAAATCGTGGCCTATCGGGTGGTCTCCGATAGCTCCAAATCGTAGACATGGTTTGAAATCGGAGAGCTATGAATCATACTCGCTGACCACGATAATTTCCCTATAAGCTACGATACCCTACGACAGGCTACAAAGTTTCCAACATGTTGGAAGTTATCGGGACCTCGGGGCTTAAGCATTAAGCCGGGCCCCCACCTACCACGATTCTGGTCCCGATTGGCCTTACGACGGCCTTCCCGACACCATACCGATTCTATCGGGAGGTCAGCCAAAATCGTGATAGGTGGAACAGGTTTCTGCGATTCTGTCTACGACAGCTCACGATAGGCTGCAATAGAAACGCCAATCGTAGAGGCCCCGATAACTTCCAACATGTTGGAAATTGCGTAGACTGTCGTAGCCTATTGGAGGTGATTTAACAGGAAAATATCTCTTGTGGATGACATAATTGGCAGAAAATTATGAAATTCTGGAAATAGGTAGGGCGCATATAGATGTATAATCGATGTAAATATGATATTATTTGATGAAGTCTAAGTGTCTGAAAATGACATATCGAAATTATTATTCTACCACAGTTATATTGTTCAATTTGATTGTTTTAGTGTTTGAAAATAATATCATAATATATTTTGAATAGCTGTAGAAAATTATTCGGATTCATTCAATGTTTCCAAAGTTATAGTATATATCAATATTAAAATCATGCTTGAGATCTACAGTGAATCACTGATTGAATCGGAAGCCAATCGTGACCATGGTTTATGTTTTTGGTCCTCCCAAGGCGTTTCTACACTCTACGATTTCAATATTTGAAACTATCGGGGACCTCCCGATAGGTCACGCTTTGCGCATTTCAAATCGTAGCTATCGGGAAGTACATGTATGTCGTAGACCATTGTGGTAGGTGGGGGCCCGGCTTAAGATGTTTTGATGATAAGACTAACCTAAACCTCTTACAATGTGTTGTATACAAATACGTTCATTTACAAAATAGCTTCTGTTTTGTTATACAACACTGAGTGGGAAAAAATCGTCCACGATGTTGTTGGAGTTATCGTATCGTTCAGCACCAGAAATGAACGAACTTTATTATTTTTTTTTTTTTTTTTATTTAGACATGCATTCGATACATGATCGTTCTTCCATACAAGATGTGTATAGTATATCAAGAAGAACAAGTGTGAAATCCTCGGTAACATGACGGGTATCTGAAAAATCAGTTGCAATAATGGTAGGTAACATACAGTTTGCCAAACATACAATACTTATACTAATTTACAATCAGGTAATTATATAGAACGTCCTGACCATGCTGTACAATTCACAGAACGAGATGGTAATTTACGGTTTGTACGGACCGAGGCGTTTATGCCAAGTTCCATACAAACGGTAAATTATCATCGAGTTCTGTGACTTGTACAAGCATGGTTGGACGTTATATATTTACTATATACCCAAATTCTTTAAAAAAAAATCAATTTCATTTGGCTTAACAACCAATTTCTTAATAAACGTGTATGGCAAGGTGGTCCGTATTTTAGTGTACGGACCAGTGGTCCGTACAGTTTTTTTACGTCATATGCCGAAACTGCGTATTTACAGTATATACGGCATGGGTATATAGTAAACGGTGCGTATTTACAGTATATACGGCATGGGTATATAGTAAACGGTGCGTATTTACAGCATATACGGCATGGGTATATAGTAAACGGTGCGTATTTACAGTATATACGGCATGGGTATATAGTAAACGGTGCGTATTTACAGTATATACGGCATGGGTATATAGTAAACGGTGCGTATTTACAGTATATACGGCATGGGTATATAGTAAACGGTGCGTATTTACAGTATATACGGCATGGGTATATAGTAATTGTACATTAAGTGTTTTCAGTTCTACGATAGCACCTGCATTCGCCAAGTGAAACCAGCCAGTTAGGGATGCACTTAATAACATTCATTATTACCTACTATATCTAAAACGTTAGAATTTCGTCGAATCCGCTTGAAGTTGTAATTATTAATAATATTAGTCCAGTTTTTACATGACCATTCGAATACCAGGTATCACTAAAACATTACAAACCAACTTGTAGATATTTTCTGATTTCTTTTAAGGCTTCCTGTCGAAAGGCCCTTTCCATGTTACACTGTGTAGATTCTGTGATTGTCTAGACAGCCTTTTCCATAATTGTAGTCCAACATAAATAGAAGACTTGTTACTGTTATTCAACAGTCCCCTGGAACCAAGACGTACTTTTTTGTTTGTAATGCACCCAGTTGAACTCGCTACTTATTGGTCATACGTACAGTCTCCTCACTGGTAGAATGTATGTATTCCACACCACTAGTAATATACGGATACGTCTTTACTGTCAACGAAGCGGTTCCTGTTCGAGGTCAATTGTCGATGTAATACTGCCTGACGCCATAGGCAGAAGGCAGTATGAAATCAATGACTGACCGAGAACGAGAATCGTTTCGTGTACAGATAGGATGTTTACTTATCATCATTTACCTCGAATTGATAAAAACAAAACCGCTATTAAATGACTTATCAGGTCGCAGTCACAGCGGGCACGAACATAATTATTACTGCACCCCTATCAGCGAGCAGTATTTGAGAGACATTCGCACATAGGTATATAATATTATCCTACCCCTAATATGAAATCCCAAAGGCTTCACATTGAGTTTCCGTATGCCACGCCCACTGGCATACGGAGTTTTATATGCCACTAGTGGCAAACAGAATTGTTATCACGCAATATTCCAAAATCGAGGAGACAGAGTAGGATAAGATCAAAACCTGGAGTTTTGTCTCCGGTCTTCATTCGGCTTCGCCTCATAAAGTCACTATGCCAAACTCCAGTCGTGGCATACGGTGGCCAAGATTAAAACTCATCCAGTTTTTTGATGATATCATTATTAAGCGTGGACCACGCGCTCAGATACGCTGCACAGATTAGGACTAGGTAATATATCAAAACATGGTCGTGACGCCAATACGGCGATACCTATTGGAGGTGTTGATGATAAATCGTTCTGAACGAGTTCGACTCCGAGATACTTATTCGAGGTCAGAAATAGATCAGAAATATTCCTCTGCCTTCGGCCTCAGCATACACAGCATATATCTGTTTGAAAACTATACCATATTTTTTTATGTGCGAAGAGACTAAGCCTGTTTCCATATATTATCTCACCCCTGGAATAAATGTCTGGTAATTTCCCCCCATTAACTCGTATCCAACGCCCATTGAGTATTTAGAAAAGATACTGAATGGGGGATTTTGTTAGCCTATTAGTCAATGTGAAGGATGAGATAAATCCAGAAACCTATTCAAGTTTATGGTCAGAGCTCGATCCATAAACTTATATAGGTTTCCTCTTTATGATTTCGATGGCTTATAACACAATATGACCTACGTTCCCATGGTGGTTTATACTTTAACTAGCGACTTCGTCGATTCCTATTTGGCTACAACCACCCTTCCCCATACGATTTCTAACTCCCCTTGGGCCCCCTTGTGGGTGAACGGGAAACCATCGTAAATCGTGGTTATCATTTCGTATGACACAGGTGCTTGAGCTGATCATCGGCGATCAGAACTCTATGGATTGACACCAGCGAAAGGGCGAGATCTCATCAAGGAAACTCACTCTCGAGGCCCTTCATTCTCTATGCCTGGGTTTGGTTCACTATGTCTCTATGTGCGGGAGCAACTTCAAGCGGATCCGACGAAATTCTAACGTTTTATATGTGGTAGGTAACTATACACAACGCTAATTAAGTGCAATACTTTCCATTCAATCGATAAAATCAATAAGTGAAATACCAGTGGCATGATAAGGGGCGATAAACCCAGCAGTGTAGGATTTCTATCGGCTGGAATCCCGGCAACCATTTCTCTCCTGTGACTACAACAAGTCAGTCGGTGAAATCGCTGTCAGTGGCAAAGGACCCCAGTTTCTTCTGTGCCTCCCGATCGAGTTCCGGAATCCTGACCAGGTTCATCGTAGACAAAATCTACCCGGATTGACTCCACCAGAGGTGTATTTTATCAGCCGGTGGTGCCAGATTTCACATTTATCGGGGTTGAAATCAGCCGCAGTGTCTCTGCTTTGCTCGTCTCCATTTACGGATATTTTTTTCAGAAAAAGGGTCATAAAATCGGTCAGTGGTTACTGATAGATTTATCACTGCCATATTTCAACCGATGGAAATCCTACTATAAGGAGACGTTACTCTGACAGAATATGGACTCGCAGAAGCAGATATAAACGTTAACAACGGAATATTGCCTCACAGAACCAGATATAAACGTTTATAACGGAACATTACCTCGCAGAACCAAATATAAACGTTGATAACGGAATATTGCCTCGCAGAACCAAATATAAACGTTGATACATAATATTGCCTCGCAAAACCAGATATAAACGTTGATAACGGAATATTGCCTCGCAGAAGCAGATATAACCATTAATAACGGAATATTGCAGAACCAGATACAAACTTTGACAACACAGCCGGTGTGACTGAAGTTGCCGCCGACCGAATTCCGAGCTGACTAAACAGAGACTGTATTGATATTTTCAGTCCAAGGCCGCTCCACCCGCCGCCTTCACTGACAGGTATGGTACGCACTGACAGCTTTTACTCACAGTCCTCACTGGCTGCCATAGTGCACTTTGTGTATGTGTACACCTAGTAGCACACACATATATTTGTACATATATATATTATCTTTTTCATTTATATAGAGAGAGAGGAGAGGAGAGAGAGAGGAAAGACAGGGGAGAGAGAGAGGAGAGAGAGAGAGGAGGGAGAAGGGAGTGAGGAGAGAGAGAAAGGAGAGAGAGGGGGAGAGAGAGGAGAGAGAGAGAGGGAGATAGAAGAGTGAGAGGGGCGAGAGATGGAGAGGGAAGAGGGAGGGATAGTGAGAAGAGAGAGATGGGAGAGAGAGAGAGAGAGGAGAGAGAGGGGAGAGAGAGGGGAGAGAGAGAGAGAGAGAGAGGAGAGAGAGGGGAGAGAGAGAGGGAGAGGGGAGAAAGAAAAAAAGAGGGGAAAAAGAGAGAGACAGTAGAACTTCGATAAAGTCAGAGAAATTTCTGGAATCGCCAACACGAAATGGCGTGTATGTGAGCTATTATTTCATATTTCCCTTGAGTATTGCTTCTAATACACTAAATTATTGGTGGGAGATATTACTATGAAAAAATATTTCAGATATATTCTATTTTGTATTGGCGGTTCCAGAGATCGCCGCCTTGACTTGCTCGGTTTATTCCCGGCATGAGGGAAACCCCATCTAAGGGAACCCTGTGTGTGGATTCACCCTGTGCAAGGGGTTACTTTTGCTCAAAAACGTTCCCTTTATTAGATGTTCAATTCCATATTCCTTATATACCAGTGCATGTACTTTTATCCATTACGCAACTCCCCATATCATATATATATATATATATACATACACAATATTAACGGGTATCATACACACGCGGCCGTAATCCCCGAGGACTAGAATCGTAGTAATATCCGAGCAAAAACGAGGATATTACGTAAAGTCTAGTCCATAAAGTCTAGTCTGAAGACAGTCAGCCTGTTTTTGTGTTATTATATATCTAAAAATAGCGTAAGTATGCCTAGTCACGTGATGGCATACCCCGTACGTCACACTGTGACGTACGTCCAAAAATACAACATAGCTGGCGGTATACGGAGTTGATACGGCCACAGGTGTATAATATCATTAGATACCTGCATGAATGTTTCACACTTTAGCATCAGCTGTACAAATTTCATTCTGCACACTATGCCCGAACTATTAGTTCCTGCAGTCCGTACCACGTGACTTTTTTTAAAATGGCGTTTTTAATGATTCCAGGTATATGATAATAAAGAGACATAGTGAGTGTGTCTGAATTACATCTGTTCCTCGTTTTTCTTGGTCGGACATATTCAGCTCGTTCTATAAACTCGGTGAATAATCCTGACACACAACATCACGCGGAACGGATTCCATTCAGCCACACTAACCAAGTCTTCCTATAGTACATATCACACCACACATTGTATCTTTCCGCGTCTGTCACCTTGTCACGTGATCTGCTATTCAGCACAGCCCACGCTCTCCAGACACAGGCTTTGTTGTCGGTACAGAGCTGACTCAACAGCCCACTCGTGGCCTCGTATCTGACCACATGGCTCGTCACATATATGTATAATCTAGTCGAGGCTAATCGCTGACCGACCCAGGGCCAGGTTGAGCCAGTTTGCTGACTCCCTTCTGACGTGGGCTTTCAGTTATGTACTAATGACCATTTCCTCACACCCACACATCCCGCATATATCTTGTATCATGAAGTGGATGGTTCTTGTATCATATATGATCCAATTATAGACAGATAAGACAAGCTTATCTAGAGGTTATCATATGATACCAATGTGTATTCACATAATGTCTCTTTCATAGAACACATAGCACACAGAGTGATTGCTAGTTAGTCAATTATCTGCCAGGGCACTATGTATTTACATAATGTCTGTTTTATAGATCATATAGGGCAGAGTGATTGCTAGTTAGTCAATTATCAGTTAGGGCACTATGTATTCATATAATGTCCGTTTCATAGATCATATAGGGCAGAGTGATTGCTAGTTAGTCAATTATCAGTTAGGGCACTATGTATTCACATAATGTCTGTTTCATTGATCACATAGGGCACAGAGTGATTGCTAGTTAGTCAATTATCTGCCAGGGCACTATGTATTTACATGATGTCCGTTTCATAGATCATATAGGGCAGAGTGATTGCTAGTTAGTCAATTATCAGTTAGGGCACTATGTATTCATATAATGTCCGTTTCATAGATCATATAGGGCAGAGTGATTGCTAGTTAGTCAATTATCAGTTAGGGCACTATGTATTCACATAATGTCTGTTTCATAGATCATATAGCACACAGAGTGATTGCTAGTTAGTCAATTATCAGTTAGGGCACTATGTATTCATATAATGTCCGTTTCATAGATCATATAGCACACAGAGTGATTGCTAGTTAGCCAAGTATCTGCCAGGGGATTGTAGTAGAGCACCGCCGTAGTCGGGGACGATCACTATTATCTGCTGTGATAATCTATAGATAAGCGTGAGACGAGGCGAAAATCCCTCTATATTAATCTAAAAACATATTTGTTTATCAAATACATTTTTTTTAAATAGTTTAATTGCCCTGGATAAGATAAGGTATGCCTGTTTACAATCTGTAACCAGCTTCGTCGTACTTACATGACTAGTATAGTATATGACGTTAACCTAACTGACTAGATGATTATAGAGACTACATGAGTACAAAGTACATAATCATTTACAAGATGGTTCAATATGATAAAATTAGGTCATTATGACAGCCTGAGTATAGCCATTAATGATCTCAGAGGCTTCTCTCAAGGTGAGGAGATCAGAAAAACACACCATTAAACTCTCTTTTTGGCAAAGCTAGAATAATATCATAAGAAAATAAGCACATGTGAGTAGAAAAGTACAAAAATGAAGAGTAGGTACAAGTTTCACCCTCCACGAGATTCTCACTCTCGTGGGTCTTCAGTCTCCAAGCTTAAGTCCAGTTCACTGTGTCTCTATGTGCGGGAACAACTCCAAGCAGATCCGACCAGAATCATGGTATTTTAGATATGGTAGGTAATAAGTGTTGACGGCTATTTTCTAGAATTGTTTTTTTCTTTGTATTTGAATTTGGAATAGTTAATAGCGATATATTCGGGTGGAGTTCAGGTGGACATGTTCAGTTTTTAGGACGGAGGTTTCAAACAATCTAGCGTTCATTGATAACTGGTCCCGCCACCTGGTGTTTTATTGGGCGTCGGGGGGGCATGATGGCTGCCTCCATAGCACAATAGCTATGTGCCCTATATCTCGACCAACTTCTTTGATTGATTAATGCTAAAGAGCGAGAGGCCCCAATCTACAATCTTCTCACATTTCTTACTGGTCCACACCATTACACTCTCCTAGCAGATTCCTCGTGGCCCTTGAGCTCATTGACAGTCTGATAACTCTGCTGGGAGAGTGACATTGAGATCTCGTTTGTCGAAGTAAAGCCGATTAAAAGTCCGAAATACATTTTGAGTACCACTCTCATCCATTGGAAGTGAAAGTAGCATTAGAATTAGAAATGAATCTCTCTGAACAGCTAGGCTATAGTATCTGGATAGGCCCTATTGAGGTATCCCATAATTCAGTCTGTTTACAAGTTCCGGTGTTCGCTGGTTGCCGAAATTGTATGATGATAGACCCTTGAACCATAACCCACAATTATTGCAGTTTAACAGTTTTTATAAATATTCAAATTTGAAATCCGATGTCAGAAATGGAAATTCCAGCTATTTTTACATATAATAATAGTAATAATAGGGAGTTTAGTAACCTCTGGAGGGTCAGTAAGTATAAGAATAATGTGCACAGGTGTATAATAAATACGATATGGGGAACAGAGGTCAGCAAGTATAAGAACAATGTGTACAGGTGTATAATGAATACGATATAGGGAGCAGAGGTCAATAAGAATAAGAACAATGTGTACAGGTGTATACTAAAACGAATGTGTTTTTATAATATGGCTCTTAACCCACACTCCACTGAGCTGACAGACAAAAATAATATCCTTTGTTGGCCGAGGTTTGTCTTCCCGCGATCCCTCTTCAAGTCATCCCTCTGGACAGAAGAGAGTGTGTGGGTGTTGTGAGGTAAATAAAGGAAAAGGACACTTCTGTTAAAAGCTTGACAAAAAACAACTCCTTCTTTCCTATTTTTAATTCTTTTTTTGTACAGGACACTGTGTCAGAAGCGTTCTTAGAGAGAGGAGCTTGGTTGTTGTTTTTTTTCTCAGATACAGAGGAGTACACGGGGAGAGGTTCGTTGGAGGCGTTTGTTTGCTGTCTGCAGTCTGTCTGTTTGTCCCTCCCACACGCATGCGTCAAAAGTGGCCCGGATCACGTGACAGATTCTCAAGGTCGTGACCTTGGAGAGGAAACACGAACATGTGTGACCGGCCAGAGACCGACCTGAATTCAATATCAGTCTTGGTGGGTGTAGGGTTTTCTGACAATTTTAAGGTATTCTGTTTCCTTCTTGCTCCCTTAAAATATTTATATTGGGTTTTATGGATCTCAATCAACATACTCTGGTGTAGTAGGATGAAATGCCAAGTGAATCTGCGAATACTGTTCTGTTGACAGGAATTTGCACCATTTTGAACTGGAAACCAGAACTAAAGGGAAATGACCTTTTATGGCTTTGAGGAGTGTAAAAACCTTTTACTCAATTTGGCCTGAAAATTAAAACCCATGTCAGTTTCCTGAAAGTTTAAGACAATGATCTCCAATTGTTGTGGAACACATATTTAACTTAGAAATCGGGGGTCACCGTGCTAGTTTTATTTCATTTATAGAGCAATATTATGATAATTTTATATTAGAATTAATAGAAATTCTAAAAGTTATTTTTTGTAAAACCCATGTCATTTTCCTCAAACTTTCCCAGAATATAGAACATGTATAGTACTACTTATTAAGGTATTAAAAACCATAGGCCATCGTCCTTGTCTTTTTTTTTAAATTGAAGAAAACCATTTCAGGTAAATGTAAATTGGCCTATTCTACCTATTAAGATTTGATAAACTGGACAACATGTTGAACTTACTCATGTAGAATTAGAATGAATCCCAAGAAACCAGTTTTGACTAATAATTGACATTATTCAAAAATCACTAGGTGGCGCCACTGTATATTGTAGGATATGCTTTTTACATAAATTCCA
Organism: Alentia gelatinosa; assembly: GCA_950022655.1. NCBI lineage: Eukaryota > Metazoa > Annelida > Polychaeta > Phyllodocida > Polynoidae > Alentia > Alentia gelatinosa. The sequence goes on along the minus strand of OX465581.1, from coordinate 2,476,156 downwards.
GACAGTTTCTAGGGAAGATGGGGTTATTCATGCTATTCCCCAGTAAAACTCTACTTATTACAGTTGGTTAGAACTGGATAAATGCGTATAGTTATGAAAAAGCGTTAGAGGATTTTGGTGCAAGAATTCTTCTCCGTAGAGCATTATTGAGAGTACAGAATACGACTTAGAGAGTGTGAGATCTTATGAGAGGGGTGCACCGTGAGAACATTGTACAGAATACCACTTAGAGAGTGTGACATCTTATGAGAGGGGTGCGTAGTGAGAACCTTGTACAGAATACCACTTAGAGAGTGTGAGATCTTATGAGAGGGGTGCGTAGTGAGAACCGTGTACAGAATACCACTTAGAGAGTGTGAGATCTTATGAGAGGGGTGCGTAGTGAGAACCTTGTACAGAATACGACTTAGAGAGTGTGAGATCTTATGAGAGGGGTGCACCGTGAGAACATTGTACAGAATACGACTTAGAGAGTGTGAGATCTTATGAGAGGGGCGCAGCAGATATCGTATTTATCTTTAGCAAAACTTTTATTGAGTTCATTCACTTTACAGAGTTTTCTTGTTGTAAATCTTCGCGTATTTTTCATGGCTATAACCTATTGTTAGATGCTTATTTGGCACAGAGTTGGTCTTTCTCCCTTTGTTCTTGTTGTTATTTTGTTTTTATAGCTTCACCTGAACTTAAGCTGGCTTATCTAGTGCCTAACTGACTGGGTTCCGTCCATTTTGAACAGAAATGAATCATAGGTAGAAGAAGAAGTATAAACCTTCAAAAAAGAACTTCCGTTTTGAGTTTTTCAGGATCCGAGAATATCTCCTGGCAATTCACTCTTTACACACAGCTAAGTGGGATTCACACGGTGAGATTCATGTACCTCACAGGGTGTTCGTCTGAGAAAAATCCTGCTGAGATTCATGTACCTCACAGGGTGTGTGTCTGAGACAAATCCTGCTGAGATTCATGTGCCTCACAGGGTGTTTTTCTGAGACAAATCCTGCTAAGATTCATGTACCTCACAGGGTGTTTGTCTGAGACAAATCCTGCTGAGATTCTGTACCTCACAGGGTGTTTGTCTGAGACACATCCTACTGAGATTCATGTACCTCACGGGTGTTTGTCTGAGACAAATCCTGCTGAGCTTCTGTACCTCACAGGGTGTTTGTCTGAGACAAATCCTGCTGGGATTCATGTACCTCACACAGTGTTTGTCTGAGACAAATCCTGCTGAGATTCATGTACCTCACAGGGTGTTAGTCTGAGACAAATCCTGCTGAGCTTCTGTACCTCACAGGGTGTTTGTCTGAGACAAATCCTGCTGGGATTCATGTACCTCACACAGTGTTTGTCTGAGACAAATCCTGCTCAGATTCATGTACCTCACAGGGTGTTTGTCTGAGACAAATCCTGCTGAGATTCATGTACCTCACAGGGTGTTTGTCTGAGACAAATCCTGCGGAGATTCATGTGCCTCACAGGGTGTTTGTCTGAGACAAATCCTGCGGAGATTCATTTTCCTTACAGGGTGTTTGTCTGAGACAAATCCTGCTGAGATTCATGTACCTCACAGGGTGTTTGAGATAAATCCTGCTGAGATTCATGTACCTCACAGGGTGTTTGTCTGAGACAAGTCCTGCTGAGATTCATGTACCTCACAAGGTGTTAGTCTGAGACAATTCCTGCTGAGATTCAATGAAACCTCACAGGGTGTTTGTCTGAGACAAATCCTGCTGAGATTCTGTACCCTGTAAAATGTGGTTCAAAAGTCTCTACATGTGAATCCCACTTTAGACTAGGGGAAAGGTGTGAAGTACACTCGTCTCAGGTACATTATTCTCTATGTGTGAATCTCACTTAAAGGTGTGAAGTACACCCGTCTCAGGTACATTATTCTCTATGTGTGAACCCTGCTTTAGACAAGGGGAAAGGTGTGAAGTACACCCGTCTCAGGTACATTAGTCTCTATGTGTGAATCCCACTTGAGACTAGGGGAAAGGTGTGAAGTACACCAGTCTCAGGTACATTAGTCTCTACGTGTGAATCCCGCTTTTGGTCTGACTCTATGTGGGGCTGAAACTCGAAGTAGATCTGACCAAAAACAGCTTTCTTTGTGTGGTAGGTAACCGTGGTTGAAAAGGAGAATAAAAGCGCTGTTTTTTATTGGATCAATATCACTGTACACACATATACAGCCATCTTTGTCTGCCCGACTCGCATGGGTGAACCGACATACGGCATGTATATGGCGTAATGAAGTGTTCACTCACCCGCGTCCACCTTCCTCATATCTGTATTTATCTTATTCATGGCATGTGATTTGTATCCCTGGAAAAAGTACCACTCCTGGTATATTTCTCCATTTATCCCAATCTTTCTGTTAGTTTAAACATAGAATTCACTGGGTTTTTTTACAGATAGCCAATGGGTTACACTTAAAGTTAAAAAAATACGCCATAGGTGTTGAGTCGTATTCATTGATGACATCAAAATGAACCAGCCAATCGGCAGACATGATCTTACTCGGAATTGGACGCCTTGAGCCTTTTACCGTTTGAGCCTCCTGTCAGCACGAAAACGTGGACGCCTTGAGCCCACCCCGTGGACGCCTTGAGCCCGTCCCCGGGAACGCCTTGAGCACACCCTGTGGATGCCTTGAGCCCACCCCATTTTAGTTCTGATTGGCGGGTTAAGGTTAGAATAGGGTTGGGTCAGGCATCCACAGTTTACCTTCAAACTTATAGTAAAGAGGGTAGTACAAAGAGACTCCCTGGAGAGTCATTTTAACACTGTTTGTGCTGTGTGTGTCCTGCCATGGGCATTACGGCAGAACGCCTGTCTTTGATGCCTTGATTCTCCATGTGGGTCGTGTAAGTTAACTCTCTGTAGTTCTCCCAGGGGGCGCCAGCAGTGGCAGGCAGTGGTTTCTAACACCAGGAACCAGCTCAGGACCTGGGAGGGGGGGTCAGTAAGTACCCTGTCGGGGGGGGGGGGGGGGGCATGCAGGAGTGTCCATTATGTACGCAGCATGGGGTGAGGGTGAGGGGAAGTGAGTGGGGGGGGGGGGGGTGTTGTGAAGGTTTTTCTAACTTTCTCTATACTCGTTGGTTTTTCCATGTGCATGCATACGGAACATTATGGAATAATTTGCAGTGTCTCACGTAAGAAGTGGAATAATATCGATCGGCTATTATGCGCAATTGTATTTTTATATCTATTACATACCCGTGAAGTACTTTCAATAATAACGTACTGCACCCCCCTATACAGTATATATTCTGTACGGCACCCTGCGCCGTACACTATCATACTGAACGTGTTATCTGAGACAGAGTATAGAGACGTTTGTTGATAATATCTGAGACACAGTGCTGTCCAATACAATGTCCTGTCTTTGTCCTGTCTTGTCATATTCTGTATGTATGTTATGAGACGACTCAACGAAGAACGCCCTTTGAGGGCTGATTGTGTCTCTGAATGAAAATTTATTTTCAAAAATATATTAAAAAAATGTATAGAAAGAAATATATAAAAAAGAGTTTGTCAATGTTATCTGAGACAGAGTATAGACTCATGTGTCAATGTTATCTGAGACACAGTATAGACACATGTGTCAATATTATCTGAGACAGAGTATAGTCTCATGTGTCAATGTTATCTGAGACATAGTATAGACTCATGTGTCAATGTTATCTAGGACAGAGTATAGACGTATGTGTCAATGTTATCTGAGACAGAGTATAGACTCATGTGTCAATGTTATCTGAGACAGAGTAGAGACTCATGTGTCAATGTTATCTGAGACAGAGTATAGACACATGTGTCAATGTTATCTGAGACATAGTATAGACTCATGTGTCAATGTTATCTGAGACAGAGTATAGACTCATGTGTCAATGTTATCTGAGACAGAGTATAGACTCTTGTGCCAATGTTATCTGAGACCGAGTATAGACTCATGTGCCAAGTGTATTAGACACAGAGTATAGATGTAGATGGACGTGGGATTGGGGTGTAAGGGTTCAACTCTGTGGCCGACATACATACAAATATGATGTGAGTAATGACAGATGGGCCACACCCCCTGAAAACACCCCCTCACACCCCCTCACCACCCCCTCCACTCCCACTGACCCTACAGTGATCAGGTCATGGTCACTATAGAGCGCCTCTTAGACTTGCCCAAGTCTTTGATTATGAACATTCATTAAATCATTAAACACAATAAGAATAAAGTTCATCAAGATATGTATCCTTCTCTGACTGGCCCATGAATCAAAGACTTGTTCACTATGAACCAAATCTCCTGTTTATGACCCCAAGCCACTCCCTGTAACCCTATACCTCCTCCTCCAGTTCTCTGGCCGCCTGTGTTGTCATAGCAATAAATTTCGCCTGCTCCTGACTCTATTGAGATCAAAGTGAGAGGGTATCAATCTTCTTCTTTTTTTCTTTTATTTTATAAGTTTCTTTATTGGGTTTATACTTTTACAATCATCTTGAAGCTTACATATCCAGCAAAGTTTTTTGTTTTCCAATTTGTAGACCCACTAAAGGGGCAATTGCCTCAGTTGACACAGCAACTGGTTTTCATGGCACTGCCTTTATGCCATATATAAACCCTTTATACCAGCAAAAATTGCAATCGTTTACATCAACAAGACATTATAAGATAATCAAAACCTTTTCAATACATAGGTGAAGAACATCGCACACATTGGGCAAAAGAAGTGTTATTTCCAGAGGCTCTCTATTAATAATATTAGATATCCCCATTATAGTGATTAAAAAATGTTGACCAGATGGAGGGATGCAGACAAGTGAGTTAGAGTATAATAATAACAACATAACAGAATCAATAAACACACTTCCAGCAGATATTCTGACCAGTAGCCAGGATATCTGTATGGAGAGTGTTGTGAATGCTGGAACTAAACAGCACCAGAAATCTAACATCATTACCAATTGTACCAGTCCCTGTATCCCAGCGAGGAGGTTAGCCATAGGATGCAGGGACTGGAGCCAGTATCCCAGCGAGGAGGGTAGCCATAGGATGCAGGGACTGGAGCCAGTATCCCAGTGAGGAGGGTAGCCATAGGATGCAGGGACTGGAGCCAGTATCACAGTGAGGAGGGTAGCCATAGGATGCAGGGACTGGAGCCAGTCTAAGCGCTTCTCTACCCTCCCCCTCCCCTCTATCTACCCCGCCCCCACTCACAGAAATATCTCCACTTCTTCACCCCAGCCCTCTGCTGAAATAATCCACCGTGCCTACGTGACTGTGTTACTGTAGGAAATGTTTTTTTTCGCCTTTGAGAACTCAGAAGTTTGTCTTCTAGACATTCCTTTTGCTGCGATTCAGCTGGATGTGATTTCCAGTGCACTCCTTTTGATTGTTTTGTTGTGGTTTTTTTCTTCTTTTTTCTTCTTTTTGTGTGTGGTCATTTATTTTATTTTTGTTATTTCTTTTTTGGCAAGTTTCTTCTTAAAGGAGCCTGGTTTAAACGTTTGCCACACACATGTTTGTAATATTTCAAGGACGGATGATCTAATGATTTGTAAACCCTCCTTAATAGATTTAGGAAAGAGTAAGTGGAACTTATACCATTCACTTAGGAGTCCAATAGATCTAGTTTCGGGAATTTAAACTTGGAAATTCCCTGAAGAAAAGAAATTCTTATGAGGAAAATAATGTAAATTGTGTTTTAATCACTACAATACATACACAATCTAACTTCCAGTTTAAATGGTGTTGATTATATAAATCCATGGAATATGTACAGTGAGTATTTCATCCAGCCAGTCTTTACCTGATTAAAATGTATAATTAATCAGATTAGAGTCAGGTGTGCACAGTGCTGACATCATCAGAATACTCTACCACCAGTTAATTTGATCGTGCAGCTGAAGCAGGTCAACTGGGGCTGGGTGTAGACTGACCTCCCTCCGCTACACCTCATGCAACCCAATACCTGCTGATGCTGCTCAATTACTAAGGCTTAAAAACATATATATATATATATATATATATATAGATATATATATTATATATAGATATATATATATATATATATATATATATATATATATATATAGATATATATATCAGACAATTTAGCTTGAAAAGTAAAACCCATGTCAGTTTCCTGGAAATTGAATATGATAATCTCCTAGTGTTTTTTTTTTTTAAATAATTGCATCCTTTATTTTCTAAATCACATGTTACAGAGTTTGCAATTTCCATATAATGAAGGGGTTATAGATCAAAGTCAACATTAAAGTCAAGAAGCAGTAGCTCAGCATAGTTAAACAAGTTACCTTTCTTCTATGTAACTCTGGTTTTTTGTTATTATCCTACCCCTAATAAAAAAACTCCATAGGCTTAACATTGGGTCACTGTATTCGGTCTGGAGTTCAGAAAAATGAAAAATATCGCTCTAGTGGGATACACTTGAGAAATGACGTCATTTGTTAATGTAGAAGTAATTTAGACGGGCGGGGTAGGATAAATTATAAACCAAACTCGAGTTAGACGTGTTATTGTTCATCGCACTCCGGCAAGATCGCATATTACTGCTCTCGGCTGCGCCTCGCGCAGTAATACGCGATCTTGCCGTCGTGCGATAAACAACAACATGACCAACTCTTGTTTGGTTTCTCCATATTTCCATTGTTTTGTTTTATTTCCCCCCTCCCCTGTTCCCCATCTGACAAAGACAGAAAATAGAGAACTAAGGATAAAGTTAACAGATACATTGTACAACGCAGCACATTGGGAGGTTCTGGTTTTTTAAAGACATTTATTTATACTGATTGGAGCTCAGTCCCAAGGGACTGGTCTTAACGCTCAACCAGTTTTTTTTGGTTACATTCTATCCTTGGTAGATTTTGATTTGGAGGTCGGTATTATAATAATACTTTCACAAAGTAAAACCTATGTTATCCCTCTAAACCACACACAAGAGCACTATATCAACAAATGTATGTCTACCCATTAAAAAAGGGTATATGTGGTTAAACTAGTAACATAGAAGTAATTACAAGAAGCTACAGTATGAAATGTAAACAAAACAACGAAACTTATTGTTTACTTGCTGACATCAATAAAAACAATTTTCGGAAAAAAAACGTGTCACAAAATATAGTAAATGTGTACGACACATTTAGGGACTGAACAGGATAACTGCAGTTGGTATTTTTTTAGAGAGAGAGAATTGATGAAAATTTTATTTTCAGTACATTTCCTACATCATTTCGCCAAATAAATTGTGTACACATTTGAGTACTAATAAATATTACAAGTCTACGAGAATAAGAGAATTGAAGAAAATCTTGTTTTGCGTACATTTCCTACATATATCAGGCAAATGTAAATTGGCCTAATACATATTGAGTACCAATGAACATTACAAGTCTACGCACTAGCTTTTGACGTAATCAAAGAAAATCGATTGTTTCATATATAAATCAAGGAAATGCAGATAGCCCCATTTTATACATTTTATAAAGTTTTATTTCACTCTTCTGTTTGTCAGAAGGATCCAGTTGGGACTGATAGTTGTTGCTGTTTTGAATCAACAGGTGGCGCCACTATATATGAACTCTATATGCACTCTTTAGGTTCCTATTCTCGTTTCGTTTTAAAAGAATGAAAGAAACCTTTTATTTATCTGCTTGGAGAGTGCACATGTATATCATGAAATAATAATCTACTAAATCAGTAGATCTTTCACTGAGGCTATACCCATCTTTTCCCATCACCACAGAATACTACTCAGTGAGCCCTCAGTTACCTCCATCAAAGCTCTATTTGTATATTTCACCTGTTTATAAATCTCAGTATGACTCAGTGAATCCTCAATCAAAGCTCTATTTGTATATTTCACCTGTTTATAAATCTCAGTATGACTCAGTGAATCCTCAATCAAAGCTCTATTTGTATATTTCACCTGTTTATAAATCTCAGTATGACTCAGTGAATCCTCAATCAAAGCTCTATTTGTATATTTCACCTGTTTATAAATCTCAGTATGACTCAGTGAATCCTCAATCAAAGCTCTATTTGTCTATTTCTCTTATTTATAAATCTCAGTGAATCCTCCATCAAAGCTCTATTTGTATATTTCTCCTGTTTATAAATCTCAGTGAATCCTCCATCAAAGCTCTATTTGTATATTTCTCCTGTTTATAAATCTCAGTGAATCCTCCATCAAAGCTCTATTTGTATATTTCTCCCGTTTATAAATCTCAGTGAATCCTCCATCAAAGCTCTATTTGTATATTTCACCTGTTTATAAATCTCAGTGAATCCTCCATCAAAGCTCTATTTGTACATTTCTCCTGTTTCTAAATCTCAGTGAATCCTCAATCAAAGCTCTATTTGTATATTTCTCCTGTTTATAAATCTCAGTGAATCCTCAATCAAAGCTCTATTTGTACATTTCTCCTGTTTATAAATCTCAGTGAATCCTCCATCAAAGCTCTATTTGTATATTTCTCTTATTTATAAATCTCAGTGAATCCTCAATCAAAGCTCTATTTGTACATTTCTCCTGTTTATAAATCTCAGTGAATCCTCAATCAAAGCTCTATTTGTATATTTCTCCCGTTTATAAATCTCAGTGAATCCTCAATCAAAGCTCTATTTGTATATTTCTCCTGTTTATAAATCTCAGTGAATCCTCAATCAAAGCTCTATTTGTATATTTCTCCTGTTTATAAATCTCAGTGAATCCTCAATCAAAGCTCTATTTCTACATTTCTCCTGTTTATAAATCTCAGTGAATCCTCCATCAAAGCTCTATTTGTATATTTCTCCTGTTTATAAATCTCAGTGAATCCTCAATCAAAGCTCTATTTGTACATTTCTCCTGTTTATAAATCTCAGTGAATCCTCAATCAAAGCTCTATTTGTATATTTCTCCCGTTTATAAATCTCAGTGAATCCTCAATCAAAGCTCTATTTGTATATTTCTCCCGTTTATAAATCTCAGTGAATCCTCAATCAAAGCTCTATTTGTATATTTCTCCTGTTTATAAATCTCAGTGAATCCTCAATCAAAGCTCTATTTGTATATTTCTCTTGTTTATAAATCTCAGTGAACCCTCAATCAAAGCTCTATTTGTATATTTCTCCTGTTTATAAATCTCAGTGAATCCTCAATCAAAGCTCTATTTGTATATTTCTCTTGTTTATAAATCTCAGTGAATCCTCAATCAAAGCTCTATTTGTATATTTCTCCTGTTTCTAAATCTCAGTGAATCCTCAATCAAAGCTCTATTTGTATATTTATCTTGTTTATAAATCTCAGTATGACTCAGTGAATCCTCAATCAAAGCTCTATTTGTACATTTCTCTTGTTTATAAATCTCAGTGAGTCTTTAATCACAGCTCTATTTGTATATTTCTCCTGTCTATAAATCTCAATGACCTCATTGACACTCAATGACACTCAAAGCTCTATTTGTATATTTATCCTGTTTATAAATCCCAGTACCACTTAGTGAATCCTCAAACAAAGCTCTATTTGTACATTTCTCCTGTTTATAAATCTCAGTGAATCCTCAAAACAAAGCTCTATTTGTACATTTCTCCTGTTTATAAATCTCAGTGAATCCTCAAACAAAGCTCTATTTGTATATTTCTCTTGTTTATAAATCTCAGTGAATCCTCAATCAAAGCTCTATTTGTATATTTCTCTTGTCTATAAATCTCAGTGAATCCTCAATCAAAGCTCTATTTGCACATTTCTCTTGTTTATAAATCTCAGTGAGCCCTCAATCAAAGCTCTATTTGCACATTTCTCTTGTTTATAAATCTCAGTGAGCCCTCAATCAAAGCTCTATTTGCACATTTCTCCTGTTTATAAATCTCAATACGACTCTATTTGCACATTTCTCCTGTTTATAAATCTCAATACGACTCTATTTGTACATTTCTCCTGTTTATAAATCTCAATACGACTCTATTTGCACATTTCTCCTGTTTATAAATCTCAATACGACTCTATTTGTCCATTTCTCCTGTTTATAAATCTCAGTACGACTCTATTTATATACTTCTCCCGTTTGTAAATGCCGGGCCAGCTGAGCCTCGTTTCCCCGCCTCTATCGGGCCGCCCAGGTGTGGAGGGAGAGACTCTGTGAGATGTGGAGTTGGCAGAGGAGGAGATCGGGGGAATGTTATCCACAACTAGAGCCACGTGTGACATTCTGCAGGGAGCAGACTCAATTATCAACATCACATTCCATCATAGACTCGGCCGCCAGAAGAGTGTTCGTCACATGAGGAGTTGACGAGTAGTAATATCCATATAAATACACACTATTGACTGGTTTCAGATACAAGCGGTCGTATGCTCCGAGGAGTTGAAACTTAGTAATATCAGAGTACATGCGAGGATATTGCACATTCAACTGTGAGGAGTATACAACCGCTTTTATCTGAAACCAGTGTATATTGTATTTATTATCTACCTTTTCCTGTTTCCAGATAAGTGGGGTACTGATATAAGTTCATTTAGGTACACTATTTTTCATATGTGCTGGTTTTTGTGACCTAGAGCATACAGTAATAAAACGATGTTCCTGTAAACGTACAAATTTCGATCCGAACTCGGGACCTGGGACGTTTACAACGAGGTGTTTACACCGAGTTATAAACGTCCCGAGGGCCAGAGTGAGGATCGAAATTTGTACGTTTTCAGGTACAACGTTTTGTCTTTACTATTTACCTCCACAACAATCATATTCTTACCTTATTTAAGTCGTAAGATCCATTTTAAATCGAATTTGGGCACAGAACGATCAATGTGAACCCTAGCTTTCGCTTCGCCCGTGGAATGCGGCTGTGACGTTATCGCATAGCAACGCACATAACAACCAGCATAGCAACATGCTATGTGGTTGCTCTCTCATTGCACTCCTGTTTTTAAGGTCCTTACCATGTTTATTCAGGTTTTTATTACTGTACTTCGAAGTTTTTCTGTAATTCATTCATGTATTTTTGATTTCACAGTATTTCAGTAAGTCTTCTTTATGTACTCTAACGTAAACGTTACCGATGTCGAAGCGGAGACACCGTCGGCCATTTTTAAATATCGACGTCGTAATCATATCCGTTACGACCGTGAAATGAACCCTGATATACTGCATAGATGTGCAGTACATCATAGGGAGCAGCGTGTAGTAATTACGTCTGCATGCGTTTTCTATGGACACTTTGTGTTGGATACTGAATAGGACTCAGAACCTAGAGCTAGCCATTAGGACATGGCAAGAAGATGGTGGGAGTTTGAAGGGAGGGTTAGGACACAGTGACTAAATCCAGTCTATCGGCCACCCCTCTACCTGTAATCAGGTGGGGAGGCGAGGGGGGAGGGGGCCGCAATCCTCTAAATCTCAAGTGACTGCCCACCTGTGGTATAGATATGATAAGAGATATGGGAGTGGTTTGACCTTGGCTCGACCTTCTGACTGATTACAAGGTTGTGTTGTTATTATTCTGCCCACAGCTCATCATGCTCTGGTGATTACTCACAGATAAGGACTGTCCCATCTAATCCCTCTACACTAGATGGTTTAAGATAGTGTGTCTGGGTATCCTAGATCATCCACTAGTGGTATTATATAGAGACATAGTTAGTGTGACTGAATGGAATCTGTTCAGAGATATTTTGATCAGAAATACTCACGAAGTTCGAAGAACGAGGTGAGTATTGTCATGTTATAGCCGTGACGTACGGCCATAAATACGTCATGGAGATGGTCCAGAAATAGGTCGTAGAAGTAATTCTGTTAATTGACTAATTTCCAAAAGTTTGCAGTTTGTTTTTAACAGGAATCGCATTTCTTCTATTTTCCAAGGAAATCCTCGTTTTCATTTCCAGTTTGTGATTTTTTTTTTTCTTGTGAAGAGCAATCTTATTCACAACCAAAGGAAAGTTGTTCAAACCTCTTCACACACCCCAGGCCCATTCCATGGCCAATAACTTGTTTTCCATGTCTTCCTAGATTCTCTGAGGCAGTTAATTCCACATATATTTCCTCTTTTTTCATGACCCCAACTGACTTTCCTGTAGTCAATAGTGCTTTAGTGTGGTTTCATGGCATCATTAAGGTATGCTATTACCGATGTTCTTCCACCCTGGACTTAATTTGTTTTTTTTCACGTTTCCCTTTTGCCTTTATCGTCACAATTTCAGTTTTTATTTCTAATTACAAAAAATGGTCACTAGCGTATGTATTAGAATATCCCGAGAACGGGGTTCCTCACTTTGACACCAGGGGGATCCACCTCCACGATATTGGACACGGTTCTATTTCTGGCGTTTAAGCCACAGGGCACAGAGTGATTACTAGTTCCATAATGACTAGATAGCTGCATCCATAACACAATAACTATCTGCTAGACTGCTAGAAAAGTCTATATCGTCAAGGTTTTAACCGAAAATGTATTGATTAGTTAACTCTCTCTCTTCCTCTTTCTCTCTCTCTCTCTCTCTCTCTCTCTCTCTCTCTCTCTCTCTCTCTCTCTCTCTCCCTCTTTCTCTCTCTCTCTCTCTCCCTCTTTCTCCCTCTTTCTCTCTCTCCCTCCCTCTCCCTCTCTCTCTCTCCATATTTCTCTGTCTCCTATCTCTTTCTCACTGTCTTTCTCTCTCCCCCTCTTTCTCTCTCTCTCTCTCTCTCTCTCTCTCTCTCTCTCTCTCTCTCTCTCTCTCTCTCTCTCTCTCTCTCTGTCACACACACACCTACACACATACACACACACACACGACGAGAAGTTATAAGAAGCCTGACTTCTGTTTCCGACTCTAGTCACGCCATAAAGAGTTAAACACTATTCGGTGTATAGTAGCCTACATGAATCATGAGGTTCCCTGATAGAATACCGCTGGCGTACCCCTCTGACAGGTCAGGTCAGCTAATGTGGCGATACGTCACAGCCTTCTGGGGTTATCAGGGTTGATGTAAACACCCAACGTCGAGTCATCGTGGTCGTCTCGGTTGGCCATCTCGTTTTCGTGAGTGATAAATGCCCCTGTAATTCCTGCAGAGTGGTCACACCGTTTAGGGTGGTACAGGAATCGTAAGGAGGGCCTCTAGAAAATATCCCAAAATCTTTATAAAGTGGAATTCACGATGAGTGAATATCATGTAGCATTCAAAAGAGTTGACTTCTTTGATCAAAACGAGTTGCCTTCTGTATTTATCTCACCCCTGTACACACTAAAAGAATGGAAAACACACGGGATATAGACAATGGAGAATGGATTGCAATACTTGTAGGGGCATGGAGAACGAGTTCCCAATGTTAGGCCTACGGATATTTATTCCAGGGGTGAGATAAAAACTACAATTTTGTATCATTCGTAGGTCTCCTCTATCGTGTCGCGGGGAGACTTTTTACTCGTATCGCAAGGTGAGATGTCGCCATGTCTGTCCGGGCCTTAACAGGCGATATGACAACGTGGAATGTCCATTTACTCATCTCTAGCCACGCCTACGATTATTTACACATGACACATCAACCATTCAGTCGCCATGGAGCCATAGAGCGAGCTACATTGCCGATCAGAGGCCAATTACTGCCTCCAGAGAGATGTCAGCGTACAGTCACACCCCATTAAAGGGTCAGTCAGTATAAACGTGTACAGTCACACCCCATTAAGGGGGTCAGTCAGTATAAACGTGTACAGTCACACGCCGTTAAGGGGGCCGGTGCTGTATAAACGTGTACGTGTACAGTCACACCCCGTTAAGGGGGCCGGTGCTGTATAAACGTGTACGTGTACAGTCACACCCTGTTAAGGGGGACAGTGCAGTATAAACGTGTACGTGTACGGTCAGACCCCGTTATAAACGTGTACATGTACAGTCACACCCCGTTAAGGGGGCCAGTGCAGTATAAACGTGTACGTGTACAGTGACACCCCGTTATAAACGTGTACGTGTACAGTCACACCCCGTTAAGAGGGCCAGTGCAGTATAAACGTGTACGTGTACAGTGACACCCCGTTATAAACGTGTACGTGTACAGTCACACCCCGTTAAGGGGGTCAGTGCAGTATAAACGTGTACGTGTACAGTCACACCCCGTTATAAACGTGTACGTGTACAGTCACATCCCGTTAAGGAGGACAGTGCAGTATGAACGTGTACGTGTACAGTCACACCCCGTTATAAACGTGTCACACCCCGTTAAGGGGGCCAGTGCAGTATAAACGTGTACGTGTACAGTCACACCCCGTTAAGGGGGACAGTGCAGTATAAACGTGTACGTGTACAGTCACACCCCGTTAAGGGGGACAGTGCAGTATAAACGTGTACGTGTACAGTCACACCCCGTTAAGGGGGACAGTGCAGTATAAACGTGTACGTGTACAGTCACACCCCGTTATAAACGTGTACATGTACAGTCACACCCCGTTAAGGGGGACAGTGCAGTATAAACGTGTACGTGTACAGTCACACCCTGTTAAGGGGGACAGTGCAGTATAAACGTGTACGTGTACAGTCACACCCCGTTATAAACGTGTACGTGTACAGTCACACCCCGTTAAGAGGGTCAGTGCAGTATAAACGTGTACGTGTACAGTCACACCCCGTTATAAACGTGTACGTGTACAGTCACACCCCGTTAAGGGGGTCAGTGCAGTATAAACGTGTACGTGAACAGTCATGTAGCTTTAGCTTGTGAATTACTACGCGATTCAAACTCGATAGGATACGAGCTCTGACCCTAAACTTTCATAGGTTTTCTCTATAGTATATAGTGAAAATCAGCTGAATTAGGGAAGCTGAATAGTGAAACTTAATAAGAAACCGATTTCGGGTGGGAGAATTCTGTAACATATCAACGTAGTAAGCTCCTCTAAAATAGGCTTAATTTTCTACTTCTATTTTCTGATAGATCTTCACATGTCTCCTTTTCCTGGTGCCTCGTTCCCTGCACTCCGTATTTTGGGGTCAGAGGTCACTTCCTCTTGTCGTTTTACTCGGAGACGGCGCCTCTAGGTCACGTGATATAAACACGCGCAGACCGGAAACCGCCAACCGGAAGTCGGCAGTGGTCATGCGCCCGGTGTGACGTCATCGCTGTACGTGTGTGTAAGTACACAGAAACGTCATCCCGCCCTAATCATGGCCACTGTTGTAGGACATGATGTTTTGCACATGGAACACTTTATATACATAAGCGAGCAAGGCTAGAGTTATGACACTTCCCAATTATCACTCACTTCTTTTTCACCTCCATTAGTGAAGAACACCTACTTTTTCACCTCAATTTTCACCTACTCGGGGGGCGTCATGGCGGCCCCCATGGCTCATAGGCTATATGCCGTATATACGAGCTCTCCTTGTACCCTGTACTTTCCCTGGCATAAGTTAAACAATGACCCCAATACCAGTAGTTGTCCACCGACTACAGTGGTACTCTCTGACAATATCATGGTGGATGACAGCGGAACTAGCAACCACTCTGTGCGCTATAGCTAGGTCGTGCTAGATCTTCTTCTTTTTTTTTTTCTTTTTTTTTTTTTTCTCCTTGCGAAGTTCTTCCGGGTCATACTTAGTACTAGTTACATTTGGTTCTGTACATACAACTCCTCAGTACATGGGTTAGTAATATGGGTTGAGCAGGTGGGGTGGTGTGATTGGGGAATGATATAATGATAATGAGATGAGTAGCTATATATATATTTTTAGATCTCGCACTTTATCACACAATATAGGTACAACTCAACCTTTATATGGAAACTTCAAATCATCTGTTTAAAAATGTCAATGTTTTTTAATTTTTGTATTATAGGTGGGACACGTTAGTTCATAGATCATCAAGTACATGCATCTGTTCTACATAGGAGTGTGACGCCATGTTTCTTTCTGTAGGGACCGTTACGTTGGCTAGATGATGTAATTACGTTCTTCCATGTCATTCCATGCATTTTTATGACTCATGGTGTACTTTATTGTGCTTCGTAGAATCAATTGTGTCCGGTCCCACAAACTTCCCCTGAGTAGGTAAAGGAAATACTTCAAATTCCCATTCCGCCGATGTGTGGAGTGTAAGACACACGAATAGTTTGTATTCATTTTGAGCGTGTGACTCTGCATTCCCGGTCACCACACGAAAGCTGGGTTTTAATTTGTATGGTTTGTAAAGTGGAAATGTTATGGTAAACCGCAGATATAGTTATGGTGCTTCAGCCTTCTAACCATAAGTGGGGCGTCCTTTCCTTAAAAGAAAGTTAGTTTTCCCCCGCAGTTTCCGCGTATTATGATATACCTCTGTTTACAAATACCCATGTCATTTATACTTTTGCTATATGACGTAAAAATACCGTACGGAACACTGTTCCGTACGGGAAAATACAGAACACTTGTTCCGTATACGTAGACTAAAATACTAGTTCTTTAGCCAAATGAAATTAATTATTTTTCTTAAATTCGGGTATATAGTAGATATATAACGTCCAACCATGCTTGTGCATGCCACAAAACTCGATGATAATTCACGGAACCGTGAATTATCATCTCGTTTTGTAGCCTGTACAGCATGGTCAGGACGTTCTATATAAATAGCTCCGTTTACAAATACTCATGTTATTTACACTGTAAATATGTATATAACGTAAAAGTACCGTACGGAACACTGTTCTGTACACGTCTAAAACATTAGTTGTTAGGCCAAATTAAGTTAATCATTTTGTTAATTTCGGGTATATAGTAAATATAGAACGACCTACCAAGGTAGTACAAGCTACAAACTCGATGGGAATTCACGGTTCGTACGAACTCAGCCTAGACGCCTTTTTCCGTACGCACCGTAAATTATCATTTCATATTGTAGCTTGTACAGCATGGTCAGGACGTTCTATATAATGTCTGCCCGTCCCTAACCATGGCGTATTTACACCCATACGTCACATTGTGATCTACGGGGTATCACGTGACTAGGTTAAATTTCGCCATTCTAAGGTGACCCTACTCTTATATGATTCATCAAAATACAAAAACAGGCTGACTGGTTTTGTACGTCAAAATACTTGTTAAAATTACAGTAAAACCCCGCTTAAGGGGCCACCCTCCGTTCCGGGCCAAGTGCCCCCCTTAAGCGGGGTTTCCCCTTAAGCGGGGTTTCCCCTTAAGCGGGGTTTTCAGGATGCCAGTGGTTATACAATAGAGAATACCTACATAAATGAAGGAAATGATGGTTATTAGGTTAAAAGGTTTATTAATAAATAAACAAATAAATATAAATCATACAATATAAATGAATATAAATTAATATAAATGTACAAAGAAATAAGAATAAATAGATAAGAGAGGTTGAAGATGGAAAGCCCTTCCTTGTGGAATTTGCTCCTTTTTACACCCCTGTTCAATGTCCCCCCCCCCCCCCCCCCCCCCCCGAAGTCAGCAGCCCTATGACTGTGAGCCGCCCAGAGCCGCGATGGCTCACTGAATACCGCACCTTCAAAGCACCCAGCCCGCCCTGTGTGCCCACCGCTAACCTGTAAGTGGACCTCTTACCCCCTACCTTCAACGGGTGCGAAAGTCGCTCATACTAATATCCACTCACAGTCGCCCGCCCAAACCAGCTAGAGATGTGGTTATTACCTTGAAAAAACACACTCTCGCTGCCCGGGTCCGCACGGGAATGCTCAGTCTATTGTTCTGGTTGGGACAAGTGTCTGTCCCGTACAAACGGGCACCATAAACTTGGATTTTCAGTGTTTTTGATATGATGTCCCTCCAAACTTTCTCCTTAAGCGGGGTTTTTAAGCATTTCTGTACCGAAAAACTGTACCCTAAAGCAGGGTGTTCCCTTAAGTGGGATAACCCCTTAAGCGGGGTTAAAATAAACTCTTAATACAGGGGAAAATTTCCGTTCAGAGCAAATTGTCCCCTGAAGCGGGGTGTCCCGGAAGAGGGGTTTCACTGTATTAAGCAGTTATATCCCTCCGCCTCCAGCATCATTATAAATCTGACTCTACCGTGTATTTTGATGTACGAACACAGTAAGCCAGTTTTCGTATAATACCACTAATTTGACCTCAGTATTACACCACCAGCGATTGGGTGTTTTGATAGTGAGTGAGCTATTGACCTGGGGAATCCCTTGATACGTCTCGTGCGGAGAGAGGTGGCGTCACCCCACTCACCCCACCGTCTGTAGGGGCAGGTAAATACAGGTGGACTCGGCGCACCTGGGGGTGGGAGGTCCACTGGGTACACACACCCCCACATTAGTCACGCTCCTAGCGGACAGTCATCAAACCACACACAGTCACTGCGCCACTCCGAGAGCATGCTGGGACTTCCGGTATACCCCGAGGAAATCCCAGACAAGGCATGTCTACCTCCCCCCATACTCCACCCCATACACCACACCATTACACCTCCCCCCATACACCACACCCATTACGCCACCCCCATACACCTCCCCCCATACACCACCCCATACACCTCCCCCATACACCACCCCATACACCACCCCACACACCACCACCCATACACCACCCCCTTATTCCAGACACCACCTCCGCTGCTAGACCTGCCTCAGAGGGGTCCGACCCCTCAACCCTGCCCTCCACCATACCGTCTACCAACTCTATCCTCATTGCTCCTACCAGAGAAAATGTATGGGGACTCAGTAAACCATCATATGAAACCTGGTATACGGATTAAAATATGGTCGTATATAGCACTCAAAACCATGGTATATGGGAAAATAGTCCCGTTGTGCTATAGAGCAAAAAGATAGTCCCTATTGTTATACGCGATAATATGGCGCTGCCTGTAATGACAGACTGGGATGTTAGCCAACATTATTTACAATCCTTACAGCATTCTGGTCCCCTAACGCAGGGTGCCGCAGGGATACCCCTAAGCAGGGTTGTATTTTATTACTGAATGTCTATATGGGAGACTGAGGCAAGTCTACCGCGCCAGAGACTGGAGCAAGTCTACCGCCCCATGTCCGGGACTTTAGCCAACTACAACTCTTACAGCATTCTGGTCCCCTAACGCGGGGTGCCCATATACCTGGGATACCCTTCATTAGGGTCGTGTTGTCTCATTGAATGTCTGTAACGAGAAACTGGTTTAAGTCTGCCGTTCCTTGTCTGGGATGCTAGTCAACATGAACTACAACTCTTACAGCATTCTGGTCCCCTAACGCGGGGTGCCCGTTAACTTTGGTTCCCTCACGGGGGGTTGTATTTTCTTAATGAATGTCCCTAATGAGGGACTAGATCACGTCTACCCCTCCATGTCTGGGATATATGCCGACAGTAACTACGACTCTTACAGCATTCTTGTCCACCTAACGCGGGGTGCCCATTTACCTTTGGTTCCCTTATGCGGGGTTGTATTTTCTTAATGAATGTCTGCAATGAGAGACATTGATTAAGTCTACCGCACCATGTCTGGGATATTAGCCAACAGTAACTACAACTCTTACAACAATCTGGTCCCGTAATGCGGGGTGCCCATTTACCTTTGGGCCCCTTACGTGGGGTTGTATTTTCTTAATGAATGTCCCTAATGAGGGACTAGATCACGTCTACCCCTCCATGTCTGGGATATTAGCCAACAGTAACTACAACTCTTACAGCATTCTGGTCCCCTAACACGGGGTGCCCATTTACCTTTGGTTCCCTTATGTGGGGTTGTATTTTCTTAATGAATGTCCCTAATGAGGGATTAGATCACGTCTACCCCTCCATGTCTGGGATATTAGCCAACAGTAACTACAACTCTTACAGCATTCTGGTCCCCTAACACGGGGTGCCCATTTACCTTTGGTTCCCTTACGCGGGGTTGTATTTTCTTATTGAATGTCTCTAACAAGAGACTAGATCACGTCTACCGCACCATTCCTGGGATGTTAACTAACAGTCACTACAACTCTTACCGCACGGCATTCTGGGAGCTGGCTGGGCTGGTGGTGGCGGCCTCTGGTGGCAGTTCCACACACTAACAGCGGTCTGGCTCCCTCCAGTCAGTCGCCTGGAGCCTGAGACCAGGCGGGGCGGCCCCAGTTCTCCCTCTCTACATCCAACCTTTCGGAACGTCAGGCGGCCTCCAACTCGCTTTGCTTTTACTGGGAGCACAGAACTCGATATGCCGCATTCAACTCTAAGTAAGTTTACCTAGAATACATATTTATTATTATCTTAGCCTGGTATAAACGTCCATAGGCTTAGCATTACGAACTCGTTCTCAACAGGCTTCTGATAACGGTCACTCGTTCTCAACGAGTGATAAGGAGATGAATATTTCCAGGCTAAGATGAATTCAGAAACAAATTCATGCTTTGTCTGAGTCCCTGTTCACCATCTCGTTTGGAGTGCTCCAGAATATTCACTCGGCTATCGCCTCGTTCATATTACTGTGCACTCCAAACTCGATGGCGAACGAGGACACAGACCAAACACTCATCAGTTTCCTTCTTAGGATTTTACCGATTTTACTGGTAGGTTGATTCTGTGATATTTTCGAGTTCATTTATCAGCTTTTGTTTGGGGTTACAGTAAAACCCTGCGTAAGGGAGCCACCTTTCGTTCCGAACCAAAGTGTCCGCTTACGCAGGGTTTTCCACTTAAAAGGGGTTAAAATAAATATCTAATAGGGGGATCCGGTCCGATCAATACTGGTGTCCGTTAACTCGGGGTGTCCGCTTATGCGGGGTGTCCGTTAGGCGGGGTTCTACTGTACTTCAGGTTATCACTGTCAACAGAAAGTCCCGTGCGCAGGTCTCCCATTTCCCCTTATATCTTATTTATTGATTTGACTGCATTTATTATTTACTACACAGGGATTTTTTTCTGTTGTCTTTTTGTGGATTTTTACCCTGTATTTAACTATGGCGGGTTTTTTCTGGATTTTTCTGAAAGAAGTAATTGCAAAGTGACGTAGTGGTCTTACATTGTCAAATTTGTATAGTTATGTCTGAAAAATATTACATGGTTTACAATTGTTGATGGAAAAAGAATTATGATTGATTGTACATTTTCAAATAACATTTTTATAACATAACAACAGGTTTGCTCCAGCTTTGGTGTTTGAGTTACAATTGAGCTGATAAAAATAACTAAATGACATCAAAGCTAATACAAGAGGAAACAACAAGGCCAGTAAGCACGAACTTGGATGACAAAATATAGGTCGGTGGTATGCGGTTTGTGGGTTTCTTTTGATGTTTATTATCTTTTATTTTGTATTACCTCATACTCCTACTGTAAACACACACAGGTGTTTGTCCCCTGTCACCCCCCTCCGCCCCCTCCTCACCCCCTCACAGTTCACAGTGGGAGGATGCAGCTTTATAAACCCCCTCCCACCTCTCCACCCACACCCGCCATTATCGACATCTCCACCACAGTCTCTGCCAGGTCAGCAGTGCTCTCACTCTCCCAACACACTCACTGAACCGCCAGTCGCATCTCTGCCCCAGTGTGCCTGTTTTAAGTGCTGTTTGAGTTGTTAATTACCCGAGGTACTAGTCCCTATATACCCTCAGGGTCCCCTGGGACGTTAAACCACAAACAAACAAACAAAACCCGAAGTACTTACCTAGTACTGAAGGGGAATTGATGTTCCTACGAGCCTAGGACACTATAATGGTGCCCTAGGATAACAGGTACCCTGTATTCTGGGGCAACAGAAAATAGTTCGGTAGTGAGTAGCAACGTGGGATTCACACCCTCAAATACGCTGCATAAAGGTTAGAAAGGTTGGAGAGGGTACATAGACTCTGAGCTTGCTACAAAAACCTAACCTTTAACTATCTCAGTGCTAATTCTGTGACATTCGTAAAGGTGCAGAGGGCCAGTGTCATAGAGATGTGCCCAGCGGACCATGACCAGTCACTAGAGACCGGAATACTTCATTTACCCACTGGTGATTGATACACTTGGACCCTAGAAAACCAGTTGCATAAATGGTCTTCATGTACCATCATAGATTATTAAATGGTCCCGGGACTAAATAGATTGATTTTTTAAATTGAAGGTTTTTGGAAGGTTTTTAAGAAGAAACCAACGAGTTTGATGCGGTGTGATATGAACGAGGTGACAGCCGAGTGAATATCACATAACATTCAAATGAGTTGGAGAATGACTTCTTTGACAGAAACGAGTTGCTTTCTGTATTTATCTCATCCCTGTACACACTAACAGAATGGACGACACACAGGATATAGACCATGGAGAACGGACTGCAATACTCATAGGGGCATGGGGAACGAGTTCCCAATGTTAACCCTATGGAACAAAAATACCAGGGGGAAGATAATTTATCCTTTTCTTTGGATGAGATAATTAATCATGCTGAATACAACATACATACAGTTCACAGACTGGAGAATGGGGCGAATTTTGTCACAAACAGTTCTTCGTCTAGAACCGAACCCTGCTTTGCGACCTTTTATTGCGTTAAGATTGACCTTTGGTTCGAAAACTGCGAAAGATCATCGGGTATCAGGCCCGCATAGTGCCGTTCCCTGTTTTATAAGCTAGACGCCACGAATCTGCTGTTTTACCGGGGGACGTGCTACAGTCTATCGCGAACAGGTGCACTGGCGCAGAGACACGAACATCGGCTCAGAGTCTCTGCCTGGAGAGTGCACCGTGTTAAGCCGGAGAGTGTACACAGTGGCGGTGGCGGCGCGTCTGACAGTCAGAGTGTGTCAGCAGCCTCAGAGAGCAGACGACATTCAAACCGTCCACACGACTCTCACCAGCAGCCGACTTTTAGCCATATTCCCGCCACTCCCGCCGAGCGGTCAGCGCGTCCTACAAACTCCACCATTTAACTGTGAGTGGTGCCTTCCACTGGATCCCTCTGCACTGACAGGAGCCCCCGCTCCCCCGTACTCACTGGAGGAAGCCCGGAGTCGGAGTCCGATCCCTGCGTAGAACGGCAGCAGGAGTGCCTCAACAGGAGTTACGTGGATTTTACGACATCCAGCGGGGATATATTCATGTGATTTTTAGGAGGAGCGGACACAACAGGTTGGTTGATACTCTGATGTTCTGTGTATGGATGTAGATATGGATGGAGGTTTTAGAGGTGGGAGTGACAGCTGTGGTGGTGGGTGTCACTGTTTGTCACCTGATGATGCGAGATTGTGATGTAAATAAGGTGGGATTCCACTGGGGTGTATCCCTGTGTGCTGGACACACTTTACATACATGAATATTCTCTCTCTCTCCTCTATCTCTCTATCTCTCTAGCTCTCTAGCTATCTAGCTATCTAGCTATCTAGCTATCTAGCTATCTCTTACTGTCTCTGTCTCTCTGTCTCTGTATCTCTCCGTCTTTCTCTCTCTCTCCCTGTCTCTGTCTGCCTCTGTCTGTCTGTCTGTCTGTCTCTCTCCTGTCTCTCTCTCTTTCTTTAGTCCCCTTCTACCTTTCCTCCCCTCTCTCTCTCTCTCTCCCTCTATACCCCGTCTTTCTCCCCCCCCTCTCTCCTCTCTCTCTTTCTCTCTCTCCCCCCTCTCCCTCTCTCTCCCTCCCCTTCTCCCTCTCCTCTCTCTCCCTATCTCTCTCTTCTCTCTATACTTCGCCTTTCCTCCCTCTCTCTCTCTCTCCCTTCTATCTCCCCCCTCCTCTCCCCTCTCTCTCTCCCCCTCTCTCCCTCTCTCTCTCTCTCTTTTATCTCTCTCTCTCTGCAGTAGTAAACTTCACCGTTCACTGACCACCCTCTCCCCATCACACGCTCGCCGGTCGACTCGCGGTCCCTGCCCCGGCTTTGTCAGTTAGCTCGGTGCGTGCCCGTTGTGACAGTCCTCACATAATACATATGTGGGCGCTGGGCGGGAGGCTGGGGTGGGGTTAGACTGGCTCCAGTCCCTGCATCCTATGTCTACCCTCCTCACTGGGATACTGGCTCCAGTCCCTGCATCCTATGGCTACCCTCCTCACTGGGATACTGGCTCCAGTCCCTGCATCCTATGGCTACCCTCCTCGCTGGGATACAGGCTCCAGTCCCTGCATCCTATGGCTACCCTCCTCACTGGGATACTGGCTCCAGTCCCTGCATCCTATGGCTACCCTCCTCGCTGGGATACAGGCTCCAGTCCCTGCATCCTATGGCTACCCCTCCTCGCTGGGATACCGGCTCCAGTCCCTGCATCCTATGGCTACCCTCCTCACTGGGATACCGGCTCCAGTCCCTGCATCCTATGGCTACCCTCCTCGCTGGGATACAGGCTCCAGTCCCTGCATCCTATGGCTACCCTCCTCACTGGGATACTGGCTCCAGTCCCTGCATCCTATGGCTACCCCTCCTCACTGAGATACAGGAGACTGGTACAAACTCTCCATACAGATATCATGGCTACTGGTCAGATATCTGCTGGGAGATTGATACCCTCTCACTTTGATCTTAATTGGGTCACAGTCAGGAGTAGGCTAAATTTATTGCTATGACAACACAGGTGTCCAGGGAAGGGGGGAGGGGTAGGAGGAAGTATAGGGTTAAAGGGAGTGGCTTGGGGCCATAAACAGGAGATTCTGTTGATAGTGGACAAGTCACTCAGAGAAGGATAATACTTTAATGAACTTTATTCTGATTGTGATTAATCATTTAATGAATGTTCATAATCAAAGACTTGAGCAAGTCTAGGGTGGGGTGTGTGTGTGTGTGTGTGTGTGTGTGTGGAGGGGGGTGCAGCTTCAGAAGCGGGGAGGTTCAGGAGGGGGGGGGGGAGTGTGAGGTACAGGGTTGCCCTCACACGTGTGGACTGTGGGGCTTGTTAAAGCCACACTCCAGTGTTCGCAGTCTGTCACCCGTCAATGGTCGTCCACTCACACCTTGGCATCATGCCCACTTTGTACAACAGCAGAGGCCCCCTTTAAGGGCCCAGGTACTATGAGGAAATGTATTGACTGTGTGCGGATTATTTTTAATGGTGGTTTATCGGTTATTGTTGTACGGACCGATGACGTATTGCGAGGTTTGAAGAACTGAAATACCAAGAATTAAATAGATTTTCTTATCATTGTACAGTAAACCCCCGCTTAAAGGGGCCACTCCACTCCTAGTAAAGTGACCTCTTAAGTGGGCTGCCCCCTTAAGCGGGGTTTAAATAACCTAAATAAATAAATTTAATAGCAAATAGCAAATTGTCCCCTCAAGCGGGGTGTCCCCTCAAGCGGGGGATCGCCTTAAGCGAGGTGTCCCAGAAGCGGGGTTTTCCTGTATATCGAAATTTGACCCAAATGGTTAACATTGGAAACTCGTTCTCCATGCCCCTACGAGTATTGCAGTCCGTTCTCCATGGTCTATATCCTGTGTGTTGAATATTCTTTAATGTGTGCAGGAGTGAGATAAATACAGAAAGCAACTCGTTTTGGTCAAAGTTGCTGTTTTCCAACTCGTTTTAACACCACATGAAATTCCCTCGGCTGTTGCCTCATTCATATCACTCTGCATCAAACTCGTGAAGAATGACGACTTAGACTTATTGGTTTCTCCTTCATTATCTTCATTTTATTTGGTATTTTTCCACATAGACTTAACATTGGGAACTCGTACTCAATGCCCATGGAGTATATAGAAGAAAAATAACTTAATGGGGGGTTATGTCACAAAGGTTAGTCCATTAGTTAATGTGAAGGGTGAGATAAATTCAGAAACCCATTCAAGTTTAGGGTCAGAGCTTAATCCAATCTCGTTTGAACCGCTACATAATTCATGTTGCTTCGCCTTGTGATTTACTACATGATTCAAACTCAATGGGATACGAGCTCTGACCCTAAACGTTCATAGGTATCCTGTACAATATGGTATGGGGAGTAGGAATTATTATCCTACCCCTAATATAAAATCCCATAGGCTTAACATTGGGTTTCCGTATGCCACGCTGACTCGCATACAGAGTATTATATGCCACTAGTGGCTTACAGAATTGTTATCTTGTAATATTCCAAAATCGAGGAGAGGGGTAGGATCAAATATAAACCTGATTCATTTTAATCTTGGCCACCGTATGCCACTCCTGGAGTTTTGGCTTCGCCTCTGAAATCACTTTGCCAAACTCCAGTCGTGGCATACGGTGGCCAAGATTAAAACTCATCCAGTTTTACGATAGTACCTACTAAAGGTACCTACATGGGTATAGACAGAGATATCATTATTCATACGCTCATCAATCAATAATCCACCACTGTGCCATTATCGTGCGTAATTGGTGTCTAGACTGAACCGATAAATCCCTGTAAATTATTCATGTGTTTTTGTAGATGCCCAACTTTAATAATGGATAGTGTAATGTTTGTTGACATTATGGCTGGGAAACATGAAATCAGTTCTGAAGGTGGATCGATATGTTAATTAAGTACAAGGCCATAGCCATGGTGTAGGGGTTACTGGAGAACTCGACCCGAACCGAACTCGACCCGTAGTTGTCAGGAGAACTCGACCCGTTTTGGAGAACTCGACCCGTTTCGTATACTTATGAATAAAACATTTTCATATAGAAGAAAAAGTCTGACTTGTTAGATTTTAGACAAATAAACAAGCGGATATAGAAAATAAGTCCAGTTATGTCTAGGTGTAGGGTTAAGGTTAGGGATAGGGTTAGGGATATGGTGAGGGATAGGGTTAGGGATAGGGTGAGGGATAGGGTTAGGGATAGGGATAGGGTTAGGGAAAGGTTTTTCTGTTTGTTTTCTTCCCCAGAGAGGACAGAATTTAAAGCCAAGATAACATACTTACTACTAAATTTAGTATTTATCTACAGTTATAATGAGATACTTGAGTTGGGAAGATTTAAAACAGGTCGAGTTTCTTACGGGTCAAGTTCTTCAAACAGGTCGAGTTCGGTACGAGTCGAGTTTTTTACAAGTCGAGATCTCCAGTTTTCGGTGTAGTACAGGGAAACTGAATGAGGGTGTCCGCATGTGGGTATTATGTAATTTAGTTAAACAAGTACCAGCCATGTCCAGCCACCCCCTGCAGGTAGGGGTCTGTGGGGGTTATCTCATGTAGGGTAGCCATGGTGTAGTACAGAGAAACTGACTGAGGGTGTCCGCATGAGGGTATTGTGTTATTTAGTTAGTCTGAAATATACAGTAGAACTCCGCTTAAGAGATGCCGTGTAGGGACCCCGTGAGAGGGAACACCCCGTGTAAGGGAAACATGCTGTTTAAGGAGGCACCTGGTGTAAGGGAACACCCCACGAGAGGTAACACCCCGTGCAAGGGAACACCCTGTATAAGTGGACACCCTGTGTAAGGGTACACCTCGTGTATGGGAACACCCCGTGTAAGGGAACACCCCGTGTAAGGGAACACCCCATGTAAGGGACACCCCGTGTAAGGGAACACCCCCGTGTAAGGGGTCACCCCGTGTAAGGGGACAGCCCCGTGTATGAGTACACCCCGTGTAAGGGGAACGTGCTGTTTAAGGGGGCACCTGGTGTAAGGGGAATCCCGTGTAAGGGAACACCCTGTGTAAGTGAACACCCCATGTAAGGAAGTAATATAACGTAAAAGTACAGGAAAATACGGACTACCTTCCCGTACAGTTTATTAAAATATTGGTCGTCAAGCCAAATATTTTTTGTAATTTCGGGTATATAGTAAATATATAACGTCCAACCATGCTATACAAGTCACAGAACTCGATGATAATTTATGGTTTGTATGGAACTTTGGGTAAACGCCTTGTTCTGTACAAACCGTAAATTACCATCTGGATCTGTGACTTGTACCGCATGGTCAGGACGTTCTATATAAATACCTTTATACAGACCTATGAACTAGAGGTTGTGCGTAATCTATAGTGAAATAAATAATCCAGTTGGTTCAAAATCCAAAAAAAACACCAGACAAGCTGATTAAGGTATAAATATTTTATTATGGGATTTGATTAACATGGAGATTGGGGAGGGGAAAAATTCAATATTATTTTGCAACGTTTCGTCCCATTTATGGGACTTCTACAGGCAATTATTGTTGTTATTTGTGAAATAAATACATATATAACTGTTCCACATGTAGTAAAATGAAATCAGAGGGTATATTACGGTGTGGTTACTTTGCATACATCACACTCGTTATAGCACCATGCACTGGTGCCAAATCGATTCACACTCTCTGTGACATTTAACTTATACAAACTACCAGTCGTAAGCCAGAGATACAATTCTGCGAATGAAGGAAAACACTAGACTGTTATTCTTCTGTTTTCCGAGAAGGTATTAAGGTAGTTTTGGTTTTATTTGGAAGTGAACCTTGGCTCTGCGAACTGCCGGCCTAATTCTGGCCTAGAATAACAGGACCTTTAGGCGGGAGAGAGCCTAATAGGAATGTGTTAGTCAGAGTAGGCAAGGCTCCAGTGGGTCACGGGGTTAGATTTCTGCAGACATTATGCAGATGTCGCTGTAACCGTGAACAGTTCTGATAAAAGCCTGATTTCTCTCCCTCAGCGCTGAAAGCACCCAGTTTTATTGTCAGGAGTTAAAGGCATATCGGACAATTTGGCTTGCAAAAGAAACCCCACTTTAGCCACTGAGCATGGTACGTTATTCCTGTTGACAATAACAATGATATATGCATTTACTATATACCCATGCTGTACTTACTGTAAATACGCACTGTTTCGCCAAGTGATGTGGCCGAGTGATGTGAGATGACGTCATAAGTGACTGGCCAATCAGCGGCCAGGATTTGAGAAAGTAGACAAGACATCAACATGGAGATTTATACGTTCGTAACTGGATTGCACAAGTAATATCAAGAGACGTCACGAGTTTGAGTCTGAGTTTATTTATGACACACATTTTGTTGGCACCCGTCTTCGACTCGTGAGATTACAGAGCCAACAAAATGCGTGTCATAAATAAACTCAGACTCAAACTCGTGACGTCTAGAGTTTAACCATTTCCACGATTTTTGAATATTAGAAAGTAGTGACATAAACAACACTTTATGTCACACCCGTGACATAAACAAATCCCATGTTAAGCCTATGGTCTTTTTTATTAGGGGTAGGATAACATGAATTATTCTGACCTTGCAAGGCAAAAATAATCGTGATGTTGGAATCAGCAATTATCATAAACCTATGGTCTTCTAGGGGTGCAGTATTAGTAATGTTTGCCCCTTAGGGCCATAGTGAATGACCGCTAGCATGTAGGTAATTAAAATGGCATTGTTTTTTTTGTATTTTTTTCTATGATCTTTAGGTATATAATAATAAGGAAATATATTTACTGTTGGGGAATTGATGCTATTCTCTGTCTTTTGACCTAGAATTACGACCATCTGCCCGCAGTCACGAACGGGCATCAATTCCCCCACAGTAAATACGTTAACTTATATTACCATGGTCATCCATGCACATAATACAGCATCAATTCGCACACAGTATGCACGTTTACTCATGGTACTCCCATCTCGGCACACACAGTCATACAGAGAAACACGTTACCATGTAGACATGCCTATTACTGGATTCACCCATGCATGTAATTCGCATGAATCTACCGTCTAATAAACACGTAAGCCGTTTAATATGAAGACCTGACTAATAAAACACTGCATATAGTTGTCAGGTTTTATTTGAGGTTCGTTCTGTCACGATGAGTGTGTATTTGCTGAACGTCTCAGCGTAGGTTCAGTCATAGTGTCAGAAGTGACATTTCAAATAAGGTCATTTCAAATGTCATACTTGTATATGAAGCTGACTGTATTCACACAGATACAGATATACATATATATCTATCAGATACAAATATACATATATCTATCTGTATATACATCTATATACATGTATGTATATAGATATATATGTATATAAATCTATATGTGTTATATGTATTATTTTATATATTGTTATATGTATTGTTAAATATATAAAGTAAAACCCCGCTTCTGGGACACCTCGCTTAAAGGAGAGACCCCGCTTAAGGAGACAGTTTTCTCGGAACAGAAATTCTTATTTAGTTCATTTTAACCCCGCTTAAGAGGGCACTCCGCTTAAGGAGATACTTTGCTCGGAACGGAGGGTGCCCCCTTAAGCGGGGTTTCACTGTACTTATTTACATTTACATATCGCTTAGGTCTATATTCTATTGGCTGCCGGCCAAACTGAATTTCACTTCCATTTATATAGCGACATTACAAATACTACAGGAAGCACATAGCGATGAAAAACAAATAAATAACGTAATACCGACAGCATGCAGACACACACACACACATATATATGTAACATATGCACTAAATATATTATATATAATATATCAGATATAATAAAACATACTTATACCAAATCAAATTTATACTCTACTTCAGAAATAACTGAAGTGAAATTTGTAGAGAGAAAAATAATGGGACCAAGACATTTGTTCTGATAGAGTTTATTATATCGACATTTCACCGTACATGTATATTATTAAGGTAGATCTCGTTTACTATAGCGACATTTTACCGTACATGTATATTATTAAGGTAGATCTCGTTTACTATAGCGACGTTTTACCGTACATGTATATTATTAAGGTAGATCTCGTTTACTATAGCGACATTTTACCGTACATGTATATTATTAAGCTAGATCTCGTTTACAATAGCGACATTTCATGTACATGAATATCATTAAGGTAGATCTCGTTTACGATATAGCGACATTTTACCGTACATGTATATTATTAAGGTATATCTCGTTTATGATAGCAACATTTCACCGTACATGAATATTATTAAGGTAGATCTCTTTTACGATAGCGACATTTCACCGTACATGTATATTATTAAGGTATATCTCGTTTATGATAGCAACATTTCACCGTACATGAATATTATAAAGGTAGATCTCGTTTACGATATAGCGACATTTTACCGTACATGTATATTATTAAGGTAGATCTCGTTTACTATAGGGATATTTCACTGTACATGAATAAAGTATAAAGCTAGATCTCGTTTACTATAGTTTCACCATACATGTATATTATATATGTATGTAGATCTCATACCTCGTGATATCCTCTGTGCCCCTCTACACCCCACACCCCACCCTCCCACCCCCACAGCCTCCCTCCTACCCCTGCCGCTACCCCTCCACACTATAGTGAAGCTCAACAAAACCAGGTCGTCCAAATATTACCGCAAGTAAGTCTTGCCCTGAAGCATCTGTGGTCTCTACAACATCGGGCGACGGAGACTGGGGCGGGGAGGGGCGGGGAGAGTAGAGGGGGGGAGGGGAAGGGAGAGTAGGAGGGGAGAGGAGGGGAGAGTAGGGGGGGGGGGGGGAGTTTATACCTTGTCGAGGTGCAAGTAAACGCTGTCCACCGGAACTGCCGAGGTGTGCACAGGGCCTCTCTATCTCTGTCTCTCTCTGTCTCTCTCTCTCTCTTTCTCTCTCTCTGTCTCTCTCTCTCCCTCTCTGTCTCTCTTTCTCTCTCTCCCTCTCTTTCTCTCTCTGTCCCTCTCTCTTTATCTCTGTCTCTCTTTCTCTCTCTCCCTCTATCTCTCTCTGTCCCTCTCTGTCCCTCTCTATCCATATTTCACTCTTTTCCTCTCTCCCCCTCTCTGTTTCTCTCCCTCTGTCTCTGTCTGTCTCTCTGTCTGTCTCTTTGTCTCTCTCTCTCTCTCTGTTTCCCTCCCTCTCTCTCTCTATCTCTATCTCTACCTGTCCCTCTGTCTCTGTCTGCCCCTGTTTTAAAGACCCCGTACTAGTTTGGTAGTGTCCTAAAGGAGATCCTACCTGTCAGTTATATATCTGTATCAGGGTACCTTTTAGGATTAGCACATTCTTTACGCCTATTTCTATACTTCTTAGTTTCTCAAACACCTTAGAGGGGATTTTGTGAGATATTATCATGAATTTTACAATGTACATTAATCACCTTTTCATATTGTTTGTGGCACAGTGTCAGGGAATACTTTGTAGAACATTCCCCGTGTTTTAAAGGGATTTGTTCATAAACAAGAACAATTGCTTAAGGGCCATCAACTTGCGATGAAACATCTGAAGGAGAAACAACTGCAGTCTCTGAAGTTCATTAAACAATGACAATCTTTCCTACTCATGATATATTAGTGCCTTGGTTTGAGACCGGTTTCCAGTTTTACTGCCTGAATGTAGTTCCTGCTCCGGTGTGTGACGTCATGGCAAGTAATCCCACAAAGAATCTGCTAGGAGATTTTCTGGCCAACATATGACGTCATGACCTGGTACAGAAACAAGTAACCCCAAGCACGATGTAGAATGTGGTAGGAGACTTTTGTTCCTCCTCTATATGACGTCATAATGACGTCTGCCAAAGCACAACAAAGAATCAACTAATAAATCTTTGGTCTTCTATATGACGTTATAATGATGTCAGCCAAAGCACAACAAAGAATCAGCTAGGAGATTTTTGGTCTTCTATATGACGTCATAATGACGTCTGCCAAAGCACAACAAAGAATCAGCTAGGAGATTTTTGGTCTTCTATATGACAACGAAGAATATGGTAGGAGACTTTTTGGCCAATAGATGACGTCAGAGCCTGGCGCAGAAACAAGCAAGAATCTGCTGGGAGACATTATTGGCTGCTCTCATTACTCTCCAAACGCAGTCTCCGTACGTGCGAAACGTCAGGGGTGAGTAACCATGGAAACCCGGTACAAACACCGAGGAATCCTCTCGCGAGAACTGCTGGTGGTGGAGGCGAGACTTCGAGGCCCCTCTAAATAGCGGTAAATACCTGGAGAGTCCTGTGCTGGGCCGGGAAGCGCCTGGAGGTACTGGCTGGAGGAGGGAGGGTGTGTTTGGATTCCTGATTAGAGGAGGTAAGGCTTGACTGTATACACCGCGATCCCTGCAGAGACTCCGCCCGGAGAGCCGTGAGGACCGTTCTGAGTGAGGCCCGTCCGCTGGGGAATAGTCGTAATATTGACGGCACGGTGATAATATTGACGTCAGGGTGATAATATTGACGGCACGGTGATTATATAGACGTCACGGTGATAATATTAACGTCAGGGGGATAATATTGACGTCACGGTGATAATATTGACGACACGGTGATAATATTGACGTCACGGTGATAATATTAACGTCAGGGGGATAATATTGACGTCACGGTGATAATATTGACGACACGGTGATAATATTAACGTCAGGGGGATAATATTGACGTCACGGTGATAATATTGACGACACGGTGATAATATTAACGTCAGGGGGATAATATTGACGTCACGGTGATAATATTGACGACACGGTGATAATATTAACGTCAGGGTGATAATATTGACGGCACGGTGATAATATTAACGTCAGGGGGATAATATTAACGTCAGGGGGATAATATTGACGTCACGGTGATAATATTGACGACACGGTGATAATATTAACGTCAGGGGGATAATATTGACGTCACGGTGATAATATTGACGACACGGTGATAATATTAACGTCAGGGGGATAATATTGACGTCACGGTGATAATATTGACGACACGGTGATAATATTAACGTCAGGGGGATAATATTGACGTCACGGTGATAATATTGACGACACGGTGATAATATTAACGTCAGGGGGATAATATTGACGTCACGGTGATAATATTGACGACACGGTGATAATATTAACGTCAGGGGGATAATATTGACGTCACGGTGATAATATTGACGACACGGTGATAATATTGACGTCACGGTGATAATATTGACGGCGGAATACATATCTGGACACCTCATTGGTGACGGTTACTCTGGTCGGATCTTGTCAAAAGGGCTGTTCGTGTATTTAGCCAGACACACGACTGAATTTTGGCCCAGAGTTTTTAGGGCGTGCTCGCACTCCCTATATACGTTGCCTATGAAGGTTAGAGTGGTCACTTACACTTTCAGCATGCTGAGAAAAATCTATCCCTTCACTATCTACGTGCTATTCGCTGTGCTATTGGATAAGGAGCAGGGTGCCAGTGTCTGAGGGTCTCAGAGGCATGCTGAACTGACCATGACCAATCACTCAAGACCGAAATACCCCATTGTCCTATTGGTTCCTGGCTTATTATTTAATGATATTTAAGTCTGTTCGCTAAGACAGTATTAGCCGTCCATAAGGTCGTCGTAAGGAATATCGTATATCGTATCTATTGCATATAGAAAAGGGCCTACATGTACGATCCTAGATTATTAAACCGGCCCCTGGGTCTCTATGGAATACAGAAAAGGGTCTACATGTACGATCCTAGATTATTAAACAGGCCCCTGGGTCTCTATGACATACAGAAAAGGGTCTACATGTACGATCCTAGATTATCAAACGGGCCCCTGGGTCTCTATGGCATACAGAAAAGGGTCTACATGTACGAGCCTAGATTAATAAACAGGCCCCTGGGTCTCTATGGCGTACAGAAAAGGGCCTACATGTACGATCCTAGATTATTAAACGGGCCCCTGGGTCTCTATGGCATACAGAAAAGGGTCTACATGTACGAGCCTAGATTATTAAACAGGCCCCTGGGTCACTATGACATACAGAAAGGGTCTACATGTACGATCCTAGATTATCAAACAGGCCCCTGGGTCTCTATGACATACAGAAAAGGGTCTACATGTACGATCCTAGATTATCAAACGGGCCCCTGGGTCTCTATGACATACAGAAAAGGCTCTACATGTACGATCCTATATTATGAAATGGGCCTCAGGACATTAGATCGACAATCATACCGTGTATTTCTGACGTACAACTGCACTCAGCCTGTGACCGTATAATACTACACAGGAGCCATACACTCAGTGCCGTCCCCCACTCACTGCTATCACTGAGTGAGAAGTAGTATAGTACTAAAGAAGAAACCAACAAGTTCTGGTCAAAATCGTTATTCTCCATGAGTTTGATGCGGAGTGATATGAACGAGGTGACAGCCGAGTGAATATCACATAGCATTCAGACGAGTTGGACTTCTTTGACTAAAAGGAGTTGCTTTCTGTATTTATCTCGCCCCTGTACACAAGTTTAATTGAGCAAATTGGACGTTAAACTACCCAAACAAAGAAACCCCTGTACACACTAAAAGAATGGACAACACATATATAGCCCATGGAGAACGAACTACAATACTCGCAGGGGCATGGACAACGGGTTCGCATTATTTAGTCTATGTTGCAGAAATACCAGGGATGAGATAATGTACAACACACAGGATATAGCCCATAGAGAACAGACTGTAATACTCATAGGGGCATGGAGAATGAGTTCCCAATGCTAAGCCTATGGGACAAAAATACCAGGGGTGAGACAATATACAACACACAGGATATAGACCATGGAGAACGGACTACAATACTAATAGGTGAATGGAGAACGAGTTCCCAATGTTAAGTCTATGTGACAGAAATGCCAGGGGTGAGATAAAATACAACACACAGGATATAGATCATAGAGAACAGACTACAATACTCGTAGGGGCATGGAGAACGAGTTCCTAACGTTAAGCCTAAGAGACAAAAATACCAGGGGTGAGATAATGTACGATACACAAGATATAGACCATGGGGAGCGGACTGCAGTACTCGTAGGGGCATGGAGAACGAGTTCCCAATGCTAAGCCTGTGTGACAGAAACACCAGGAGTGGGATGATACACAGCAGCCGCTGACTGAGTGCTATTGGCAGTACACTGCTATCACTGATCAATAAGTAGTATATTCCTCACCGCACCATGCATACTTTATCGCCCTCTATTGGCGTGCCCGGGAACTACCTGTCACGTGACCCATCTCTGCACTGACTGACCCCGTACCTGTACCTGTACCTGTACCCGTACCTGTACCTTCTGGTGTCAGCGGTAACCTTCATAGTACCTGAGAACATCCGTGTATGTGTATGGAGCAGTCAGCGGTAGACACCTCGGCTGTTCTTTGTGATCGTGTGAATTATGTATTATATATGGATTAGTTATAGACAATAATCAATGGTTTCGTAGACAGGCGGCCGTAAACCACGAGAGGTTGGCGCGTAGTAATACACAGAGGCATCAACCTTGAGTTACTGTATTTATTATCCATCTTCTCCAATAGATTAAACCCAGGAATTGCCCTATTAAAAGGCATATCATTAGGGACTATCTCTTTGCTCTATAGCACAAAGGGACAAGTTTCCTGTATATCACGGATTTGAGGCTTTATACCACAAATATGAATCCGTATTCCACAGTTATGGTATCCGACAGGTTTTATATAATGGGTCGTGGTTTACTGAGTCCCTACACATTCTCGGCCTTTTGATGCCATAAATGCGAGGTCTTTTTATGGTATCAAAAGACCTCGAACGGTCATCCATACGGGCTCAGTCACTACGTATCCTCTTATTACACAATAGCTCTCTGCCCTATAGCCTATAGCTGGGAGGCACTAGGATCATAGTACGATGCACTGAACCATGACTGTTACTCTGCCCACAATCCACATGCATTACCCATATTGATTGTGATAGACTATGACACTTAATTTTAGATCTACTGGCAATTGAAGGTCATGTGAAAATCAATATCCCCAAATGTCAATGGTAGAAGTTACTGGTTTTATTGTGAAATCAATTTTCTGTAAACGGTTGTTGTTGTTGGTGGTGGTCCAATGGACGGAGAGATAGCAAGTAAAGTAATAATTTGAATGGTGTCTAGACACTAGCATCGCAGGGTAAAAGGCAGACACTTTACTACATGTCTGTTCATGGGTTCAAATCAATTGGGAATACGAAATATTATGTTCCAAGTATATTACAAATATCCTTTCGTAAGGTTTGTTTCCAAAATTGTTGATGGAAAAGCTTTGTTATATTGACTTCGGGTGTCACTGCGAGATCACGCAAAACCATAGCATACTGTCCAATATTCAGATCAAAGTGTCTGTAGCGTGGCGGCTATGTAGCGTAGCGTCTTGTATTCATTCTGTACCTTACTAACAGATTCTTCTATGCAGGCACCTTTATCTCTCATTATAAAACGCCGCATCCAAATGAGCCAGCATTGTGTTTTGTATTTATCTGCAAAAGTGTCCACTAACGAGAGGTGTCTGCTTACACTGAGTGTCCGTTAGACAGATTTCTACTGTATTCTTTGTGTGAAGAGCCTTTCTTTTATTCAAATTGGTGCTTGATCAAGTTGTTCTGGTCATGGAAATTTCATGCTAGCACTAAAGCGAAGCCTAAGATGTCTTCTGATTGGCTGAAATAATGCTTTGCCACTTAAAGAATCAGAGGAACTCAGCAAATGGATGAATTCAACACTGTGCCTGACAGAGCAGTGGCCATGGAGCAGGGTATAGGCCAAGGCCAATCTTTCGTAGATAAAGTCAGAAATTTAAAACAGATATCCCACCTTTACTCTCATATCTATATTCACAGAAAAGCCCTGAATCCCAGCTTTCAGAAGGTGTATTTTGATAGTAGATGTGATGATCGGTCGCTGGTGGGGAACCATTTGAACATCAAAGATTGAGAAATGTATTGTTGTCTCACTGTGTGACGGCCACCACGCGCGTTACTACACTATCTCTGGACATATTGAATAAGTGTGTTGTTTTGCGTAATAGGTGATACTATGTGGAGCATTGGTTATATCAGTTAAACATAACAATAGGATGTGAGTAGGTTGCGTCATTCAAGATAAGAGATATGTCAACAAACAGGGTCTTATTGTGCCCTCCACCACTTAGCATGTGGAGTAGATGTCTTAATTTACCAGATAACCGTGGTAAATCTTTGATACCATTCATATACCCTCTAGATATATTCACGAAACTAGGCTGAAGATGTACCACCCTTCTTATATTTACATGGTTCTAGACGGTTAAAGTGTTAAGCACCGGGTCACGACATGTGTACTAAGAGTAAATGCAGTTAGTAAGCCTGTAGCGATTGCCGTTCAAGGTCTTTTGTCCTATGAAATACGTCCCAATGCCAGAGTCGGAACACATTTAATGGGACCAAAGACCGTGAACGGAATCGCTATGGGTTCACTCACTGCCTTTCCTTATCATCATACACCTACAAACGGAGGGGGATGTCATTTTCTTTACAATTGTATGTACTTGCAAAGTACACTATGGGTATAGTGCGCCCGAACATTCACTATACGTCTCAGTGAGCCCGAACATTATTTATACTGCACCCCTAGTAGCGGGTAGTATTTTATGGACGTTCGGCCATTGGTTTATAATATTAGGAAACGTCCTTACTGTGGACGAAACGGTTCCTGTTTGAGGTCAGTCGTCGATTTCATACTGCCTGACGCCATAGGCTTATTATTATATGCCTTAAATCGATAGAAAAACGACGATTTAATGACTTATTAAGTCACACTCACAGCGGGCACGAACATTATTATTACTGCACCCCTAGCAGCGGGAAGTATTTGATAGACATTTGTACACAGGTATATAATAATATTAAGTTTACCAGCGTAGTTTTCAGGTTCAGAAAGTTGTGTGTTAGTGCAGATGCCAGTCATACTCCACTGGCGTATTAATACATGTGAAGTACTCAAGGAGAATTAGAGTAACAAGAATTTACTTGTAAAAGTTGGCAGCCACAGTCGCACGTACACAGTTCGGACTCCAGATTCCAGCCACTTGGGAGAAAGTTCTTGAGGTAGAATTCACAGCTGAAAACACAATATTGGGTTAGTCTGATTAGAAAGTTTAAAAACCAGATCGAAAATTTAATGCAGTGAAATGTAAATAAAATATGTTTTCAGCTCCACGCTTTTACTTTGAGAGGTAGGCATTGGTAAAACAGAGAACAAGTGACCGTTTGTTGACAAATGTTTATAATAGATTTTATATATTATTTAGAGGCTTTGTTTACAAGTAAAAAGGATTTATGAATCATGTGAGCCATGTGAATCCCAGATGGATTATACAAACACGTAAATATTAGACGATGATGATTTCTATATCATAGGCAGATGGTTAGAAAAACAGAAAACCTTCATAAACACTTAAAGGCATATCGGACAATTTGGCGTGGAAATTTGAACCTATGTAATTTTCCTGAAAATGGAATCTGATGATCTGATGATGTTGTAGAACACATATCTAATTCAAAAATTGGGGTCACCGTGCTATTTTTATTTTTATATATAGAGATCAATGTTATGATGATTTCATAATAGAATATAGAGAAATTTACCAAAGTTATTTTTCACATAGTAAAACCCATGCTATTTTCCTCAAACCCTAAGAAAATATGATAGATGTATAGTACTACACATTTAAATATTCAATCTTATAGTTCGCCATCATTGTTTTTGAAAGCATTGAAGAAAACAATATTTTTCAGTACATTTCTTATATAAATCAAGCAAATGTAAAATGATATATTTTACCTATTAAGACTGGATATACTGGACAAATTGTTAAATTCATTCATTTGGAGTAAGAAAGCAACCAGTTTTGACAAATAATTAACAATATTTTAAAATCACCAGATGGCGCCACCGTGAACTGTAAGATATTCCTTTAAGCAGGATTTCCTTCTGGTGTTGTGACTCCATATCTCTGAAGTAAACACTGTTTTATATAATTTGATAAGTGACCTACTTTCCTCTAAACAGTGGCACCACGACTGCTTGGCAGAGCAAAAACCATGTAATTATCTACTTGTAAAATGTTTCACATTCAGACGTACATATATAAACATATGTTACTCTTAAAACTGGCTAGCTCCGGGATCCATTGTAGTTTATAAGAACATGTGTACTTGAGACCAGAGCCAACAAGGGCTGATATAGGAAAGGGAGGAGGGTGGAGGCGCCATACAATAACAGCCCAGTCCCGCCAGACGTTCTGAAAGGACCGTAATCATCGTTTGATTTACTATCCACCTAATACTTCATACCCGGAGCATACAGATATATACAGAAAACATATAGGGAATGTGTATCACCATACCCTGAGCATACGGATATATCCACCTAATACAAAGTGTCCATATAAAACACATAGGGAGTGTGTTTCACCATACCCGGAGCATACAGATATATCCACCTAATACAAAGTGTCCATAGAAAACACATAGGGAGTGTGTATCACCATACCCGGAGCACCCGGAGAGTGTGTATCTACTCACCCGGAGCATGCAAATATGTTGTATGCTCCAGGCTGCAAATCCGGCGCATACAAAAAAATGGTCCGTATGATGATTTAATATCGGTACCCTACCGGTGGAAAGGGTGGATAATAAATACAATATGGACTGGTTTCAGATATAATCAGTTGTATGCTCCTCGGAGTTGCCTCTGTGTAATATCTTCCCATACGCTCGCATATAACAACGCTTCAACTCCTCGGAGCATACGACCGCTTGTATCTGAAACCAGTCAATGTTGTATATACATCATTGATTTACTTTCTGTCATTTATAACCTAGAGGCCCAGGATAAAGGCTTTTAAAGTACGACATTCCAGTAGATGAAATGCAAGTAGGTGTTTTTTTTCCTGTTAATCCACCTCTGCAGCATCCTGGGCGTATGGAGGACATCTTTTGTGCTCCTCCTGACTGTCCCACCTTCAGGATAACATGAGCTCGAGATCCGCGCTAAAAATAGTCATATTTCAGTCACCTTTTTAAGTATCAGGTTCGACGCGGGGGATCAGCAGCTACAAAAGACGAGGTAAAGGGGCTGGGGGCTGTGGGCAGGAGTTGGTGGATGACTTACAGGGGCTGCTTCATAACACTAGGGGTGGGGAGTTAGGTCAGTCGTTAGGGCACTCGACCCCAAGGTTGTAGGACTCTGTGTTCAAGTCTCACCCCCAGCAGTGGTAGATTTACTGCTGTATTAAGGGCCAATCCTTCTCATACCATGTCTATGTGGTGTGGTGTACAGCCACCTTTCTCCTTCATCTCCAGCAGTGGTAGATTTACTGCTATATCAAAGGCCAATCCTTCTCATACCATCATAGATTCGATCACCACCCTTGTGGTGTAAAGGAACATTGAGAAAGTCTGGTAAGGACCTATGATGGTTGACTGGATGTTAATTCAAACCAAACAAACAAACAAATCAGAAAACTAGATCAGAAAAATCTCAACTCTCAACTAGTTGGACAAATTTCATTTGCCCAGTCGACCGAAGAATATTGATCATAAATATGTTCATCCCCAGCAAGTCTAGGTTATCCTAATTTAATAAATATTCATAACTAAAGACATGCGCAAGTCTAGGTTACCCTTATTTAATAAATATTCATCACTAAAGACATGAGCAAGTCTAGGTTATCCTCATTTGATAAATAGTCATAACTAAAACCCTGAGATTTGATAAATATTCCTGACTAGAGACAGGAGAAAGTCTCATTTTCTCATTGACCGGGGTAGCTGAGGTTCCTGGAGGTAAACCCTGGCGCTGTGTGGTCGCCGTGTGGACGGATTATCGAGTTTCATTCAGCCCCAGTCTGCGCGTGGAGACTGTTCAGTGATACTCTTACTGTGAGGATCTCCCTGGAGCCTGCTGTGAACTCTGAGTCACCTCTCCACCATGAGCAGCTCATCAGCTATTATCTCACCCCTAATAAAAAACGCCATAGGCTTAACATGGGATCTGTTTATTTCACGGGTGTGACATAAAGTGTTGTTTATGCCACTACTTTCTGATACTGAAAAAATATGGAAACGGGGTAGGATAAAATCTAAACATCTATGGCACTCATTTTGTTGGCTCCGTAATGTCACTCGTCTTCGACTCGTGAAATTATGGAGTCAACAAAATGTGTGGCATAAATAAACTCAGACTCAAACTCGTGACGTCTCTTGATATTATCTCACCCGTAATAAAAAAACTCCATTGGGTCACTGTATTCAGTCTGGAGTTCAGAAAAATGAAAAATATCGCTCTCGTGGGATACAGTTGTCAAATGACGTCATCTGTTAATGTAGAAGTAATTTAGACGGGCAGGGTAGGTTAAATTCTAAACCAAACTCGAGTTAGTTGTGTTATTGTTCATCGCACTCCGGCAAGATCTTGTATTACTACGCGAGGCGAAGATAATATGGAGAAACCAAATAAGAGTTAGTCATGCGATAAACAACAACACAACTAACTCTTGTTTGGTTTCTCCATATTATCTCACCCTTGGTACAAGTTTAGCCATAGAAATAACATAAGGAAAAAATACTCAACGATCACCCCCGTAAAGTGACAATACTACGCCACGGCTGTGGCGTAGTGAATGTGAGATGATGTCATATGAATTTGACAGGTATATTTGAACTATTCTGATATTCTGATTCTATCTAATGTCGTAGAAAGGGGTGAGATAAATCCAGAACCGCACTCGAATCGTAAAATAGACAATATTCCACTCATTTGGATGTGCCCGAATCGTCATCGAGGCGTAGCCGAGTGACAATTATGGCACATCCAAACTCGTGGAGTATTATCTATTTATACTTTTCTGATGTTCTATATAAATCTGTCTGCTGTGTGGGTTGGGCAGAGTGGGCATTTATCATCTATAATAATAAGTGCCCATTGAAAATGTATGGGGACTCAGTAAACCATGAACCATTATGTAAAACCTGTAGGATACTGTGGTATACGGATTCATATCTGTGGTATACGGTCTCGTAGCCATGGTATACGGGAATATAGTCCCGTTGTGCTATAGAGCAAAGAAATAGTCCCTATTGTTGTACCTTTTAATTTGGCAATAGTTGGGTTAAATTTATTCGAGAAGATGGATAATAAATACAACAAACGATGGTTACAAACAATGTAAAATAATAAACAAACGATGTAAACAAACGATGTAAACAAACGATGTAAACCACTCGAGGTTGACGTCGTAATACACGAGCGCTGGCGAGTATTTTACTACGCGTCGACCTCTCGTGGTTTACGGCCACCTGTCCACAAAACCATCGTTTATTGTCTAAATATCACATCCAGGACACTTACTCGTGGCTTATACTTCGTACAGGACCTAATGGGTCTTGACACTAGATTGTGGCCAGACAACCTGTCTATACAAACAGGTTGGTCTAGACAATATGTATACACTCTAGTAACGGCCATTATTATACACCAGGTAGGGCTCTATGTATTGGGCATGTGTGTAGCTGACCTGTTCCATGTTTAGGCCCTTACTTGAGATTTTTTAAGCCTTCGAGCAATTTAATTATGGACATTTGGCATCTGGTGGTTACTGAGGGACCATTAATAGTTACAGCTTTTAGAGAAAGAACACTCAAAATATACTGCAATAATCACTCAAAGGATCTGCATAGAATATCTGGGAACTGCATCCTTTTCACAAGGACTCGGTATTGGTTTCATGAAATGGAGAATAAACGGGAAAATACCTCATGATATTGTACTTTGATATATGATACTCCCTCCCTCCTCCCCCTCCCCCTCCTCCTCCTCCTCCTCCTCCTCCTCCTCCTCCCCTCCTCCTCCTCCTCCTCCTCCTCCTCTTCCTCCTCCTCCTCCCCTCCTCCTATATGATACATGGGAACCCATGATATCATTATAAATCCCCAACTTCTTTCTTAGATATTTATCGCGTTTAAGCTTTCTTGGTGTACCTACTACCGGAGCAGGGACGTATAAGCCCTGGTGGACTTACTGCTATATCAAAGGCCAATCCTTCTCATACCATCTCTATGTGGTGTGGTGAACAGCCACCTTTATCCTTCATCTCCAGCAGTGGTAGACTTACTTCTATATCAAAGGCCAATCCTTGTCATACCATGTCTGTGTGGTGTGGGAAGAAGAAGAACTCTCACCTCGGTAAATGTGTAAGTGTGAGATTTCTTCCTACATTCATCTCATAGGTTCGGTCAAACCCAACCTAAGTCTGATAGACCATATTGGACGTTAAACTACCCAAACAAACAAATAACCAGATATTCTCTCCCCCTCCCCCTCCTCCTTTCTCCTCCTCCTCCTCCTCCCTCCTCATCCCCCTCCTCCTCCCTCCTCCTCCTCCTCCCTCCTCCTCCTCCCTCCTCCTCCCTCCCCCCTTCCTCCCCCTCCTCCTCCTCCCCCTCCCTCCTACCTCCCTCCTCCTCCCCCTCCTCCTCCCTCTCCTCCTCCTCCCCCCTCCCCCCTCCCTCTTCCTCCTCCTTCTCCTCCTCCTCCTCCTCCTCCTCCTCTCCCTCCTCCTCCTCCTTCTCCTCCTCCTCCTCCTCCCCCTCCCCCTCAACCCTCCTCCTCCCTCCTCCCCCTCCCTCCCTCCCTCCCTCCTCCCTCCTCCCTCCTTCCCCCCTCCCCCTCACCTTGCCTCACCTTTCTGACATATGGAGACCTGGCACTGAGTATTTCACTCACATTTCAGTTTGGTACAAAGTCTTGCCAAGTCTACACAAATATTGAAGTGCTTTGACCCTCAACGCTAAATTGCCGAAGTGTTGGTGGCTGTAGTGTGGCAGCTAGTATGGTAACTGGTGATAGTACCAGAGGTATTGGATGTGTTTAGATTGTAATACATCAGTGACCTTGTATAGAGAGCCATAGTGAGCCCCACTAAAATGGTGAACAGTGATTAAAACAGCAGTTCCAGATGCTGTTTTTTGACTAGATGACCAGGGACCTGTTTCA
The DNA here is from genome assembly GCA_950022655.1 of Alentia gelatinosa. Classification (NCBI taxonomy): domain Eukaryota; kingdom Metazoa; phylum Annelida; class Polychaeta; order Phyllodocida; family Polynoidae; genus Alentia; species Alentia gelatinosa. The sequence goes on along the minus strand of OX465581.1, from coordinate 2,431,593 downwards.
GTAGTCTCGTGACATTAGGCTTAGACAGACTTCAGCAGCGGCACCAACAGTGCAAGCAACAGCGGAAAAAGACTAGCAAATATCAGAAAATCGGAGTGGCCAATCTTCTTCATATTTGAAACGATTATAGGTTATATGTATCCCCTACTCATGTTAAAGTGTCATTTCTTAATTCCTACGAGAAGTGAGTGAAACTCCGCGTGTCATCGATTGCAATCTTGTGATCTGTTCGTATGGTGTCACAGACGCCATCTAGACATGTCAGGAAACTACTAAAACAGGTCCCGGACCTGGGACCTGTATCAATAGTTTTGTGACTAAAGTGTTAGACAGACATGAAAAGCGGCACCAACAGTGCAAGCAAGAACAGACAAAACAGTGACACTACAGCGCCACTTGTGCCAGCACTACTTGTGTTGTCACAAAACTAGTCAATGCCAATATGTCTGTATGGTGTCACAGACACCATCTAGATATGTCATGAAACTAGTGAAACAGGTCCCTGTTTCAGTAATTTCGTGACATTAGGCCTAGCCAGACATCAACAGCGGCACCAACAGTGCAAGCAACAGCGGAAAAAGAATTGTGGGGTTTCAAAACGCATGTCACAGTTGATGTCAAATATCAGCAGATCGGAGCAGCCAATCTTTCTCATATTTCGAACGATCATAGGTTATGTGTCTCGCTTACTCGTGTCAAAATAGCATTGCTTAATTCCTACGGAAAGTGAAATTGTCTAATACTTTTGAAACCGGACACACCGTGTTTGGGGTCTGTCTTGTCCAAAGTGCCGCAACTTGTGTTTATCTGTCCGTATGGTGTCACAGACGCCATCTAGACATGTCACGAAACTAGTGAAACACGTCCCAGGACTACATGGTATTCGAGATTATATGTCTCATTCTCCGACCTTTTAAATGCGTGTTTTTAAAACACTCAATAGCCTGTCATCGTAATTAAGTGACAGACTTTTTCACAGACGTCTGTAGTAAAGTACACCTTAAAAGTAGTAAATGAGTTTACACAAACGAAATTATAGCCTTGAACCTCATAGTTTAACAGTCCGTCTACAAAACCGCATCCAGCTCTGAGAGTCCTGGCCGGGCCCTGGCGCACCTATCATACGATCTCACACTCTCTAAGCCGTATTCTGTACTCTCACTACGCTCTATGGAGAAGAATTCTTAACGAATTAGGCCTAGAGCCTTGAGAATCCACTGGCCTGTCTCCCGTGCTAAAAACGTACATCAATGCAACCAAAGATTCCTATAATCTCAATGATGCTAGCGGGAATACTGTGTCCCAGTGAATTCTCAATGCTCTAAGCCTAGTTCGTTAAGAATTCTTCTCCCATAGAGCGCAGTGAGAAACTTCTATAGATTACGACTTAGATAGTGTGAGATCTTATGAGAGGGTGTATTGGATTCTTCATGATGAACACATAGTAATTCACAAGGCGAAGCCGAGTCAATTACTTAGTGATTCAAATGAGATGGGACCAAGCTCTGACACTAAACTTAAATAGGTTTCTGAATTTATCTCACCCTTCACATTGACTAATGGGCTATCATTTGTAACATAATTACCAATTGGATATTTTTCCTAAATATCTAATGGGCGTTGGATACGAGTTCCCAATGTTAATTCTATGGAAAAAAGATACCAGGGGTGTATCCTACTTTTAGTTTCCTCTAGGCATTAGTCTCGCTCACGCTCGGATATTACTACGCGTCAGCTCCTCGGAGGATATATGCACAGTAATATCAGAAACAGGTTAATATATATATTGTGTTGAATCCTGCTATGCTGTTGAAATTACAGCTATTACACCATAAAGGGGGCATCCACCAACCACGACAAGGCTACGACAAGCGCAGACAAGAAAGTTCCAGTCGGCGCTTGTCGCAGCCTTGTCATAAGAAGGGGTGCTTTACGACAGAGTTGTCGGGGCGTTCGGGAAGTGCACGCTCTGCCAAAATTTCCTATCATAGACCTCTGTGACATGCTCCCGACACGCCATGACACTCTACGATAAGGGTCCAGTCGTGGGAGGAATCGAACATGCTCGATATTGTCGTAGCTTTGTCAGAAAGCTCCCGACAAGCTTCCAATCATGGCCTTGTCATGGTCTTGTCATAGACTCTTGTGGAGAACTGGGGTCCACCAACCACGACAAGGTTTCCAATCGTAGGCCAGTCATGGACCTTGTCAGGAATCCATTGTCGTAGTCTTGTCGTGGTTGGTGGACGCCCCCTTTACAATATATGTGACCGCACATAGAGTTTATAGTCCCAGTCCAAACCACACTAACCGGAAGCCAACAGGGTTAGAAACTTCGCTGGCCTTCTAGAATGACATTTACATAGTTCATAACCGCAGCGATACTAATTCCCTCGGCCTGTGGTCGCCCTGTGAATAGTTCCACTCTCCCAGCAGATCTTTCACAGCGCTCGTGCATACTAATCTCTGCCTCAACCCAATACAGGACACGAGAAACCAGCCAACATTTCAGATTCAAAACAGGGAAACTGTCAAAAGCTATGAAACTCAAAAACTCATAAATTGTGAGTTGGGAAATATGGGTATTGATAAGTGAGTTTCATAGACAATCCAGCTGTTTCCTTTTCAACTTTAAACTACTTTTAAATGTGCAAATACACAGTTGATTAGACTTCCCCTGAGTGAGCACAAGTGTTATGTTGACAATCTCTGCAACACATGAGGTGCTTTCCACTAAAGAAAGTAATCCAAGAGACTATATCTGAGTTGACATAACAAATAACATAAAGGAGTGTATATTATTTACCATGTGCATCTCTATTTACAAGTATAACACAACATACTTCCCAAAGCACACAAAATTTAGGATATTTGAAAAACTGGTGGATGGGACAGATTTTGCCCCAAACAGGCAGGTCGGTGCAGAGTTACAAGCGGCTGCAGGAAGTAGAGCTCAGAATCTCTGCTGGGAGAGTGATAATCAGGCTTGGACTCCCATCTTGTGGCTGGTCTCTTGTTGAATGGCTTTACAGGCCGCATGCGGGAGTAAAATAAACCCGGAATTGCCGCTGTCCGTGGGAAGGTCGGGGGTCAGGGTGATTTAGGGGTAAGTAGCACCCCCACCCCCCCCCCACCCCCACCCCCACCCTCACCCCATCAACACACACACAATAGGTCTCACGGCCGTTGACTTTTGTATGATGAAGGTGGGATATTTTTTGTGCAAAACACAATTTATGGACAGCAATCTAATTTGTTTCGCAGAGACATTTGAATATTTATAATGAAGAACGAATACGTCTTGGTATGCCGAACGACTATTATTTCGTCACCCTTATCACGTATATAGACAATAATCGATGGTTTTGTGGACAGGTGGCTCTGTAAACCACGACAGGTTGACGACGTCAACCTCGAGTGTTTTACAGAACCGCTTGTCCACAAAATCATCGTTTGTTGCATTTATTATCCATCTTTTTGAATAAATTAAAGCCAGTAATTGCCATATTAACGGATACAACAATAGGAACTATTTCTTTGCTCTATTGCAAAAGGGAGCTATTTTTCCCGTATACCATGGTTTTGAGGCCGTATACCACAGTTTTGAATCCGTATACCACAGATATGGTATCTGACAGGTTTTATACAACGGGTTATGGCTTACTGAGTCCCCATACATTTTCAAAGGGTGATTTGTATATGATGGATAATAAAATACGATATTCGACCCCATGTAATTTGAAGCACACTTTATGTCCACATACTTTTTATCTCACCCCTGGTTTTTTTTCCTCGTGTGCTTAACATTGGTAACTCGTTCTTCATACCCCTATGAGTATTGCAGTCCGTTCTCCATGGTTTATATCCTGTGTATTGTCTTTTCTTTTAGTGTGTACAGGGGTGAGATAAATACAGAAAACAACTCGTTTTTCTCAAGGCCATAATTCTCAACTCGTTTGAATGCTACGCAATATTGACTCGGCTTTGCCTCGTGCATACAACTCCGCATCAAACTCGTGGAGAACAACAACTTATACCAGAACTTGTTGGTTTCTTCTTTAACCCCTTTATTCATTACCTCAGGGAATTAGATGTCACAAGAATTAAATGTATTTCTGAGAATGTAAGTGAGAGAAAGCTGTAGGGTGGATTTCTCCAAATGACACCTACAGAAAAATAGTACCTCTTTTATTCACGGTTTTATGAATATCTATATGACACAAGTAGGGCAGCGGGTTAGCGCTGTAGTGGTCATACCTCTCCCGTTGTTGAAGCTATGAATAAAAGGAGAGGGATAAAAAGTTATAAGGCGAATGTAAATAATGTCGGTGTTGCACACATTCGCCATTGTTACATTTCTGTGCCCACAATTCATCGCCGACATGCAAGCGGCCTCCCAAAGCACAACAACACGAGGGAAATGTCCCGTTTTTATAGTTCTGAATCATTTTCCATTTATAGTAGTAAGACTGATGTTTTGGGGGGAGTGTGACTGGTCACATATATCTCTTAATTGTATGATGTGACTCTGTTTGTGCGATAAAGAATCCTATCAACCCAAATTACCTGTCTGTCTGTGTCTAATGAAGAACCATCATCTTTTGTAACTATAGTGTTCAGGGTTTTTATTATCCATCGTATACAATGACACCATTAAAAACGTATGGGAACTCAGTAAACCATGAACCATTGTATAAAAAATGTCAGATACAATAACTGTGGTATATGGATTAACATCTGTGGTATACGGTCTCAAAGCCATAGTATACGAGAAAATAGTCCCCTTGTGCTATAGAGCAAAGAAATAGTCCCTATTGTTAAACCCTTCCATATGGCAATTACTGGGTTTAATATTTTTGAAAAGATGGATAGTAAATGCAACAAACGATGGTTATGTGGACAGGCAGCCGCCAATCCAGAAAACCATCGTTCATTGTCTATAAAATTAATTTATCTTTATATATCGTGTATGGAAATTTGATAAGGAATGAACTAGAAAGTAAGTTTCCAAGAGTAATAGTAACAAACTTAATGTATTCTATTGATGATAATTACAGATAGGTTGGTATGTATTAGTTGTCAGTGACGATTTTATATATTAAGCAGGGTTCATCAGGCAAACTGAAATAACTTTGTTTTGAGGCTATCCTTTTGTTGTTATTATAATTCCTATAGTGTTTTTTTTCTACGATATCCTTCTACATTTTTTCTGTTTTCGTGATTTTTACGTTTTATTAATTTGGATAATGCGATGAATCCCTCCCGTGGGTGTAGTATGAGCCGGGCCCGTTGTTCTGCATGCGTACCCCGGGGGGTAGACCCACGTATAAGGGGACCGCGCCAGTCGCATCTCCATACGCCGCAAATAAAGGCCGCCTGAGATCTACTTTTTCTAAGTAGATTTACTTTTCTGAGGAGATTGCTGGTGAGGTACTTTCTTTTTTCGCAGCCACCTCTTTCACCCATTTCCTCAATGCTGCCCACACCCGACTAAAGGGGGGCGTCCACCAACCACGACAAGGCTACGACGATGGCTTTCCGACAAGGTTCACGACTGGCGTATACGATTGGAGGCATTGTCGTGGTTGGTGGACCCCAGTTCCCAACAAGAGTCTATGACAAGGCCACTATTAGGCCATAATTGGGCTGCGATTGGAAGCTTGACGGGAGCCTTCCGACAAAGCTACGACAACATTGAACATGTTCAATTTTTCCCACGACTGGACCCTTGTCGTAGAGTGTCGTGGTTTACTCGATATCACTGTCGTACTGTGTCGGTACCATGGGCGTCTATTTTTCGGGAACCAGTGACACCTACGCCATGCCCTGACAACACTGTCACAGATCCCCCCCTTCTTACGACAAGGCTGCGACAAGGCGCCGATTGGAACTTTCATGTCGGTTCTTGTCGTAGCCCTGTCGTGGTTGGTGGACGCGCCCCTTAAAAGTGGACGTCCACCAACCACGACAAGAGCCGACAAGGAAGTTCCTATCGGCGCCTTGTCGCAGCCTTGTCGTGAGAAGAGGGACTTTACGACAGCGGTGTCGGGGTGTTGCTGGTCCCCGTAAAAAAGGTGTCCATGGTCCCGACACACTACGACAGTGATATCGAGGAAACCACGACATTCCACAACAAAGTTCCAGTCGTGGCAAAAATCGAACATGTTCGATTTTGTCGTAACCTTGTCGGAAGGCCCTGCCTTCCGACAGGCACCCGACAAGCTTCATGTCGCAGCCTGTCGTGTTTTGTCATAGCCTCTTGTCGGGAACAAGGGTCCACCAACCACGACAAGGCTACGACAGGCCTTCAAATTGTAGGCCTGTCGTGGACCTTGTCGGAAACCCATTGTCGTAGCCTTGTCGTGGTTGGTGGACGCCCCCCTTAAGACATATAGGTATACGTAACTCAGACGACTGAGATTTGGAAGGCGTCCCACTCACGGGTATGAGCCACCAACCGCGACAGGGATCTTTGGCAGAATTCCTGTTGACATGCCGCCAACATAGCAATAACAATAGACACATTCTATATCAATGTCTGCCCGGTAGCCGCAGTATAATCTTCTCATCTTAAATGTCAGGGAAAGTGGTAGGGAAGTGTTTAAGTCTGCATTTTAAACAGCGTTTCCCATTGTCAGATGGTTAATGGTGGGTGTTGTGATTCACGTTGGTAGTGTTTGGTATCTCTATAAGGCTGACCTCAGACTTGTTTATTATGTAAACATATACACATGATAGACATATATATATATATGTGTGTGTATATATATCTATATATATCTATATCTATATACATATATCATATGATTCAAGCAGATGCGTAGGTGGTTCGCAGTAGTTATTTTTCTATTTTTTAGGCATGGTTCACACTCAGATACGCTGTCTAGGTTAGGGAGAGGTTATAGAGACTTTCAGCGTGGTTCATACTCAGATACACTGTCTAGGTTAGGGAGAGGTTATAGAGACTTTCAGCGTGGTTCATGCTCAGATACGCTGTCTAGGTTAGGGAGAGGTTATAGAGACTTTCAGCGTGGTTCATACTCAGATACGCTGTCTAGGTTAGGGAGAGGTTATAGAGACTTTCAGCGTGGTTCATGCTCAGATACGCTGTATAGGTTAGGGAGAGGTCAAGAGACTTTCAGCGTGGTTCATACTCAGATACGCTGTCTAGGTTAGGGAGAGGTTATGGAGACTTTCAGCATGGTTCACACTCAGATACACTGTCTAGGTTAGGGAGAGGTTATAGAGACTTTCAGCGTGGTTCATACTCATGTATACACTGTCTAGGTTAGGGAGAGGTTATGGAGACTTTCAGCATGGGCCACACTAAGATACGCTGTCTAGGTTAGGGAGAGGTTATGGAGACTTTCAGCGTGGTTCATACTCAGATACGCTGTCTAGGTGAGGAGGAGGCTATAGAGACTTTCAGCGTGGTTCGTGCCCAGATACACTGTCTAGGTTAGGGAGAGGTTATAGAGACTTTCAGCGTGGTTCATTCTCATGTATACACTGTCTAGGTTAGGGAGAGGTTATGGAGACTTTCAGCGTGGTTCATTCTCATATATACACTGTCTAGGTGAGGGAGAGGTTATAGAGACTTTCAGCATGGTTCACACTCAGATACGCTGTCTAGGTTAGGGAGAGGTTATAGAGACTTTCAGCGTGGTTCACACTCAGATACGCTGTCTAGGTTAGGGAGAGGTTATAGAGACTTTCAGCGTGGTTCATGTTCAGATACGCTGTCTAGGTTAGGGAGAGGTTATAGAGACTTTCAGCATGGTTCATGTTCAGATACAATGTCTAGGTTAGGGAGAGGTTATAGAGACTTTCAGCGTGGTTCATTCTCATATATACGCTGTCTAGGTTAGGGAGAGGTTATAGAGACTTTCAGCATGGTTCATGCTCAGATACGCTGTCTAGGTTAGGGAGAGGTTATAGAGACTTTCAGCATGGTTCATGCTCAGATACGCTGTCTAGGTTAGGGAGAGGTTATAGAAATTTCAGCATGGTTCATGTTCAGATACGCTGTCTAGGTTAGGGAGAGGTTATAGAGACTTTCAGTGTGGTTCATACTCAGATACACTGTCTAGGTTAGGGAGAGGTTATAGAGACTTTCAGCGTGGTTCATGTTCAGATACGCTGTCTAGGTTAGGGAGAGGTTATAGAGACTTTCAGCATGGTTCATACTCAGATACGCTGTCTAGGTTAGGGAGCGGTAATATAGACTTTCAGCATGGTTCACACTCAGATACGCTGTCTAGGTTAGGGAGAGGTTATAGAGACTTTCAGCATGGTTCATACTCAGATACGCTGTCTAGGTTAGGGAGAGGTAATATAGACTTTCAGCATGGTTCACACTCAGATACGCTGTCTAGGTAAGGGAGAGGTTATAGAGACTTTCAGCGTGGTTCATACTCAGATACGCTGTCTAGGTGAGGGAGAGGTTATAGAGACTTTCAGCGTGGTTCATACTCAGATACGCTGTCTAGGTGAGGGAGAGGTTATAGAGACTTTCAGCGTGGTTCATACTCAGATACGCTGTCTAGGTGAGGGAGAGGTAATAAAGACTTTCAGCATGGTTCACACTCAGATACACTGTCTAGGTTAGGGAGAGGTTATAGAGACTTTCAGCGTGGTTCATGTTCAGATACGCTGTCTAGGTTAGGGAGAGGTAATATAGACTTTCAGCATGGTTCACACTCAGATACGCTGTCTAGGTTAGGGAGAGGTTATAGAGACTTTCAGCATGGTTCACACTCAGATACGCTGTCTAGGTTAGGGAGAGGTTATAGAGACTTTCAGCGTGGTTCATACTCAGATACGCTGTCTAGGTGAGGGAGAGGTTATAGAGACTTTCAGCGTGGTTCATACTCAGATACGCTGTCTAGGTTAGGGAGAGGTTATAAAGACTTTCAGCGTGGTTCATACTCAGATACACTGTCTAGGTTAGGGAGAGGTTATAGAGACTTTCAGCGTGGTTCATTCTCCTATATACACTGTCTAGGTTAGGGAGAGGTTATAGAGACTTTCAGCATGGTTCATACTCAGATACGCTGTCTAGGTGAGGGAGAGGTTATAGAGACTTTCAGCATGGTTCATACTCAGATACGCTGTCTAGGTGAGGGAGAGGTAATATAGACTTTCAGCATGGTTCACACTCAGATACACTGTCTAGGTTAGGGAGAGGTTATAGAGACTTTCAGCATGGTTCATTCTCCTATATACACTGTCTAGGTTAGGGAGAGGTTATAGAGACTTTCAGCGTGGTTCATACTCAGATACACTGTCTAGGTTAGGGAGAGGTTATAGAGACTTTCAGCGTGGTTCACACTCAGATACACTGTCTAGGTTAGGGAGAGGTTATAGAGACTTTCAGCGTGGTTCATACTCAGATACGCCGTCTAGGTTAGGGAGAGGTTATAGAGACTTTCAGCATGGTTCATGTTTAGATACACTGTCTAGGTTAGGGAGAGGTTATAGAGACTTTCAGCGTGGTTCATACTCAGATACACTGTCTAGGTTAGGGAGAGGTTATAGAGACTTTCAGCGTGGTTCACACTCAGATACACTGTCTAGGTTAGGGAGAGGTTATAGAGACTTTCAGCATGGTTCATACTCAGATACGCTGTCTAGGTTAGGGAGAGGTTATAGAGACTCTCAGCGTGGTTCATGCTCAGATATGCTGTCTAGGTTAGGGAGAGGTTATAGAGACTTTCAGCATGGTTCATACTCAGATACGCTGTCTAGGTTAGGGAGAGGTTATAGAGACTTTCAGCGTGGTTCATACTCAGATACGCTGTCTAGGTTAGGGAGAGGTTATAGAGACTTTCAGCGTGGTTCATACTCAGATACACTGTCTAGGTTAGGGAGAGGCTATAGAGACTTTCAGCGTGGTTCGTGCCCAGATACACTGTCGAGGTTAGGGAGAGGTTATAGAGACTTTCAGCGTGGTTCATACTCAGATACACTGTCTAGGTTAGGGAGAGGTTATATAGACTTTCAGCATGCTGTAAATAACTTCTGTGCACTTCCATGCGAGGCTTCGTTGAATAAAATTTTAATGTAGATTGATTCTGCTTGGATCCTACAAGGGCAGTTGTTACGTGGTAAATTGGCTGGTTGCCGAGTGGGTCACAGGCAAGAGGGTAGATTCTGATCTCGAGGTTACAACACAGGACTCCCAGACAGTTAAAACCCTTTTGATGATGCTGATTCATAAATTATGAACATACTATTTGTTCATATCTCTTTGCTGAAAGCTATGTATACACATATGTATGTATATATATATATATATATATATATATATATATATATATATATATATATATATATATATATGGTTCTTCTATTGAATATTATAGAGGAAACCTATGAGGGTTTAGGGTCTGAGCTTGTATCCCATCGAGTTTGAATCACATAGTAATTCACAAGGCGAAGCCATGTGAATTACGTAGTGATTCAAACAAGATAGGATCGACCTCTGATACTAAACTTGAATGGGTTTCTGAATTTATCTCACCCTTTACATGGATTAATGGGCTATAATTTGTGGCATAATCCCCCATTTGATATTTTTACTAAATATCACATGGGCCTTACATACGAGTTCCCAATGTTAAGTCTATGGAGAAGAAATACCAGGGTTGAGATATAGTATAGAGTATTTGGATTCTAATAACAAACATTTGATTGGTTTATAGTAAGAGTGCCGTTGGCAATGAATTTACCTCTAATGATAAAGTTATTAGTTTAACAGGACGCTTATACATTCACGTAATAGCCAATTTTCTGATAACAGCATAATAAGAAGGAAATTATGTTTCGTCTGTGTCGCTATTCGCCTTCGAGTTTGGAGCATGCAGTGATATAAACGAGGTGATAGCTGAGTGAATATTCTGAAGTGCTCCAAACAAGATGGTGAACGGGGACTCAGACGAATATGTTTCTGATTTTAAGATATTCCATGAATTTTGGTTGCAGAGTAATCTCACGAAGCAAAGTCAAGTGAAATTATGTGATAAACCAAACGAATGGCATATTCTTAGTAGCTACGAATCGAGTGCGGTTCAGATTTGATCTCATTATCTGATATAATCGACTGATTGGCTAACGTTTTTGTCATCATCACCCATTGAGTAATCTTTTTTACAATACTCCATGGGCATTGAGTACGGTCGATCTCCCAATGTTCAGTCTAAGGGAAGCAACACCAGTGCTGAGATATGGATGGGTGTTTGTATAGGGGACAGAGCCATTGTTAGTTCATGAAGCCGTCACTAGGTGGCCAGCAGTATGGTGGGCCCCTTGGGGGGACAGATCTACATTTGTTCTTACGAAATTCAACTGCCTTTCAATGTTTTACCATGGTTCCCTTGACTCTCTACACCCATCCCAGAGCAGGATGACATAATGATTAAACCCAGGACATGATGTTTTTCACAGGGAACACTTTATATACATATGTGAGCAAGGCTAGAGTTGTGACTCTTCCCAATTATCACTTTTTCACCTCCATTAATGAAGAACACCTACTCGGGGGGCGTCATGGCAGCGCCCATGGGTCATAGGCTATGTGCCCTATATACAAATATATCTAATTATATATACTTATGATATACCTAATCTGCGGCAATACAACAACACACACTTTTATCCCCATTCTATGGTCAACACAAAAAAATCCTCTTTTTTTTCCTGACCCCAACTGACATTCGGACTAAACACGAATCTGTTTCTGATTATAAGATATTCCATGAGTTTTGGTTGCAGAGTAATCTCACGAAGCAAAGTAAAGTGAAATGATGTGGTAAACCAAACGAATAGCATTGTTAGTACCTATGGATCAAGTGCAGTTCAGAATTGATTTTCTTCTTTCCCATATATATATATGGGTGTTATTGTATCGTGTGTACCTTTCAATTCCTTATTCAATTGCTGATTTCCTTATTTGATCTCATGTTGTTGCTATCGCTTCATAAAACTCTCCACTTTTTCTGTGGATGGCCTCCCATCCCGGCCTTATAACAACACGTGTACCAGCCTGTTTATGGCCGTGTGGTTGTGTCTGGACACTGAAGAGCCCTGATGAGGCAGCACGGGGGAGTTTTACAACACAACTGGGGCTTTATCCTCAATTACTCTGTCCTATTTGCACTTCTCCTCGTGATAGGGATTGCTCCCACATTGTACTGAGGTACGTCCCATATATGGACATGCCTCGAGAGGTGTGACCTGACCTACATCTCCAGATCCGCCAGGTCAAAGGTCAATCTGACTCATCATCGGAACTCTCCGCAGTCCATCGGAGTCTCTCTGTGTCTGTCTCTCTGTCTCTCTGTCTGTCTCTCTCTCTGTCTCTGTCTCTCTGTCTGTCTCTCTGTCTGTCTCTGTCTGTCAGTCTCTCTCTCTGTCTCTCTCTCTCTGTCTCTCTCTTTGTCTCTCTCTGTCTGTGTCTCTCTCTGTCTGTCTCTCTGTCTCTCTCTCTGTCTGTCTGTCTTTCTCTCTCTGTGTCTCTGTCTGTCAGTCTCTCTCTCTGTCTCTCTCTCTGTCTCTCTCTTTGTCTCTCTCTGTCTGTGTCTCTCTCTGTCTCTCTCTCTCTGTCTCTCTCTTTGTCTCTCTCTGTCTGTGTCTCTCTCTGTCTCTCTCTCTTTGTCTCTCTCTGTCTGTGTCTCTCTCTGTCTCTCTCTGTCTCTCTCTCTGTCTGTCTGTCTTTCTCTCTCTCTGTCTCTGTCTGTCTCTCTCTCTGTCTCTGTCTCTCTCTCTGTGTCTCTGTCTCTCTCTGTGTCTCTGTCTCTCTCTGTCTCTGTCTGTGTCTCTCTCTGTGTCTCTGTCTCTCTCTCTGTTTCTCTCTCTCTGTGTCTCTGTCTCTCTCTGTCTCCCTCTGTCTCTCTCTGTCTGTCTCTCTGTTTGTCTGTCTTTCTCTCTGTCTCTCTCTGTCTGTGTCTGACTCTGACTCTGTCTCTCTATCTCTTTCGTCTGTCTGTCTCTCTTCCTGTCTGTCTCTCTCTATGGTTGTCTCTCGCTGGCCTCTGTCTATCTGACTCTCTCTGTCTCTCACTTGCAACCTTCCCGTGTCTACCCCCCCCCCCCCCCCCCCAATCTCCTGGCTATTTCCCTCTTCATCCCCTTTTCTGTTGAAGGCTCTTTATCGTACCTCAATCCCTCACTCACTCTTTATCTTGCCCTCTCTTGCAATCCCCTTCCCATTCATCTCTTACCCCCCCCCTCCCCCCTCTCCATCTCTGTCTCTCCCCTCTCTCTATCTCTTCCTCTCTCTCATTCTGTCTCTGTCTGTCTCTCTGTCTGTCTATCCCCCTCTCTCTATCCCTTTCTCCCCCTCTCACTCTCTCTCTCCCCCTCTCTCTCATTTTCTCCATATAGCATCCTAATTTCCCATCCTCTCTTGTCATCGGCTATGGTTTGTCTTTTTTTCCCCTTACAATCTCTATACCCCCCCTCCCCCCACCCCCTCTCTCTCCAGCCTAATTCCCCTCCCCGGGGCAGACGGGGTCTAAATACACACGATAACAAATACGTCTCGCGAGGTCTCCCGAGGTCTCGCGAGGTCTCGTGAGGTCTCGTGAAGTCTCGTAGGGCGTGTTGTTTGCACTCTCCCAGCAGAGGTCCTGCACCGCTGATCGTAAAGTGGACAAATGGCATTTAAAGTCCAATCGGCACCACTAAGCATGTGCTGTGAGACTGCTTTATTTGCTGTTCATCAAATGCCCCTGAAATAAGACAGAAAAAAGCGCTGTAATAGGACATGGTGGAGTGTTGTCTGTGTAGGTTGTGGTGGTTTGTCGTTATCGGGCACTGCCACATGTAGGGCGGTTTGTATGATGACACCACTTAGGAGCGTCCACAGGAGGCACACAGACGGCAATACTCTGTGTATGTAAGGCCTCTTTCCATTGGCCAACGAACATGGTATGTGTATGAAAGGCCTGTTTAAATTGGCCTATGATAATGGTATGTGTATGTAAGGCCTCTTTCCATTGGCCAACGAACATGGTATGTGTATGAAAGGCCTGTTTCTATTGGCTTATGATAATGGGATGTGTATGTAAGGCCTCTTTCCATTGGCCAACGAACATGGTATGTGTATGTAAGGCCTGTTTCTATTGGCCTATGATAGTGGCATGTGTATGAAAGTCCTGTTTCTATTGGCCAACGAACATGGTATGTGTATGTAAGGCCTGTTTCTATTGGCCTATGATAATGGCATGTGTATGAAAGTCCTGTTTCTATTGGCCAACGAACATGGTATGTGTATGTAAGGCCTGTTTCTATTGGCCTATGATAATGGCATGTGTATGAAAGTCCTGTTTCTATTGGCCAACGAACATGGTATGTGTATGTAAGGCCTGTTTCCATTGGCCAACGAACATGGTATGTGTATGTAAGGCCTGTTTCTATTGGCCTATGATAATGGTATGTGTATGTAAAGCCTGTTTCCATTCGCTGACATAAACAGCATACATGTGTATGCAAGGCCTCTTTCCATTTGCTGATGAAAATGGTATGTGTATGTAGAGTGGAATTGACATGGTGGGATTCATTTTTGGGGCACGTGCGGGGCTTCAGTCGGCAACTATGAGCATAAATTTTGCAGGAATCTCCCATGTTGCTAAGTGGGAAAATGCAAAATCGTCATCAACGCTTGCCCACCCCCTGTGGTACATGTATGAGTCGCTGTCTCAAGTCCATCCCAAAAAGGCACTAGTCTAATGCGATTTAATTTCAAACATGTTTGAAATTTTCAGGCCGCTAGTCACCTACTATGCCCTCCCACCTGCTGTGTGACTGGCGTTTCCCGGCAACTATGCTGGGCACCAGTCTCTGGGGCAAGAATCTCCTAGTGGGAATTGGCCTTTATACTCTGCGTACCCAGACAGGCTGACCTACAACGAGGACAGGGGCCCATGCAGCAAGTGTTATTGATGTTTCAATCCCATTGATGCAGAAACTATGTCTACTTTGTAGACCAACAAAGCATATGTGTATGAAAAAAGTCAATGTGAAAAGTCCATTGCACTTTTTAGTCTTAAAACGTTGGCGAAATAATGAATTTCCCAAATCAAAATTATGAAAAGTGAATTTCACTAAATTCGGTATTAGTGCCGATGTGTAAATGGAAACTTGTTTCATCATGATATACATTTTATTATACACCTGAGGCTGATACATAGATTCTATAGAAAAGACATAGAAAAGTGTGTATCTCCATACCCGGAACATATCGGTACGCCACTTGTCCGGAAAACGAAGATGATGATATACACCGGTTTCAGATAAAAGCGTTTGTAAGAGAAAACATGATTACTGAGCCTGAAGGGATGGCCGTCCGAGGTCTTTTGATGCCATAGATACGTCGCGAAGCCGCAGGCGGAGGGACGTATTTATTTATGGCATCATAAGGCAGAGAATGGCATCCCTACGGACTCAGTTACTACGTTTTCCTATTATTACATACCTAGATATTTGAAAAAACGTTATTTTATATACTTATTTTATGTAGCTATTGGCCTGATACATTCACTTTAGCACAGTGCGCCCGAATATTTACTACAGGCGCAGTGCGCCAGAACATTATCTATACTGTACCCCGAGTAGCGGGTAGTATTTGATAGACATTCGGCCATAGCTATGTAGTAATACACTCATAGGAGTTACCTCTGCGCTATATCCTCGCATGCGCTCAGATATTACTACACATCAACTCCTCGGAGATCACGGCTATTTGAAACCAGTGAATATTATGTATGTACATGCTCCATGAGAAATCTGGCATTTCTGGATATCTTTGAGATGGACCGTGATGACACACACCCGAATATCACACTCCACAATACAGTGGCGTACCAGTGCACACTGTTTTCTTTCTCACCGGTAATAAGCCACAGCTAGTAAGAAATCTCACTACTTGGAGACACGAGAAAAAGCTACAGAAATGGCTAATAGCCTGTGAGAATTGAGAGGTTTGCACCATGATGAACAAGATCCTGGGGTTGTTTCAGATGAAGAACATCACCAAGACATTTACAAAACTGAATTTTTTTTCTATTCACAAACAATTCGCCACTAGGGCGGTCTTCCATGATTTGGCTAGAGTAATACAAATGGTACTCTTCTTTGCATCTGTATCTGACTATCTCTATATTCATTCCTATGAATGCTATATATAATACAGGAAAATTGCATTTTCCACGATAATCTGGTGATTTTTATACTTTTCGGTGTGCGGTCTTGTTAATTTCGCTTGTGTTTGAGACTCTAAAAGTTCCCTGATCCGCTTCGTCTGTGGTATGATGAAGGCCCCACCAAGACGTATTACACAAAACAGCCATGTTAGACACTCTCTATGTTCTTATTGGTAGACGCGCGGCTAAGGAATTCGTCTCGGATTTCATGGCGAGGAATTTGGAGTGGTCCACTCGTATGACGTGAACTGATCTGTCTCTGAATTTGAACGAGGGTGGTGTGCTGAGGGCATGAACAAACAGAGGACACCAACAAATAACACATGGGACAGCAAACATAAAATAACACACGGAACAGCAAACAGAAAATAACACACGTACAGCAAACAAAAAATAACACACAGGATAGCAAACAAAAAATAACAAACAGGATAGTAAACAAAAAATAACAGACGGGACAGCAAGCAAAAAATAACAGACGGGACAGCAAACGAAAAATAACAGACGGGACAGCAAACAAAAAATAACACGCGGGACAGCAAACAAAAAATAACAAACGGGACAGTAAGCAAAAAATAATAAACGCAACAGCAAGCAAAAAATAACACACGGGACATCAAAGCAAAAAATAGCACACGGGACAGCAAACAAAAAATATCACACGTTAACCAAACAAAAAATAACACATGGAACAGCAAACAAAAAATAACACACGGGACAGTAAGCAAAAAATAACACACGTACAGCAAACAAAAAATAACACATGGGACAGCAAGCAAAAAATAACAAATGTGACAGTAAACAAAATATAACAAATAGAAGAGCAAACAAAAAATAACAAGCGGGACAGCAAACAAAAAATAACACACCTACAGCAAACACAAAATAACGCATGGGACAGCAAACAAAAAATAATACACATACAGCAAACACAAAATAACACACGGGACAGCAAACAAAAAATAACACACGGGACAGCAAACAGAAAATAACACACGGGACAGCGAACACAAAATAACTCACGGGACAGCAAACAGAAAATAACACATGGGACAGCGAACACAAAATAACACACGGGACAACAAACACAAAATAACAAAGAGGATAGCAAATAAAAATAACAAACGGGACAGCAAGCAAAAAATAACACATGGAACAGCAAACAAAAAATAACACACATACAGCAAACAAAAAATAATAAACGGGATAGCAAACAAAAAATAACACACGGGACAGCAAACGAAAAATAACAAACAGGACAGCAAATTTAAAATAACAAACGGGACAGCAAGCAAAAAATAGCAAACGGGATAGCAACAAAAAATTACACACGGAACAGCAAGCAAAAAATAACAAACAGGACAGCAAACAAAAAATAAGAAACGGGATAGCAAGCAATAAATAACACACAGGACAGCAAACAAAAAATAACACGGGACAGCAAGCAAAAAATAACAAATGGGATAGCAAACAAAAAATAACACGGGACAGCAAACAAAAAATAACACGGGACAGCAAACAAAAAGTAACAAACGGAACAGCAAGCAAAAAATAACACAGTGGATAGTAAACAAAAAATAACACATGGGATAGCAAACATAAAATAACACACGGGATAGCAAGCAAAAAATAACACACGGGACAGCAAGCAAAAAATAACACGGGACAGCAAACAAAAAGTAACAAACGGAACAGCAAGCAAAAAATAACACTCGGGACAACAAACAAAAAATAACACGGGACAGCAAACAAAAAGTAACAAACGGAACAGCAAGCAAAAAATAACACACGGGACAGCAAACAAAAAATAACACGGGACAGCAAACAAAAAATAACACACGGGACAGCAAACAAAAAATAACACACATACAGCAAATAAAAAATAACACACGGAACAGCAAACTTAAAATAACACACGGGACAGCAAACAAAAAATAACATCTCATTTGAACGCTACGTGATATTCACTTGGTTGTCATATCACTCCGCATCAAACCTGTAAAGAACGTCAACTTTGGTCAAACTTGTTGGTTTCTCCTTTAGTTCTTCATTAATTTCTAGTGATAGAGCATGGTTCTGGTAATGCCCAGTCATAAAGTATGACACATTCTATCTATACCGGGCATCTATGTCAGCAGCAGGCAAAAGGGGGCTCACTTTCTTGGTCAGTCACAATGGAGCGTCGGATGATCTCACTGTCACTCTCCTAGCAGATATCCTACACTGCAAGTACCCGCAAGCACCACAAAGTATCTGATAGGAGAAACTCGTATGTTAGGTACACGCACCTCATAATAATCAGGAATTGGTCTGAAGACAGCCAGGTAGCTCAGTAGTCCATAATGATTCAGATATCTTTTTATGTTCTTTATTTATCCTGCACGAGTAGTCAGCCAAAAGACCCGTGTGACACAACTTTACAGCAGATGTCAGGTTACTTACTTTATCATCAACCAATAATGGAGATTACTATATACCCATGTCGTATATACTGTAAATACGCATTGTTTCGCCATATAACGTAAACATACTGTACTACCACTGGTCTGTACAGGAAAATACGGACTTCCTTGCCATACACGTTTATTAAAATATTGTTGTTAAGCCAAATGAAATTAATGATTCTTTTAAAATTGTGGGTATATAGTAAATATATAACGTCCAACCATGCTTGTACAAGTCACAGAACTCGATGATAATTTACGAGATTACGGGGGAAAAGTTCCTCTTGTACAAAGTAGTGCATCAGAAGATCGGAGGTCATTTTGTATTTCCTTTGTCAATTTGAATTTTAAAAGTTAAATAATAAATGTAATATAAACTGGTTTCAGATACAAGCGGCCGTAATTTCCTCGGACTAGACTGTACGTGATATCCTCGTATTCGCTCGGATATTACTACGCGTCTAGTCCTCGGAGATTACGGCCGCTTGTATCTGAAACCAGTTAAAGACAAATGTGGGTAGGTATCGCACTGCCCCCTGTGTAGACACTAGTGCTGCCATCTGGTTTCATGAAAATATAGTAGTTTCCCATAGACACCACTAGATAAGCACTTACCTTCTTCAGATGGCCTGATATTAGCATGGTGACATAATATTTTTTTGCACTTCCCATTTGTACATGTTCCCAACTATCATAACCCAGAATTCTTTGAAGATAGCAATAGAACATCAGTGTCATCTAGCAACAAAGTCAAGATATTGCAGTCTCCAATAGACAACAATCGTTAAGCACTTACATTTTCAGATTGCCTTCCAATAGAAGTTAGCATGGTGACATGCCAATCATTTTGCATTTTCTATTTGCTGATATATGGAACTTATATCATCCTGAGTTATTTGCAAAAATCAATAGAATTTAGAAATCACCCAGGTACCAGCATTTGTCTTTAATATTGTATCTATATCGGAAATTAGATAATTAGATTCTACGAGTTCTACTTTTTACACATCTACTATATTTACGACCTTTGTTGGTCACAAACCCGGCCATTTTTCTCACTGCTCTCGAGACATGATTAAGAGATGACGTGACAGCTGACAGCGTCACGTTTCCTCAGCTGGTCGTGACGGTGGTGTCAGCTTGTATCGTGACAGCAGTGTCCCTTCAGGGCCAGATGGAAACCGACATATTTTCAAAATATTTTCAAACCTAAAGTAGGATTCACACATAAGACAAATGGACCTGAGACTGGTGTACTTCACACCTTTGCACCAGTCGGCTACTTTTCCAGCTGGGTACAAAGTTTCACAGATTTGGTTGTCCTACAGTCTCAGGGTAACATGGCGGATTCAATTCAAATGGGAAGACTTAATAGACGTAATAGTACATAGTCTCACCCCTACAACCCTACACAGGGTGCACAGGGTACACAGGGTACACAGTCGCTGACTTAGGGTACTTACCCGTGTGAATAGGTGTTATTTGGGACCGCTGAGACTCACAAATTGGGGGAGAATGTGTGAAAAACATTTATCTCACCAACATGCCTCTCTAAATTTTAAACCAGTTTAAAGTCAAAATCTCATGAGATTCTGTTCCTTGTAAGGGGTGATTGTCGCTGACAATTTCAAGAGAAAAAATTTATCTCAGCAAAAAGGAACCCTGTCATTCACACGAGGAGATTGTGCTCCAGTACCGAATCTCAACAGGATTTGTCTCAGACAACGGCCTGTGGTATACGTGAATCTCACCGTGTGCATCCCACTTTACACTATCCTCCGTTAAAGAGTTAAAAAACCACATTCTATAATCCAACCCCGGTTTCCTACTGATATCATTAGAACACCCATTATCGTCAGCCGACGAGAAATGCTGTGTCAGCGGTTTTTTCCTTAGCTCACCTGGGAAGCTGGGAATGAGTTCAGGCGAGGTGACGCACAGGTACCTGGCAATCTCCAGTGGGCGTTTGTGTGCACCTGATAACAGCACCAAGGCCTCCCCCTCTCCTAGACGTGCTCAAGTCTTTGATTATGAACATTCATTTAATGATTAAACACAATCAGAATCAAGTTCATTATAGTAGGTATCCTTCTCTGACTAGCCCATGAATCAAAGACTTGTCGACTCTGAATAGAATCTCCTGTTTATGGCCCCCAAGCCGCTCCCTGTAACCATATACCTCCTCCTGCCCCTCCCCCCTCTCCTCCTCCAGTTCTCTGGCCGCCTGTGTTGTCATAGCAATACATTTTGCCTGCTCCTGATTGTGACCTGATTGAGACCAAAGTGAGAGGGTATTAATCTCCCAGCAGATATCCTGACCAGTAGCCAGGATATGTATGGAGAGTGTAGGGAATACTGGTGCTAAACAGCACCAGAAATCTAACACCATTACGATTGTACCAGTCCCTGGATCCCAGCGAAGAGGGTAGCCATGGGATGCAGGGACTGGAGCCTGTATCCCAGTGAGGAGGGTAGCCATAGGATGCAGGGACTGGAGCCAGTATCCCAGCGAAGAGGGTAGCCATAGGATGCAGGGACTGGAGCCTGTATCCCAGCGAGGAGGGTAGCCATGGGATGCAGGGACTGGAGCCAGTATCCCAGCGAAGAGGGTAGCCATGGGATGCAGGGACTGGAGCGAGTCTACCCCTCTCCCGTAGGTTACTTGAGAACTCTACCTGAAACGAACATGACCCGTAGTTGTCAGGAGAACTCGACCCGTTTTGGAGGAATCGATTGGCGAACTCGACCCGTTTCAGATACTTATGCCGTTATGGATAAAACATTTTGATATTGAATAAAAGATCTGACTAGTTAGAATTTACACAAATAAACCAGGGATATAGTAAATAAGTCCAGTTATGTTAAGGTGTAGGGTTAGGGATAGGGTTAAGGTTGAGGATAGGGTAAGGATTTTTGTATACACACAGTTCTAACACCGTGCTTAGATCTTCTGCTTTAGGAATATGGTTAGGGTAAGGGATAGGGTTAGGGTTAGGAATAGGCTGAGGGGAAAGGTATTCTGTTTGTTTTCTTCCCCAGAAAAGATCATATTTGAAGCCAAGATAGCACACTTATTACTAAATATAGTATATATCCATAGTTGTAATGAGTTACTTGATTTAAAATGGGTCAATTTAGTTACGGGTCGAGTTCTTAAAACGGGTCGAGTTCATGACGGGTCGAGTTCTTAAAACGGGTCGAGTTCTTAAAACGGGT